>JAOWBL010000007.1:7490650-7529488 GCA_028564865.1 Zenarchopterus dispar | reverse complement strand
GAAGGAGGCCAAAAATCACTTTGTGCCATAGCAACACAGAATTTAAAAAAACAAAAAAGACAATAAAAAAAAAAGACATCAGGAACACGTCATAAAATCACAGTCTAAGGGCATTTTCCATGTTTTTATCCACTACCCGTACCCATAATTCATATGTAAACATGATGCATAATTATCTTTTCTGGGTCAAAGCTCATTTAAAATGGGCTGATCCAAAGTGGGAAACTGTTCAGTGGTTAGATTAATTCAAATTTAAAATCCTTATTTTGAAACCATGGATGCCACATCCTCCACGGTAAAAAGAAGCTGGACCTTATGATTAAACCAGCCGTTCTCCGATTGCATGGTGCTGATTGATGAAGTTTTAGAGCAACACATGCACCCAGGTAAGGCCTTGCGTCTTTCAGCAAGACAATGCTAAAACAACACATTGCTTCTGCAGCTATGATCTTTCACCTATTGATCACATTTACTGCATTGTGATACGGAAAGTATGACAAAGACGACCCAAGATCATTAAGCAGCTTATACCAGAGAACATCCCTCCTGTCTGCTGTCAGTTTCCACACGCAAATGAGCTGTTGTTACTAAAAGAAAGATTGCGACAGAGTTTATTAAGACAATAGTGATCCGAGCAGAGGATGTGGTGACAAAATGTGTATTTTTGGGCAGTGATGTACTTTTTTTTTTAATTTAAAAAAATGTGCTGTGCCTTAAAAAAAAACTGTTGAAAAACACTCCTTTACACTGTGACCCAACATTTTTGGGAAAAAAAGAGAAATTTAAACTACTGAAAAAGTTAGGAATTTATCAAAGTGAATATGTGGGGACCACAAATATGGCATAGCAATAAACAGCTCATGATATGTTTGTTTGTTTCAAAGTGATGGACTGGGTCACATATTTGCCATGCAACCACAGCTCTCGTGTGGGCGAGTGAAGTGAAAATTACAACTTTTAGTTATTCTGGAAAGATCTAGTGGCATTCTTCAGGTCGTCAGGCCTGCCGCTTCAAAATCACTCAGCTAGGAATAAGTGGGCTGATTTTCTAGATTACCTCTTGCTGCTGGAAGACGTCTGTGTACTTCCCCAAGCCCAGCTTGCTGAAGAGCTCTGGCAGGTCCGAGCCCTTCAGGGACGAGTTCAGGCTGCAGCCGTTGCTGCCGGTAACGGAGGAGATGGAGTCCATGTAGTTGCTGCTGCTGAGGTAAGGTTCTGCAGCTACATGTCCAAGAATCAAAGATAAACAGAGACCCGTTAAAACAGAGATCCGAACCTTATCCTTTTATTTTTGGGGTTACAATATAGTTACAAAGGAATAATACAGTCCTTTCAATAATACCAAAAAGATAAAAGTTCTTTTTAGCAAAAACGCTGACCAGATTTGTTCTGCTTCCTCTTCGGACTGCTGACTGCGGAGGTGAACTCGGTGTGATTTGGCAGGCCGGTACCGGTGCCGTTTCTCTCCCTCCAGTTGTCTGAGTCGCTACCGCTCCCTACGCCTTCCCGGCTGCCGGATCGAGACAAGGACAGCGGGGAACCCTGAGAGACAATATGAAGAGAGATGAACCACAACACTGAACATGTTGTTCTGAATGAAAAGCAACAAAGAAAAAAAAACAAACTAAACACATAATCGATAAAATCCAGAGACGAAAGCACTGAAACCTCGTCTGACCTCGTATGTGGTGCTCATGCTGGGTTTGTAGGAGACGTGATTGGCTCTCCGCAGCTCCTTGATGGTCTCAGCTGGCATGGACTTTGAAAAGCCCAGACCACTCCAAGTGTTGGTGGGGGTCCGCACCTCAGTCACCACGGGCTTCTTCAACATAGCTGTGAGCATAAATGATGTGAGATGACATAAACATGCTAAACTGAAATACAGGCATACTGCAGTATCATATTTGCTATTTTCAGAAGGATACACAACTGTGACTATGGTCTTTAGTTTAAGTGACCGTCTTCTCATAAGACTAAATAATGCGCCAATATTGAAGAACTTGATGGATTGCATATTTAAACTCACCTTTAGTTGCCAACAGCTTTTTCTGTTCATAATCAAATGCCTGAAAAAGCAGAGGACAATTTTATTTCTTTCATGTACAGCACCAGTGAAAATATTTATTTTGTGATTGATGTGAGAGCGTTTACCTGCATGTTGGCGAAGGAAGTTTGTGGCGCCAGTCTGATTCGCTCCCTCTCATTCTGCTGTGCTGCCCTTTCAGCCGCCCGCTCGCTACCAGGCGCCCTCTTATCTGCTACGGGACTGTCTGACGAGCTGGACTCGGCGTCCGACAGAAGACAGTCAGAACTGTTGGAATTACAAAGTGTGTTCACCTTCTCAAATTATAACGGTTTAGTCACCAGCTGTTTGGATTGGTCTTCTCTGCAGCTCTTCCAAACAGATGAGAACGTAGCGGGTTCTGTTGTAACCGGCATAAAAAAGTGACTTTGCTTCTAAATAATCCCAGATCATAATTTAAATGTAGAAGTGAACCAGCATCTGTGAATCTGTGGAACAGCTGACTTGTCTAAATACAACCCACTCAGACTGTGGGCGTCTTTAAATAGTTGCTTCAGACTCGCTTCTTAGATAATTCACTCTGGAATATACTTTTTTTCTGTTTAGCACTTATTTGTTTTTTGATTGTAAACCACTTTGGCCAACTTTTGTCGTTTTAAAACGTGCTTTAAAAATAAATGTAGCCTTGATCCATGACACAGACTCATCAGATTTGAGTGGGTAGGACATTTTAGAGTAAAGATACAGAAACATGCTGTCCAGGGTGACGCTGTGCAACACAGCCCATGAGGCATCCAACTAACCAGCCATCTGTCACTTTATGGAACATAAACTTAAAAAAAGAAAAAAAAACTAAGGCTGAGTTACATTACTCTTCATTTTTCATCTCCATTAATATAAAAAGGGATTAAAAGAGAAGTGCAGGTTTTAACAGCATGAGCTGTGAAATACTTTTGAAGAGATGCTTAACAAGGGAAGCTGTAAATGATGTTAAGACACAAACGTACTGCAGATGGGAATTCTTGGTGCCCTGCAGGAGCTCCACAGCCTGCCGCTTCCCTGATGGCGTCTTGCATGAAGCCAGCATCTGTTTCAGCTCGCTCCCATTAGCCGAGTGAGAGGGGCTTCTTGGCATGCCCACTTCCACAAATGTATCAGAGCCTGAAGGAAACAAACATTTTTTTCCCCCCTCCATTATCCACCGTCTTGTGCACAGGAAACACACAATATGACACATTGAAATACTTGAGTTTCATCTCATTTCTCAATTTGTGCCGCACACAGTCTGGTTTCTGCAGCGTAGCTGAGTATGTGTCTTACATGTGCTTTAAAGTGAGACGAATCTCACGTGGATCCTATTTAAAAACATCGCAGCTGTGAAGTTATGGAAGCTTTCATCAAGAACCTGCTCTGTGTAAATGCACATCATCAAGGCTATGAGTGTAGATGAACCGTACAACAGAAAAAAAAGTGATGTCAGCCAGTACACTGAAGCTATTTGGGGTTTTTATGTTTCAACAACTCCCTCAAGTTCCTTCAATCCACAACGCAGCGTTGAGCCGGACTGGGCAAGCCAGTCCAAACACATTCTGGGACACAGGAGGAAGTTAAGAGGGGGGGAGCAAAAGTTAGCAGGACACACAGCCTAGAAAACAGCGGGGAAAAACGAGACGCGTGAGAGTGAAGGTTTGAGGGAAAAACCGCAAGTGTAAGACACAGAGGAAATGAGGGCCTTTCTGAACCGCGAGGAGACCAGCAGTTAATCTGCCTCTGCTCCAATAAACGGTAGGGAGAGCAGGAGGTTAGGAGGACGGTATAGAGAAAGAGAAACGCGTTTGCACTGCACACTTTCCTCAGTGTGGTTTGTACAGTAACATTAATCTCAAATGGAAATCTCTAATTGGACATTTATGTTCAGTCTGCAAGGCTGAGGTCCAGCGAAGCAGAGAATGTTAACTTGAGATTTTAGCCCCTCCAAGGTTATGACAACACATAAATCCCAAGATCGTATTTAACACAAATGAAAGAACTAGAAGTGATATTTTGGGTGGGAGGCAAATATTTGAGAATGTGCAAGGACATCCTGGTGATTTTACTATATATTGTTTAATAATAAAAATAGAAACCACATGTGGATGGTTTTCTGTCTGTGCCACAGATGTCCTTGAAAGTTTGCAGATATACATTCATTTATGACCTAAAACCTCATTAATAAATACTGCAGTTAAAAAGAGATTTAAGACATTATTCTGTCTTATTTTTTAAAAATATCAAAGCACCATAACCATGACTGAAATGCAAAGGATATAAGTCATAACTAATCAATTTGACTTAAATATTGCACTCCAGCAGTTATACTTCAGTTTTTCTAGTTTGATCCTTTATTTCTCCATCACCTATTTATGTAATATTGATAGTAGCTACTTTTCCAATAAAGATTCTAGCTGTTTAAAACATTTATGCAAGAATACTCACTGGTTTGTCACAGATTACATCGTTTACAGAGTAAGAGCTGAGCCATGTGGTTGACTGTGCTTTTAAATGGGTGATTTAAATGATTTTCCTTCCATTAAGTTACAAGTTTGTAGATGCTTGGGCTCTTGCTTAGACAAAGCAAGCTTTCACATTGAAACACCTTTAACTAAGACAGTTCTCTAAATTTTTACCCACCAAACATCAGTAGCAATAATCAGTGATCATCAACCAACAGTCGGTTGTCAAAGTCAGTTGTTGCAGCCTGATGTGAAACTACTGAAATCTTAACAAATTTTTAACTCTGGTACACCGAAAACCAAAAGACCAAATATGATATTTCAGACTTGTAACTGTGTTTTCTTTTTGTAGTTACTCTTCAGTTGTTTTGAGTCACGTCTGTATAAAAATAAGAAAACTTTACAAATGTTCACAAAACCTGAAGCACCACTATTCATAACCATAGTTCATGGTTAATAACATTCTAATAAAACAATACTCACAATGTGAATCCTTCTTTTTTGGCATATTCCTATATCCCTTATTTTCTAAAACCACAAATGACATTTTTTCCCTTTTCATGGCGTCCAGGCCAGACTGGCTGCATTTCTGACTGAGGAATACCTTCATCTGGGTTGGACTTGCTCGATAGCGGTTCTGATGGATTGCGTCCGCTGGCTTCCTGAGCCGAGTCACATGGAGCTGGACTCAAAACAGTTTCTGCAAGTGCTGCCGTTGCTAACCTTCCGTAGACTGAGCTGGGATGCTGTGTGTGCACACGTGAAATCCAATGATTAAAAAGAAAAAAAAAACCCCAAACAATTATTTAAAGGATGAACTTGCACCGATTCAGTTGGTCCAGTTAGAAAGTAAGTTTACCTTGACGTGTCCGTTGAGAGTGCAGTCCGGGACCCCGTTTGGCTGCTTGTCTATAGGGGCGAGGCCCGGCGGAGGAGATGGCGTGCTGTGTGTGTAACCCTGCACACCTGACAGCAGGATGCTGCTCAGCGTGGCCTGAGTGGCTGGATGTAACATCAGCTGAGATGAGAAGCCTGCAACAGCAAATTTAAATGACTTAAAAGAGGAAATACTTACACTCCACATCAAAGGCAGAACATTTACCTACAAGCTGCATGCATTTCTGTTCATATGGACAGTAGTGTCTCCATGAAATCACAATGCATTAATACACATTCCCTCCAAACCGAGATAATGGTCAAAAAGAAAGGGTAATAAGAGTGCTGTATACAAACTCTGTGTGCTGGTGAGTGAGCTGGGCCAGAGGGAGGGAGAGGGTGTGGGGGTACTGGGGCTCGGTGTCTGCAGAGGGCTCAGAGAGGAGTTTAAGCTGTTCAGAACGGCATTTGGGGCGGCCGAGTTAGGGAGAGAGTGAGGCGCTGTTGCACCCAGGAAGCCTGCAGAAGGAACAGAAAAGAAACGAGGAAGCGAATGAAGGCAATGAATCAGCGGTGGTCCTCTCAACAGACTAAGCCATTTTTCAAGCTAATCACATGTTACACTAAGTCCCTCGAAAAACGATCTCGGTCTTCCAGCAATTTCACTGGAATTCCATCAAACTGCCATCAACCAGTTTCTTACATTTCTACAAGGTCGGGGATATAAAAGTATACATCTAGTGTATCCTCATACCCAATTAAACCTTGCTATTGAAAGTGCCAACAATACGGTGCTTGGTGTTTTAACCCAAACACAGTGTATGAAAACAGAAAGAAGCAGGTCTGTGGCTTAAACAAGGGGCTACTTTGGCTCCAGGAATAAGGCCAGGGATTCTTCTGGCAGACTGGTATGTAATCTGAGGAAGAGAGGCATGTAGCAATTACTAAAGGCCAGGATGTGGCTGTCCACAGCTTCACCCTGGGCCCCTGTGTTTAAATGAGAAAAGCTAGAAAACAATTCTACTGTACTGAGCTTTTTTTGAGCCAAGTTTACTCATCTCATTTGTTGGAGACAGAATAAAATTTATTTATAAAAAAATAGGAATGCACTTAATCCTTGCATGCATGATCATCTAAAACAGAAAAAAAGAGAAAACCCGAATAAAGATGAAGTCCAACTAGAAATCATATTATCTACATGTTCTTGCAAGGTCCATCCCATTGCTGATTAATGTAAACACATCACCATTGGTCCAAATACGATCAGGAGAAACATAGTAATGCATAACAGTAGATTTGTAATGGTTGATATATGATGACATAATTAAAATAGAGATTAAACTGTCTTCGCAGCATATGCTTTTAATTTTGAGCTCCTTCCTGTCACTTTAGCTGCTCATGAAACAGAGCTCAGGCCTTCAGATCCATGTTTTTTTTTTTAACTTTGAGACTGAATCATGAAAATATTATCACATAAAAAATAAAAGCAGATTAAAAAAAGCTAAATATCTTTCATACAATAATTTTACTCGTTAAAATCTTAAAATAAAGAGTTAAGCTTAGAGACCAATGCTTCCCGACATCTGATCCGAGCTGAACTCTGCAACTCCGCATTGAGGTTTCTGCTGCAAACAAGCTCCTACGCAGTCAGAAACATTCATCATCTTATGATGCACGAAGTTGAGATTCATGGTAAGCAGCGCAGAAATATTTGCTGCTGAGGGATATTTCCTGATGGTTGGCTGATCAAAGATGTGTACACGAGGAGCTTCTTGGCATGAAATTCAAATAGTCTGGGTGAGATCAAATCTGCAAGCAACTCCTCCAGCCAAGGGCACACAGATGCCATGATGTGACTCACCGGCTGTGTTTTGTGCTGATGTCGAGGATATTTGTGTCTGATTGTTAAAAAAAAATAAAAACACCCACACAATGACTCTGTAAACCAAATAAAAGCAGGCTTTGGGGACACTGCGGAGCCACATACGCCTGATGGGAATTACAGATGTATGAGGATCTCCCATGAATCTTGTGCAAAGATCAGAATGGTAGTATTGCATCTTCGTCTAATTTTTCTCATTTCGCTCCATCATGGGAAAAAACATAAAACCTGCAGAATAAGCTTTTTAAATGAAGACAAAGTTATTACCCAGATTACTCAGCCCCAGGCCAGCTGAGGCCAGGATGTCCAGGCCAACGGGGCAGATGAGGGAAGGGGACGGACCATTTGTGGTGGGATTCAGTGCCAAAACGGGTGAGGAAGAAGATACTCCGTTGCTCTCAAGACCCAGGAGAAATTTTCGAGCTTCGTACATGTTGACTGCATTCCTTTCCACGCTCTTCACTATCACTGACTGGGAAACATCGAGGGAAAAAGAAGAAGAGATCAGAAACTGAGGAGGGGAAAAAAAACAGGACTGTCCAAGAAATAAGAAAATGAAATGAGAAAGAGGACGAAGAGGAACGCATGGCGAGGAGGAAGGGATAGATACGATTGGGAATGCTGGCACCAAAAACGGGGAGTGAAAGGGAGGCTGAAGGGGAGACAAACATAGATGGGAGGAAGGAAGAGGGAATTAAGGGAAGATTAGATTGATCAACATCAGGGCAGTGTGGGAGAGACGAGAAAACATGGGAGCAATGTTTGGGGAAAAAAAACGTTTCTTCATCATTTGCTAAACATTTAAGTCATATCTCGCTTTCTGGTACAAGTGAAGAGAATCTTGGAAAATAAGAAATACTCCGACTATTACACCATGAGTTTCAAAACCAACAAATCTGAAAGACCTTTAATCACTAAATTTAAAAAAAAAAAGCATTTTATTTATCAACGCGACCTTCACAAACATCAAAAGAAAATTAATGGGAACACAAATCATGTTCTGCCTGACTTTTCTTTTTTTTTAACTTTTGAAAAATGGTTTCCCAGCATGGTCACTCTCTCCAACACAAACACTCTTTTATGAGTCTGCCAAAGAGCAGGCAGCACACAGGCTGTGGCACGCACTCGGACGGCCCGTTTGGGCGACTGCTGTCACCTCGTTAAAATTAAGGTTTCTTAAGTGGATCTAGGCTTAGCCAGTGTTTACGCTGGCACCTCTAGCAGCATGGCTTGGTTTGGGCATCAGGCCTTGGCTCAGGGTGCGACGTGGGCACCTCAAAGAGGCGGTTAGGACTCCGTTAAGTGCTGAAATATGATTAGGAATATTAAGTGCTGTTGAGATGCGGTCCATGACTAACATCAGAGGTATGTTTTGAATACAAAGCACATGCCAGATGTTTAAAGTGATTGTAAGTCACTCTACGATATTAAAATATTGCAACATGTTGAAATAACAGAAAATTTATTGAATAAAAAGCAAATTAACATACTTCTAAATGATTACCCAAAAATGAAGCCAGTTAGTTTTCAGTTGGAGGACCTGCGTTCCCATCCAAGCTGTGACGACTTTGTGCCGAGGAAACAGAAGACTGCAAAATTCCCCGCTACACGAAATGCTTACAGCTCATAGCTCTTCCCCGGGTTTGTACTGGGATCAGATTTTTCCCTGTTCAGTTCCATCAAACACCAATGAAATGTGATGTTGCCATTTATTATTTATTGTGATGCTATGCCGCGCCATTTGATGGAAACAAATTCTGAATCGAGACGGTGGCGAATATGTTTTTTTCTGCTTCTGCCTTACTAAAATTGAACAAGTAAGACAGCAGAGCTTTTTTTTCCTTCCAGATGAGAAGCTGGCATGTTATTTTTATTTTAATTATTAATATTTACTGGCGCTTTGGCCCAAGTGAGACTGAATCAGTGATTTTTTAAAAAGAGATTACAATCTTGGCTGTTTAATTATCACTACTGTAATATTGCTAAACACAGTTATGGATATCTGAATATCTGCAATTTGTATGACTGGTAGTTTTTTTTTTCAGTTGCCATTTGTAGTCCATGTATTGTTTAGGTTGTACTGGATAACAAGAATCAATTTCTTCTGTAATTTCACAGTAAAAGGGTAAATATAGATGTTTATCTGATTGAGAAATAACTATATTAGATGTTCATTTTGACGGAAACATGAGCATGTATTTGAAGTTGTCTACTACAAATGAACACAAATCATGCACATGCAGACTATTTAGAGTGCAGAAGTGCATTCGCGTAGACAAGTGTGTCTGCAGGAAATATACTTTAAGCATGCCGATGGTACACTCAAAATGATGAGCAAATTGAGCGTGGAACGTTGTGAACTTCCCACACCCAGTCATCATTGTTTTCTTGGTGTAATGGAAGCGGTGAGACAATCATTTGCACATTGTTGCTTAAAAAGAAGAAAGCGGCTCATCTTTGGTGCCGATGATGGCACGATTTAAACTGTCAGACAAGAGGGGAGTATAGACGCATAACAAGGTAAAAAAGGTTCATTTTTGTTTGGAATTTATGACCAACGAAAAGTCCAATCTTGGCAGCATCATGAAGGTAACTTTGGTAAAGTGACTTCGGCAAGAGCACAACAACACTTCTTTACTGGGACAGCATTCATTCACACACTGAGCATTTAAGCACACAGTACACTGTGTTTGAGTGTACACGAGAAAGTATGCTATCAGGGAGACGTCCATCATGAGTTATGGACTACCCTGCTTTCTATAAACTCTGTGGCAAGAAACTGTTCATGTGACATTTGCAGAAAGCTAGCAGGGTGTAAAACCCACTAAAGATTTCTGTGCTGTGGGTGTGAGCCTGGTTTCCTACCTTGCTGGGCTGCTTTGGCTTGGGTTTGATACTGATAAAGACATCCAGCTGCTCCATTAGCGCTGTGATGCAGTGGGGCTCCACCTCGATGTCTTCTTTGATGTCAAACATTAATACCAGAGGCAAGCAGCCCTGCGGAGCAAACATCACAACAAGATACGTGGAAAAACTGTGCAAATGCCATGCGACATATTTGTAAACTTAAATTATACACTCCTACTTATAATGGCAGTAAATTTTCTTTCATACTATACCATTTATAGACCAATAGGTGAACCATACCAATAAATATAAAATTCATGGCTAGATTCATCCCACACAGAGTTTGGGAAAGTCCGCCAAGAGCAATCTGTTTTGCATGATCACCACCACAAGCACCACAGACGTCTATAATTTGGGCTGAGAGCTGGACAGCGCTCCTATTGTGAGTGTGTGTAATTACCAGCAGAGTATAGAGTCAGACTGGCTCTGACAGGGGTAGAGATTGGAGTTGTAATCTACAGTCTGACTGGAAGAGGCTAAATCTCACAGTAAGCTACTACGGGAATGACACCCCCCCAACCCCTCCCCACCCACTCACCCATCCACGCACAGCCGCTCTCTCTCTCTCTCTCCCACCTTCAGAGAGATTCACCTTTTCCATTTTTTTACCCCTCTGTTTTATCTCAGGATGCATCCTCCTCTTTTGATGGCTCTGCTGGTGTCTCTGCTCTATATTTGTGGAGGAACTGAGTTAAAGATACTCAGACTTGTGTTTCCTGCCTCCAGACCAGGGGAAAGTCACGTTTGGACACCGAAACAACTTTGGCATTCGCTAAATGTCTTTGGGGCCAACTGTGCAACCGCAGACAAAGACAAGCAGCTCTTGCAGAAATACTGCCCCACATTGGAGATCTCCAAACAGAAAGCAAAAGTTGTTTACAGCGTTTTAAACACCAGCTCAGCAGAAGCTTCAAGCCAACAGTGATTAAAGAGCCATTACCTTTACACATTTCTGAAACGGACATACTCCAGAGTAATTTACAGTAGGGAAGAGTAGCCTCAGCGGTTGTGGGCTACAAGAATGACCAGTGGACATGATTTTGACCAAAATAAGTTGAATATGAGGTGTTACCCCAATCCAAACACGCGTGCTAACAGAACTTTCTGAAGTAGAGAGAGGAGCTGAATTCCAATCCATCTGCTGGACATGTAAGCCAAACCATTATCATTAACTCTAATAAGAAAAATCTGGGCATGGTCAGGACATAAAGACCTCAAACCAAACTAATGCAAATGTGCATCCATCTTACATGCAGGTATGTGGCAGCTATAAATCACGCAGGCTGATCTCGATGTCAGAAACGTTCTGGTTTTATCTGACAGGGATATTTCAGCAGCATGAGTAGAGCCAAGCAAACTTCTCCCAGAGATATTCAAAAACCAGAGGCAATCATGGTTTACGCTGCAACCCCCCATCTAAAAAAACACGCTCCACTCACATGCACCATGATGATGTTAATGAGACAGTGGCAACCATTAGAGTTACCACACGGTATGTGGAATTTGAATACCTAAGGACCGTGATACAAATACCAGCCCTTCAACAGAAAAGCAACGTTTATTTTAAAATCATCCATTTGTGTCAACAAATCCAACAAAGAGGGTGCCACTCACCATGAGATACTGTCGTGCGAGACAGACGGATTCGATGGTGCCCTGAATGTAGACTGTGGACTTCTTCTGGGGGCTGTTGGGGTCAGGGAAGTGGATCTGAGCTCCCGTCCTCTGGGTGATGTGCTTGATGTTGCTGCCATTGCGTCCCTTCATGAAAAGGTGGTGTTGGGGTGCGATGTCCAGGTGAGTGGTGACGGAGATGGTGCTCGCCAGACTGCCAGCCAGGTGCTCCAGCAACAGAGCTGTGCCTCTCTGGATTTAAAACAAAAAAGGTATAACTGTTTAATAAATATTTCTGTTTAATAAATACTGATAATTTACATTTACTACCAATGAATCAACTTATATTTTCAGTAGTAGTGTTAACAATAATAATATATGGGCACCGAAGAGAAGAATAATATTAAAGAATCCTTTGTTGTCATTTTATTCAAGCGTTCCTTCTTAGATTTGTCATTTCTTTCTTTTTTCCTGTTAGAACATAGAACTTAATAGCAAAAATCAAACATATTAAACCCCCAGAGAAAATTATAGGCAGGAAAGGTTTTAAAATTTCACCTGACTTCAGTAAGTTTACGTTTTTAAAATAGATGGATTAGGCTCATTTCAAGTCTAAGACATTCAAGTCTACAATGTGTCAGATAAAGGCAAGAAAAGATTTATCACAACACACTGCAAAAAAGTGTAAAACTTATACATCTGCTCTGCTTCTTGTCTCTTGGTCAGTGCTGCTGTCTCCGGGCTGATCTCATCATCTTGTGAACCTCTCCCTGCTCCTCTACTATCACAGATAACTCCAGCCACTTCTCTTCTCCACCCACTCTACCCAGCCAGCACTCTCTTCTTCACCTCTCTTAAAAACACTCCCCACTGCTGCAGACAGTTGAGTCCAAGTATTTAAACTGCTACACCTTCTTCACATCCTCACTGCTCCACCTGCATCCCTTTCATTTAACGGTTTCATGTGGGTTTTTCTTTTCATTGCCCTAAATCAATTGATTCTTTTAAAGCAGCTTAAGACCTACTATTTATGACAGGCTTTTAATTAGACTTGGGCTGGTAGTATGTTGTGTATGTTCTTTCTTGTGTTTTTAACGTTTCGTGCTTCCTCTGTTTTATGCTTCTGTCTTATCTTTTCATGTGTTACTTCTAGAGCACTTTCTGGCTTTTAATCTGTGAAAAGTGCTATATAAATAAACCTTACTTACTTTACTTAATATTTACATTCATGCATTCTGTCTTCTTATGCCTGACCATCATTTCTCCTCTCTCTAGAGTGTATTTCCTCCTCTCCAGGTTTTCCTCCTCTCTTTCCCAAGAACTTCTACATAACAGAATTAATTTTCACACATAGCACATGGTATTTTGTATTCTGGTAAATTATAAGAGATTAGATTGTACTACTTCCTATAGAGTATAATCTTAAAAAAAAAAAAAAAAAAAAAAGTCAGTGCAACTAGTACTACTAACCTCTTCAAGATAGGTTTTTTACTTTTTTCCCCCCAAAATTAACTGAAGTGATATGCAACATGTTTGGCATATTGCTGTAGATGCATCTCATCGGAGTGAAAATTCATTTCATTAACAAATGAGAAAGACCATATGACACTTACATTATTAAATATTTGCACCTTCAAGCACTTAAAGCTGAAACATTTAATTTTACATAATATCCAGACCACAATAGAAAGTATTTGTTTAACTACCAGTCAAACAAAGTGTGGTATAACCGCACTGTTCAAATTCCCAGAGAAAACTCCAGACCTGTTTTAAAACTAATCTGATGGAAGCTTTTGTGTTTTCCACTGCATCTGCTGGCCAGTTGAAGAGTCTCATGCCTTAGTGCCTCTGCGATCACTTGGCCCAGTAAAACATGTCATTTCTAATGTGGAACAGGAATCCACTCGCTCCAGCCAGCATTAGACAACAACCCACAGTGGTTTTGGCAATCCTCTAAGGTGTTCCAAGGGTCTCATAAAACCACACAACATAGCACACATATCCCTCTGATCCCCGGGATCTCATCTGGCATGCTTCCCGGTCCTGGCGGATCCTTCAGACCTACCACATTCTCAGGCCCAGCTGAGTTTTGCATACGCATATATTTGGTGTGCACAGATCGATACAGAGCAGCACGCGACTGCAAACAGATGTGAACGAGCATACGCGAATAAACGAATGTAACCCAACTGGTAAACGGAAATTAGCTCAATATGGTTAAATGACATTTGCTTGTGGTGGGGAAAAAGAGGTGGATACGATTTGTTGGCAGACATGATGGGAAGACTCTTTTTCAGGCTTTAACTGGCTTTAGATCACATGCAAGTAGAGGAAATCCATCTGTGTGTCACATTTTAGAGTGTGTTATTATTGTGAACATAAATAAAGAGAGAAAACAAAACAATGGAGTCAATGATTGATTGGGAATAAAAGTTTAACTCCAGGAAGACATGTGGACTTGCTTTTACAACAGAGGGACGGAGTCCCCTCCTGACTGGAGACCAAAATCAGTAGCCGTCCAGCCCAAGCAACCAAACATCTTTCAGCGCGTTCCAGGCCCTGCAGTGCTGAGAAGTTATGAGGTGGTTTTGATGAGAAAAGGGAGAAACACTGACAGTGTTGGTGGGCCTTCCTTTGTGCATACTTTTTTTCCTCTGGGTCTGTGGCTTGTCGTACAAACCAGTGGAATAAAACTGAAATGTTGCAATAGTGAAATAAAATAACTGACACTGGGCTCTGCTCAGATGCCAGTCAGTTTTACATACTTTGTGCAAAAACACAATGAGTTAAAGGAAAACTTAGACCAAAGCAGCGTCCAGATTCATTTTAAAAAGATGAAACATGTTTAAGTTGATGAAACATCTACCATCGGCAACAAGGACATAAAGGTTTCTTCTTACCTTGACTGCGTTGGCATTATTCTGCGAGCCACGAACAACACCGGTGGCCCTGTAGAGGCGCGTTGGGGGTTTAAAGGAAACTGTGAGGTTGTAGGTCTGTGAGATGTGCTGCACTGTGGGGGAGCTCGGATCTGACTGCATGATGGCCGGGAGCTCGAATGACAGCACGAGAGGCAGCAGCTCCTGCCGTACGGAGACGGGAGGAGACAGACACAGAACAGAGAGGAAGAGTCATGAACATCTTTGAATATGCAGTGAAAAAAAACACAGATAAACTAAACTAAAATAAACTAAAATACCGAATTGATATGCGACAGAATATCCTTTAGACTACTTTAACTGAGTCGAGAAAAAGAAAAATGAATAGAGCAAGCTTTTCTTACTAAAAATTACAGAAGCAAGCCAACAGCTGTCATTCACACTGATGAAGATTATCTGGAAATCAAGTAAAAACAAAGAAGCTAAACAGTGATGTCTTTCCTGCTTACAAACTTTTTTTGAAAAACTTTTTTTTGTTCTGTTGTTTCTCACACATTAATTTCAAGTCACTCACTAAAACCACAGGCTTAGCAACAGACATCAGTTCTTGTTTCTCACATCAGACCCGTCATTCAAACAAAATAGATGCTGACAGGCAGGCTTCATCACATGCACACATCCTTGTGAGTGCACGAGGGAGACATTGTGGAGGCGCACATCCACAAGACGGGGGTGTGTGCTTTTACGGACTCAATAAATGAATATGCTCATACACAGTTTTATCCAAACACTGAGTCTTGGGCCGAGCGCCACTGCAGTTTTGGCTGCCAGTGAAGGGCAAGCAGCTTGAATTGCTCTGACCAAAGAAATGCACCCCTGATCAATCCCATATGCGCTTGGCCTTACATTTATATCATGTTTCAGTACTTGCTCTCCGAGGGCTCGGGAAATTTAGGTCAGCACGGAGGAAAATGCAGAAGAGGACCGGCAGAGCAGCAGGAGTCGGTCTCTGAATGAAGAATAGGCCGATTTTTATGGCTGAGCTGACTTCAGCCTTTTTTGAAAGGAGTCTTCCTGGCAAAACGGACTTTCACATGTATTTAATCAGAAAGTGTTGTTTAAAGGCCTCAGTACGCCTGACATGAGGGTGAGAGATGAAGAAGGATGAAAATATCTTGAGGTAAAGGAACTGGCCAGACCTTTCATCACCTGCTCCACCTCTGAATGCGGCAAGAAATCCCCCAAGAACCCATCAAATGAACAACTGACTTCTTATAGACTCAGATCTCCACCCAAGATGGGTTTAGAATGGCAGCAGAACATGTTAGTGCACCGACCTTCTTAAAACGGACATTCCCTGTGTTACTACTGCAACTATGTCAGAATAACTAACCTGACCACTTCTGGTCTTAAGAGAAATGGCAGGAATTGTGGTCTAAAGGCCCACACAGAATACGTTTAATAAGGAGTGGGGGCTGAAGATGAAAAAACACATTTTACTGGAGCCTGCAACTTTTTAGAGTTAAAAATGCCTGCAGCTTTAGTGTACCTCTGGACAGAACCAGCTAGTTAGTGTTTATAAAAAGCTATATAACCATTTGATTGATTAGATTTTATAGTGATTTGGAAAAAAAAACACTGAGACCTACAGATGGCACTTTATTTTAAAAAGCAAGCTTGTGGTGCTTTGCTTATAAAATGCTGCAAATCACAAAGGTTCAGCTTCTGTAAGAAAAAAAAAAGATGAAACAGCAACCTTTCAATCATCATGAACTCACCAAAGAATTATCTGATCTGTTCTTACATTTTGGAGACTGTCCAGATGGTGAAATAAATTGAGCAGAAAGTTTGGTCCGTCAAGTATGGACAATTACTTCAAATTTAAAGTATATGTCTGAAAATGACAGTTTACTAAAATGTTTACAAAAATCATGAATTAATCTTCAGACTATGAAGGTTTTAGTTTTTCACCAAACTGGATCATCTTGTAGTACCATTTCCCACCACTAGATGGAATAATGAATAACTGTGGTCAAACATAAGGAGGATGGCTGGCAAAAATTAAAAATGTAAATTCATTAATAAACAGGCTGAATATAAATGGTACGACTTGGTAGGTGGGTACGCTTTAAGTGTAATAAAATAAATCTACTCAATGCTATATGTTTGAACAGCATTCAAGCTGAGCATCATGATGTAGGTGAGTATCAAGGTTTATACTGCTGAAATGCCGTCTAGCAGCTGCATGTTCACATTCCTACTGCAGTTTTTGCCTTTGTTAATAATAATAAATGCACATAATCTTATGTAATCCATGACAGATATGAAATGTATTGTGAGGTGTAAAATTTGCCCAACTGCATCAGGAAACCAGTCAAGCGCAATAAAGCACGCCTATTCACTACATCTGTGGTAAGATGCATATCGTTTATAGATTATGAGGCTGATGAGTTGGCCAAAAAAATATATTTGTGGATTTTTACTAAGAATGAGCTGAATGGATAGCCAGCTTGTCTGAAAATGAAACCATAATGCAAAACTGCAAAAGACACACAGCTGCAGAGTAGTTTGAGCTGCAACTAAGATGCAGCTTTCATGCAGATTAGTGTTCATGACTTTGTATGTGATCACGGGGCCTGCAATGAAAATCACAACCCTTTCCACACACGACACAGAAGTCATGCAGAAGGAGGGAAGAGGCCGAACTTCCAGAGATGGAAACTTGTCTGTTGACTGTCTTCTTTGGAGATCCTTGTGGTTCTCTGCAGCTTATGTTTTAAACCTACTGGTTAGGTTTGATTATTCTTCTTTCCAACCACCAAAAAAACAAGTAGATGAACTGGGTTGTGCCTTGTTGCACATGAAAACACCCAATAAGCATGAAGAAGTATGGCCATACAAGCACGCTAACATTTGCTAGTATACACAAGCAGACACCATAACCTTCTCTGTCTCTCTCAAAAGCAGAGACTTCACTCACACAAAGCCTTTCTCGCAAGCAAACACAGCCTTGTTGGTTTTGGTCGGGTCCCAGTGGAGGAGTGCGTTCACTGCAGACAGCTGCTGTGGTGTTGAAACACGGCAAAAGTTCAAAGATGTAACAGCTCAAAACGAGAATAGAGGTCTTCTTCCCACCGAAACTGAAGGTTGGGATTCCAGACAAATCTAAGCTAAAGATGAAAATGGGTTGGAGATGGGCTTGCCAAAGAAGTTCAAGCTCAAGCTTGTATTTTATAACTGGACTTAGGAAGTGGTCTGGGGATAAGTTAGGAATGGAGTTAGGAATGGTGCTTGTGGCTTTGAAGAAATGTCGAGACTGTGCCTGAAATGCAAGGGTTACCTCTGTTCTACTTTAGGGTAAGATACACAACTTGGAATTTGATGAATAACATCCACTGAAAACATAAAATGGGGGGAAAAAATTTTTTAAAAATCAAGGCTTGTTGGCAAATTTGGCAGCTGTTGGGCTGATGGTGAGAAATGACAAGATGACCATTCGTGTATCCAACACGGAAACCCTCGACATCAGATGACTGGTGCTGTTAATTTTTATTCCATTTAAAATTAAGTTATTACAATCCGAACCTTCGTCCGTGCAAACTCGGACAGAAAAAGTTACACGACTGGCAAAAATATGGAGGAAAAAAAAACATCCATAGGAACTGGGCCAATGAAGTGCTTTATGAGGGTCAAAAGTACAACATTACATGTCTAAAAAGAATGAAAGTGTGCTGCTCAATATTCTGGGTGGAGTATCCCCTTTAGGCAAAAAGTGGCCGAGTTCCAACTCACCCTTATTTTTACACGAGCTGCCTCCACTCCTCCTGGCTGCCCTGCGATGGACACCTGTTAACAATAAAATTATGTAAATGGATAAATAAAATGTTTCAATAGTTCAAAGCTGAAACTTCATCCCCTTGTTCATATTTGGAGGAGACGTTTTGAGACTCAAAATCACAATGAGAAAGTTAGCTTGCACATTTCTAATGATAGCGTGAATCGCTGCAATTATGAACGCAGCCTCCACACTTTAGGTAACTGACTTTTTCCAACACAGCCACAAAGATGAGAGGTTAGAGTTATTGCCATGGTAACAGAAAACATGATAATCATTCTCCTCTTGTCCTTTTCACCTTTCGCATAAAACCGTTCATCGCCGAGGAGTGAGCAAACATGTGATCTACAGAGCTGCTCTCTACTGTTAAAGACCAACACGGTTAAACAAACATAAAACAGGCCGGTACGATTCACCTCTGGAGCTGTTACACCAAAAAAAAAAAAAAAAAAAAAGACCACTGACTTTAATCATAATCATAGATTTTATCATAAAAACCACTGTTAAGGTTAGAAGAGGGCTCTGAGAACATCACAGGTCCCACTAACTTTACATCATCATTGGTTTTCATCCACTGCGTTTCTCAAAATGGACTCTATCATAAAAGATTCTGCTGCAGTTTGAAAGCTTTTAAAAACAGACAACTAAAGCGAATTAGGACTTAGAAGGAGTTTCTATACTTGCATCATCAGAGCAACTCTAGAGGACATTGAACAATTTAATATAGCACTGAGAGGTTCAAGGATGCAGAATATTCAAAGTGCACTCTGCTCAATCTTTGAAGTTAGTAGACCTTTAAAGTCGATGTGTGAACTTTCATACCCAGGTATTTGGAGAGCAGCAGACAACCAGGCAGCGAGCACCCCTGAACTTGTCATACCCTGCTTTAATAGCAAAAAAACAAAAAAAAACAAAAAAAAAAAACAAACCGCCTTGCTCTTTTGCTGGCCAATAAAAACAGTCAACTGGACCGACTCTCTGCAACACGTCCGGGCTGAGACCCTGCGATAGTAAATGGACTGGCTGTCTGCACACGCAGGTCAATCTAACAACTTGCTCTGCAGCAGAAGAAAATCAGTTTGAAAGGTGTGATGATTAAAAACAGCCGAGGCTGCATGAGCCAAATGGCTTGCAGTGAAAGCATAATTATGGAGCTCCTGAGTTTTTACAAAAAATAAATGGAGCTCAAACCTGGTTGCTTTTCTCCGCCTGGTTGTTCCTGTTAGAGTCTGGGAAATGGATGTGGCAGCCCGTCTCCTCCATCACCCTTTTGATGTTGTTGCCACCTTTGCCAATAACATGGGAGTGCTCCGTGTGGGAAACATCCATCTTCAGAGTTACCCTGTTACTCTAAGAAGCACAGTGAGAAGGTTGAGTGAAATGTTAGTGACTTATAATTTCAAAATGAAAAACATTGTAAAAGGTTACAACCATTCTGACCATTTTTTAAAACTTTACAGCTACATTTTACTCACTGTGACAAAAAAAAAATCACAAGTTCCTAAGTAAGTAAATAAATAAACAAAACCATCTCTTTTGAAGACACCCTTTCATGCTAAAGTTGTTCAAAGAACAAAAGAAAGAAAGAAAAAATAGATCCAGATATAAGTAAACTGACTCAAACTATGATGTAATGCTTTGTTTACTGGAAAGAAACACAAAACTACCAAATAAGCATTGGTCCTTTTTTCCCCTCTTTTTTTTCCCTGTCTGGCTCCTTAAAGTGCAAAGATGATTTCCTGCCCCCAGGGGGCGCCACTTCACAGTTGTCCAGGTATGTATTTATTTATTTATTTATTGCGTTTCCATGGAAATGAAGCCTGCATGCACACACTCTAATCCTTGGGATATGAGTATCTGGAAATAAAGTTGTACCACGCTGCAGTCTGCAATCTGTCACTTGGACTGAGGTGGGAAAAAAAAATATCATTCCAACTGAGCAACAGGATCAGAGTAAGAAAACCACAGAAACGAGAGAAAAGCTTGCATGCATGCCCACGAAGCCCATCTTCACTGCAGCAGAGGCGCTTACCGTACCTTTGTGTCAAGGACAGACATTATTCTGTCTTTGGCTTCTCTCACGTTCTCCCTCTTCCCACAAACCTTGATGTGTGGATCTGCAGAGAGAGAGGGAGCATGTGTTTAGTGTGCGTCTGTGAAAGAGAATGAGTCAGGATTGATAAGGCACAGAGACACAATGTGAAAGTGGGACACAAGTTTAAAACCATTTAACCAAGCATGCCACAGGAGTCTGCATTTGTCAGCAAATTACAGAGCATCAGAGAAAAGCTCTGCGGCAATAATTGCTGCAATAATTGCTGCTTTGATATCTGTAGTCTTATTGAAGTCGGCAAGCAACCAGCCTGCACGATTATGATGATGGTTGTGGTGGCGGATCCTGTGGAATTAAATTCAGGTAATTTGTCGTTCTGTGGTGCTAACACAAACACTACTCTGATGGTATCATCGAAAGCATTAATAGAAGGCTGTGACAGCTTGATTTCTTGCATGTCAAGCGTCTCTAAATATTATTCACATATAACATTATAGCAAATGTATTAGCAATATGATGAACACAGATCCGAGCTCAGCGAGGATAAAAGAAGATATGGAAAATGAACAATTCTGTCTGAATTGATGCAAATAAGTCTGGCCAAAAAATAATTAAAAAAACACTAACAACTGGTTTTACTAAAAAAACAACAACAACAAAAAAAACAAACAAAAAAAACCCCACAGCAGTGATTAATCTGTTTCAGCTGGTGACAAGTCATTTAAACCGAAACGGATGCAATGAGTGACTTCTCATTCCTTAACCATCCATGTCATGACCAATTCTGTGGTTGTGGAAAAGATGTTACTCTTCTTGAGAGGGAGGTTGTTCAAACTATTAAAACTGGGATTCATAACATTATTAAAATCTAAAAATACAGTGGGAGATCATCGTTTTTGGTGGGGTGAATGCAAGGGGTGAGGGTGTCAGAGGGGAAAAAGAAAAATCCCAAATGATAGTGATGAGACATCATTTAAATCCTGGTGATAGCTAATAAAAGAAAATCAACAGTAGACAATCAAAAAAAAGAGCATTTCAACAATGGAGAGAGAGCTCCGGGTATTGGGACCAACCAGAGGTGGAGCTTTAAGAAAATGACTAAGTAAGGGTAAGAGGGAAGGGGTGGTGAGCTGATGGGGCATGGGGGCAAATGAAAAAAATCATGTGGTCAGACGAGTCTAGACTTCTATTGTTCAAGAGTGATGGGTGCATCAGGATAAGAAGAGCGGCAGATAAAGTCCATCAGACGCAGCGCCGACCGTGCGAGCCTGTGGCAGCAGTATTATGATATGAGGTTGTTTCAGTTGGCCCGATCCATTTCTCCAAGATTTTATGTGCCCAAAAAAATAACGTCTTGGCCTATTTCAACATGAAAAGTGCCAAGATTCATCAGGTTTAAACTGTGAAAAAGTAGTTGAGAGTTGAGTAGTTACACATGGATTGCCCCTGTTAGAGTACAGATATTAACCCCATGGAGAATCTTCAGGATGTACCGGAGAAGATTTGACACAACTGCCCACTTCATCACTGACACAAGATTTTGGCTAAAAATGAATGCAACTCTGGAACTACAAAACGGTCCAACAAAATAGAATTGCATCTCACTTCTTTAGGATAGGCAGGGTTTGTCAACAATATGATATACTTTGGTAGAGATACTTACTAGGCGTAAGTAAAATGTAAGTATTGATCAGAGTATTGGCAAGAATTGCTAACAAGTAATCTGATAAATCCGAACAATACCCAGTGCCTACACCGGGCCATTCTGAGTGCCAAAACCTCAGACAAAGCGTGAAAAACACAAACACACTCACACGCAAAACAAATCCAAACTGAACTACAACTCTCACAGCGCATTGCCTCTGTGTTAACCATACTGAGCAGCAGGAAGTTCGCTAAGCTCCCTTCCAGGAATAACCCTCCCCAAACACACACACCCACACACACACACACACACACACACACACACACTTGCGCTGAATCTCAGATTTACAGTATAAGCTTCAGGCAAGATGCACTGAATCTGATTTATTGTTGCAAATTCACTGGCACCTCTGAACGAACCACGGTTGCGTGCTGACATTTTCAAGAGCTTAGGAGTAAAAGACCCAGAACAGGTCAGACATGAGAAGAGCCAGGAAAAAGAAGAAAAAAAAAACTACATGTCTATATGACATCAAAAGCATGAAATAACTACAAACATCAACTCTCAAACGCAAAACTGAGCACTGATGTTTGGTATTCACAGGAAATGAGCAAGCTCAACACTCTCTCCATGGCGATAACACATCAAATAAAAAGGAGTAACAGCAGCTCTCACACTTTATGAGGGGTAAGAAAGGAAACACAACTTAAGAAGAAAAAAAAAACAGCACAAAGAGTGGGCTGAGACCCATCACAGCCTCAGCACCACTTCCAGGAAGTTTCCCCATCTTTTAGCTGTTGCTGTGAACAACACAACTCTCTTCACTTCCTCCTGCAGCACCAGCGGTCAACGTTAGAGGGAGCATGGACCTTCTGAGTGTCCTCCCTCCAACCTGCACAGCACATCTGGGAAACATTAGCCAGCATAAATGACTGTTGCAGTTGTGATGTAGAACACCCCCGCATTTTTGAAGTGCAGTGTGCTCTGTGCGTTCTCTATTCTCAATGATTGATTGTGGAATTACAAAAAAATAAAAAAGCCCACCCTAAATCCTAGTTTGGAACACACAACACCTATAAAAACAAACAACAACAAGGGTATACTTTCATGTACAAAGTGGCAAGCGCTCTCAGTTGCACAGATATTTACACTGTTTCACTTGACGGAGACAAAGCCTCTTGAGTGAGAGCGTTCTGCTGCTGGCAAAGCTAGAGCATTTTTTTCCAACTTCACTTCAAAAATGCCACACAAATGAAAAGAATCAAGTCCGTTTGGCTTGGTGTGTTTTTCTTTTTGTCCCCCCCCAATCAAAACATCTGCAGAAACAGGCAAACCTTGGAGGAATGAGATGATCATCACATACAAAAAAATTAAAAAGATTCAAACTTGCACAGTTAAAACACACCACAATCCTGACAGCTCTGTCACACGACTCATAAATGCCAGCCCAGTCCCGTGGACACGAGTCCCTGCTGCATTAAATTGCTGATAGTGTGCTGCTGCTGCTGCTAACAGCGTGCCTTATCGCACTTGCACAGGTGGATGGTATATCTGGCTGCAGGTGATGAATGAAATCGAGTAGCTGGCATTTTGATGGACTGTGTGCGGAAAGCTTACAAACATACACATCCCCTCACATCTGCTGCAATCCTGCACAACGTAATGGATTCCAGACGTAACATGAAACATGACACTACACAGAACTTTGAGAAAAACAAAAACTAATGCCTCTGAAAGTGTCTGACTTTATACTTGGGCAAGAATACTGAGAAACAACAACAATAATAATAATAATAATAATAATAATAATAATGATGATGACTACAATGAACCAATGGAACTGCTCTGTTATCTGCTATTTTAAGGTCAGGGCGAGTTTTGTGTCATCAAACTTTCAGTGATGAGGGATAAATGGAATGCGAATCATTGTCTTGAGTAGTTTTAATGACAGTTTCTGAGACGATTTAAACACAAGGTGATGCATCCATTCAACCGCAGTGTAATTTAAGCCTGTAAAAGAAGTCAAATCCTTGCTGCTTTTTCTCCTTCTTTGTTAAAGCAGACATACATCTACATGTCTGTTCTCTCATAAATGTATTCACTTGTAAGATAAAGTGATTACCCAATGTTCTACTGATTTACACAGCAGGGAATCTGACAAAAAATATCTCCAGAACGTGGACGTATCTTTTCCACTTGATTGGAGTGCAGGTTTTGTGAATGAACTAATGCTTGGGGTGAAGGGAGGGCTGTGAGCGAAAGAACTGCCAGCACTTCAAGTTGATTAAGTATCAGAGAGAAAAATGTTAACGATACCGATGTAATCCCATCAACATTTGTCTGAGCTGAGTGACTGCGGAAGTTACATAATGTCAATGGATTGCACATCTGGTTTGAAGACTGGCAATCCTCCTGGGGGAAACAAAGTGGGCAAGGCTATACCTATCCCTCCCCCATCCTCTTCCTCAATCCCCGCCTCCCCCCCCCTCCCGGAAGAGCTTTAAATAACCGTGATAATCTTTTATTGGCAACAGAGCGCTGGAACAACTTGGCCAATAAATGTGTAAGCTCCAGTACAAGCAACTCCCACACCTTGGCCTCTACAGCCAAATCCCAAAGTCCTACGTGCAGATGAAGGTACTGGCTGTGAGGAGCGAAAAACATGAAAAACAAAGCTTTTATCTCCTCAAACTGCTCAATTAATGTAATAAAGAATGCAAATCCAGCATTGAAATGCTTCCCTTATGTCCATGTTATTTCCTACAAACATATTCTTGGCTAAAGTAACCCCGACTCATTTACTCTTAGTTTGGAAACTAACAACTTCAAGTCATATGTTAATTCTCTACAACACATTCCAAAAACATTACTTGCATTGCATAACATCGCGAGTCTTGTCTGACACAAGCTATGGAAGCAGCAGAATAATGGATCCAAGTACTCAGTACTCTGAGGACTGATTAAAGGTTTCTGTTAAAGGAAGTGGTCTGATCATCAAATGTTTGTTCTTCATACTTTGATCGGTGGACATGAGAAAGAAGATCAGAAAAGCCAGATTTATTACAAGAAAAGAAAAAAGCTGCACTTTTCTTGCTTCTTTGCAGCATTTTAAAAGGGTCAGATCCCACACTTGTGAATGAAGCATATAAACTTAGGGCTATCAATCGATTACATTTTTTAAATTGTGATTAATTGAAAGATTTTTACAGTTTATTCATGATTAATGACAATTTTATTTATGATCCGTTTATCTTAAATATATTTTTCAAATTGCAATAATACAGGAGCAGTTATTCTTGCTTTAAACAAAAAATTGTTGTATTAATACATGCCAAAAAACATAACTCGAAAGTGTAGAGAGGGCAAACGTTGGTCCAAAAAGCAACACTTAATGTTGATCTGTGTAATTCTAACACAGAATAATGTTTAATTAAACATCCCCTGTTTTTAAGTAGTTTTTAAATCAACATATTAACACCCTGGTTCAAAAAACTGCTTTGCTTTATTTGACAGTCGGCTCAGCCGATGGTTAGCGATCATTACTTCACAACTGGGAGATTATACTAACCCAGCGTAACACAGTGGTAATTTCTGATTTCACCACCGATACATGTGAAGCTGGATATTCTACTGTAAACTTACGCTGCCAGCTCCTCAGAGGTGGGTCGGTTGAAGGACCTTGCAGTTACAACAACTTTCATTGACACATGATGGCCATGTTCCCAAAGGCTTCCAGAGCAACATGGCAGGGTGCTATACAAGGAAAAAGTATATGTCTTCATATAGGCTTCAAAACCGCTCTTCATAAACCAATGGGTCACGTGACTGATGCCTCGTGCAGGTATTTGACCACAGACTGTAAAAAACAATACACAAACCATTAAGTCATGTGATCCATTGGTTTCAGAAGGCAGGTTTTGAACCCTCTTTTTCTTTATAGTGCACACAGCCATGCCCTGTTGAGTTTTCGGGCAGCCATGTTGCCTGAGAACTCGACAGGAACACACTCACTGTATGCCAATCAAAGTTAGCTGTGGCTACCAGTTTCATCAGCAGATCACCACCAAAATATCTGCATGGCTGGTGGCAGATGTTTACAGTGGAATATCCCGTTTCACGTGTTGAGTCGATGGTGAAATCAGACATTTCTGCTGCATTTAGCTGACTCTTTGTTAGTACAAACTGTCGCTAAGAATGGTAGCATGACGACTAGGGATGAGGAAATGGATTCCCATTGCTTTATATAAATTCTCCTGACGTGATACAAACTCCCCCCACTCCTCCTCAGAGTTGTCAATCAAACAATTGAGACCAAAACAATTTTTTGAACCAGTCTGTAACTATATTTATTTCTGCTGTAACATTGGACATTTGGAAGTAAGGTTAATTCCCTTTTGCAGCTGACCTCCAGTGGCCAGTCGAGGAACTGCAACAATTTTTAGCTCTATATCGATCTCAACCTGGAAGTTAGATGGTTGGCTGTTGTCTATTAAGACCCTTTTTTTATTAACCCTTTTTTTACATTGGGTATCAGCAAAAAATGGTGGTGAAATTTGATCCCGTGGGTTCTCCAGGGTTAAGCTGCATCGCTTCCAGTTTCTCCGAACTACAGTTAACTGCACCTACTTCATAATGTTCGGAGTAACAAGCACAAAGAGGGTGTCAGTGACAGAAGCAATGCTAATAAAAGATTCCGAATTATCATCTGGCAAAAAACAACCCAGAGGCTTTTTCGCCTCAGTTGCAGACAATATTAGAAGATAACATCTTGCCACGTTTCCAGTAAGTTCAATAAAATCTGCCCCTATTAGCATGAATCAACCTAAAAATAGCACAAACAGATGAGAAATAACTAAAATCCACAATCACCATCACACAGGACTACAAATCATTGCTATTAAATATCTCAAAAATCCCTAAAGAGCACCTTCATCATCAATCCTGCTACTTAAATGAAATATCTACAAGCTGCAACTCTTTTACCTCATTTAATATAAATAACATGCAAGGTAACACCATGTGAGATGAAATGAGCCTTCATCTGCTTGAGTCATCTTCTCTTCACCAGTCTCTTCTCTCCAGTCCACTTTGTGACAGGCAGAGTCACACAGTTTATGAGCTCAACAGATAAGAAAACCAGACACAAACACGAGCGCATGCTAAACAGAGTAGAAAGGAAGCAGCAGATAGAAGTGCACACAAGTAACAAGACCTTCACTTCACAACCTCAGCACACACCTAGTAATGTGCTGCTTAAATGCTCATTTTTAAACCACGTTCCCTACCCAAATATATTATGGAAAAAAAATACCTTTTTTGGACTTGGCTCCAATTTTGAGTTTGGAAGGCCAGGCTATCTGCGTTTGGGTCTCATCCATGATCTGCAACAGAGTGAAGAAAGGTCGACATTAGTTTATCAACGATGTTGGTATTGACCTATACTGTGTGCTGGCTGGGGGAGAAAAAAAAAAAACTTCATTACTCTACAATTTGACAGCAATATACTCCAGACTGTACTGCTCACATTAGTGCCCAGGGCAAGTTTTGCTCAGAAAAACAGGATCGTAACTATATTCTGATTATTACCTCATGTCTGATAGATGCAGGAACCATTATGGTGTCTGGATGTAGTTTTTCCTTAGCTTGACATGTGGACAGCTGTGATATCTGAGCAAACATTCATTGTGGTAAATGTAGAGAACATATGAATCAAGGTACTAATATAAGACTGTTAAAAAAGGAAAAAAGGAATATTAAAAAAGGCCTAAGTCTTTGTGGAATCTGGAGCACTCAGAGGAGCTGTGATTGTGTCGCATATCCAGATCCATCAGTGGTCCATATAAATCTCAATCAGTTCAAACATTTCAGGCATTTACAGACACTTATTTGGTTCTGCTGAGTTCCAAGATATAGCAATCTCATAAAAAACAGTGAAAACAGAACTGTGAGGACACTTTTTTTTTGTTTTGGAAAGCATGAAAAATGCTAAAGCCAATTTTTGCAAGTGTTTTACAGATCTACATAGTGTAAGTAGAAGCATATGCATCACTGAGAGGGGTAAAAAAAAAAAAAAGCAAACTGCTTGGGGGAAAAAGAGCAAGGAGTTGGTTTTGAGGCCGTAAGCATTCCAGTAAGGGGAAATGGGAAATCTCTAACCTGCTATTTGACCACGAGGAAGCTCACCTTGCTTGGATTTCTGGCTACAAAACCCACAAACAAACCCTTTCAGAATGACCTTGTCCTGAGAAGTGGTTAATGTTAGCAGAGAAGGAAAAAAAAAAAAAAAAACATAAAATGAGAGGCTGAGTTGCTGTCTCCTAATGGCTTTGTCCTCGGTGTACTCCATGTTTTCACAAACGTCCTGCAGTCTCCTGTTTGTTTTAATACTTTCCAGGGGTTTGTGTTTCCAGGGTGGAGAAGATATGAAATTCTCAAAGTTTCAGCCAAGTGATGAAGCACTAGAGGACCGATCTTTGACCAAAACATGAAGAGCGGGTGCCATTTAAAACGCCTCAGTGGCCCAGTGCATTAAAGGAAAAGTGTTGGGATTTAGGGTGCATTAAGATCCATTAGCTCTCCCTGGAGGTGTTAGTCATATGTACTTCTAACAACTAATCAAAATGCTTCACTCCCCCCAAGTGAGTTTTTTTTTTTTTTTAATTCAAAGATAACAAATGACTATCTTCATATATGATGTATGAATCAAAAGACGACGTGCTTGAATTCTGTTCCATGCCTTTCTGGAAGTCATGTTGCCTGTTTTACATCCTTTAAAATGAGATTTGACAGCTCTTCCACCGCCACACTGGCACACCTGGAAAACACAGAGCCAGCTCTGAAAGGTCAGAAATGTGACTCTCTTTACTCTGCAGCCATATACCTCGAGTCCGTGATGGTTGATTGGAAGCCCTTTCAAGCCTCACTGATTTTCTACATCGAAGCCTATAATCAAATAAAACACAGGCAGACTAAATTAAGCACCTCAGCCACTAATCCCCAAGTGGAAAACTGGACCACCAGAAGATCCTGGTGCAATTTAACGCCAATTAAGCACCTCTAAAGTTTTGAGTTTAGCTGGGTTTTTGCGTAAAAGGTAATTTTTCAGGTTTTCTAATTAAAACTATTAGTTTAAAAGTGTCCACTGGGTTTAATTCCAGCAGCCAGTTACTACAAGATAGAACAGAAGACTATTTGATTTCTTACAATAAAATAACCAATCAGAAACCATTCCTCATTCCTATCAGAAATACTCAGAAATAAGATTAGCCTAACAACATCACATTGTAAAAAAACCAAAATTTATACATATATATACACACACACACACACACACACACACACATATATGTATGTAAAAATCAAGTTTTCTTCTATTTCTGCTTCTTTTTGGTACATAAACCAAAGCTGCAAATTTTTCAGATTGTTATCTTATGGCAGCAAAAAGCATCCTTTCAGTCTAATTTTTATCTTCCTTGTGGCTTTGTATTCATCTCCAGTTTCTACTAAAGAATTCAAAAGCAGAATGATTGTTATTTTGTACAATGAAAATGAAGGAAGATTCCTATCGTGGACTTTAACATTTATGAGGAATTCCTTCTGTGGTGTAATTGACATTACTGAACTTAAAGCAGTGCCCACTTATGCATCCAGTGTTGTTAAGGATCTCCATTATTGTTGTTCTGTTGTAAACACTGCTGTCCCTCCTCTCAACAGGCCGCTCCACAGCTGTGCAATAATATCAGTCTACTCACTCACAACAAGCTCGCATGGTGTGAAATTCAGGCCTGAAACCAAAGCTTGATGAGGTTTTTTTGTCTCCTTACTGGGTTTCACGGTATCTCGAGGCACAAGTAGCTTTAATCTATTACAGGACACCTTCCCATCGCCGTCTGGCATAATCGAGAAGGGACAATAAATCACATGTACCCTGGAGCTGGATGCAAACATTTTCTACTCTGACTGAGGTCACATGCTTGCAGCAACAGCTGGATGTATTACAAACAAGATTCAAAGAACACTCTGTTCCCAGTGATATGGAAAAATCTTTCCTTCGGAGTACCTCAGCTTTTCACCAACCATTTTTTGAACTTTTGTACTCGGAATCTTGCGACAATGTCTGTTTTTTGTCATGGAAGCATTCAGTTGAAAAGCAGTAATTTAACAAATATAACACCAGCTCGCTCTCAGAGGTCAGTGTAATTACAGGGGCAGTGATGAAACTAACGGCAATAACTGATGGTGATTTCACATAAAAACGTAATCCAAAAAAAAAAAAAAAAAGTGAAAATTTATAATGAAGTCCTTTTTAAAAAAAAAAACAAAAAACATGGAAATTACAATTTAGTGGATCTGGTAAGGTCTCATTACAAATATGGCATAATTTTAGGCCCTCAATTATACTTTCCTAAAATCCTCAAACATTATAGCATCTGCATCGTCATCATTCTGTTCAAAAAGGGCTTTGTTCAGAGAGACCTGCTTCCTGTCCAGCTTTGCTGTTCTTGGCAGCACTCTGCAGATGGGACTGATTTCTGTCAGACCACACACCATTTTAAAGGGTGGATGATGTTTATTTTTAAGAAGGCGCTTGCAAATACCTCTCAAATGGGTCGAGATATTTGCACAAATTAAGTAAGCTATACATTATGAATTCCACCCGTTCTCCTCCGATACTCCACCCTCCCTGTGAAACGGGTGAATCCAGACATGATTTTGGCCTACAACTTTCATGGCATGAGCCCGACGCGATGATTTGCCGTCAGAGGTTTGCAGCTGGTGCGTGCACATGTACGCAAAGCTGCTCAAATCATCAAACAGGATATCATTAAGGAAACGTCCACATAGAAAGCACGAGTTCGATTTAAGTTGACGTGTGTATGTGTGCTGCTGCTGCACATCGACATGGCAGGGCCTTGTTTCCTGGATCCCGTCGCAACGCCGCAGCTGTTTATTCAGCTGGATCGTGCATGTCTGTGAATGTGTGTGTGATCACACGGGGGGACAGCGAGGGGTTTTGGTGGGTGTAAAGTAATTGTGGGGCCAGTTTAGAGACTGAAAGAACAGCAGAGCTCAGGTCTGAGAGCGGTGACTCAACCGTCCCCAGGAGACTCAACAGTCATGTTAACAATCAAAGTGCTAACTCACAGCTACAGCCCCATTACCCCTCTTAGCCAATATCAACATATACAAATGGTTACGAAAAGGCTGCACACATTAGTAGGAGGGAAATGTTGTAATAACTGCTGCTGAAATTCAGTCAACAGAACAAATCCTCTACTGGATGACATGATTATTTCAACAAACATTAGTTTATGCATGTTTTTATTGAACTCACACAACCTACTTTAAGCTGCATCTACACTTTGTTGACAAATCAAATATTTCTGTCCTTTTTTTTTATTATTCATACTGGGTTTCAGCTCACAGAAATACAAGATGCTTTGTGTCAAGCCTGGCATTCTTTACAGAACCACAACCTCTGGGAAGAAGAGATGGAACAGGGATCAGGGATGAGCTGGCTCGAGGTTCAAAGCCATCTCTCCACTCAAATCCATCCTGAGCCCTTCTGTGGTGCACAGTTATCTTCTTAACCAGCCAGGCCTCAGCCAGGCTCCGTGCTGCGATTTCACACCAACAGATCACGGCCCAAAAACTTTCACTGGTGCAAGTTTGCCATTAAACAATCAGGAGCTTAATTAGTAGGAAAAATTCCCCTGTTACACCAGGTTGAAAGCAGCGAGGCACCAGAGGTTTAACGGAGTGCAAAAATAAAGTGACATTAAAACCGCAGGAGGAGAGGGAGAAAACAAGAGGAGCAAGTGAGATAGAGCGAAAACCAAAAAACAAAAGACTGAAATGACAGAAGGATGTAACTGGAGAGACTTCCTCATGTGAGACTTGCGCATGGATATTTTCTCAACTGGGGCACAGTCATGCGGTCCGCTCTTCATCTGCCATTGCCTTTGCTTTTCCACTCACGAACAGGGTGGACCATTTGCAAAATAATGCTCTGAACTCAAGGAAGTCCAGCAGTCAGTGAGTAAGTCAGGGGCTCGGGGAGAAAGTGCGTGGGTGGATCATTTTATGCTGCTCTCGTCAGTAACTGAACTTTTAATCTCATTCCCAAAGCTTAGTGAGTTTTTTTTTTTAAAAAGTGTGTGTGCGTCAAAAGAAGACCATATGCTGTCGTATGTGAGGGAGGGAATTTCAATGCGTGCACTTTATTAGTCCCGCTGATTATGTGCAGCACATGGGTGTGTTGGACAGGCAGCAAGTGACCCAGCTAAGAGTTTCCACTTTCATCAACTTCAAGGTATTTCACACACCTCATCCATATTCTTTCAACAATACTGTTCCACAGTCACACTTCATGTTTATTTTTCTGACTAACCGGGCATATACTGCGATCACGCTATCAAAAGTCATCCAAATGGAAACCCTTCAGTAAAAACATTCCTTTAGTATTCCTGCTTTACGGATCCTTGCCAGCCTGCCAACCCAAACAGGTGTAGAGAAAATTCAAGTTGACACTCCGACATTTACTTTTAGGCTGAATAGTCTTTTTTTTTTTTTGTTCGTTCAGGAAAGTTCCCAGCTGAGGGAAATGTCACGTAGGTTTCAAAGTGGTAGTCATGATAAGAGCTGGAAGAATGCTTCAAAATCAGAAGGTGGGCAACATTTATTTCCCTGTAGGGCCATGTTGATGTAGTTAAAGCAGTCAAAGAGCTACAGTTTGGACAAGTGAACTAAGAAGTGGGCATTTGAACAGCTGCCTCTATCAGTTTATCTTTCAGACGTTAGATGACAGGGACATTTTTGCTTCACATGTAGCCAACTGTTATTACCAGTCTGTGAATGCTTGATTGTTTGATAAAAATATTAATCCTGGAAATAAGTTCAAGTATATGTTCAAAGTTTGTTTTTAACTTCTTACACAGATGACAAGTTTGCACATTTCACCAACAACTGTATATCAACAAAAAAACTTGATATACATCCTTAATACAGCATCTCTAAAAAAGAAAAAAAAAAATCACTGTATTTTCTGTTTTCATCTTAACAGAGACTGAAAACTAAATATGGACGGTCACTAAAGTGTAAACAAACTACAGAGTCGAAAACATTTGCACATTTCTGCAAATTGGAGACTGTTTTCACTCAACAAATAAATAAACAAAATAGACTTATATTATTTTGTTCAACTTTGATTAAGGAAGGGCTGGTTTGAGAAAGTCCAGGGGCTGCTTCCAACCCTCAAGCTGTATTCTGTCCTTATGTATTACAAATAAAGGAACAGAGCTTCAATGCTTCCTTTTTCATCTCCTTTAGCCCAGGAAATACTGAAGCATCCTTTATGAACGGAAAAGAGCTCATTCCAACCCAATTCCTTGGAGCCACAGCATTTAAAGTGACACTTGATTATTTTTATACAGTCATGACAAATGGGATTCACATAAATAAACATGGTTATTTTATTTATTTCCTTTTTTCCCTCTCTTAATCGGCTGTGTCCTCACTACTGTAGACCCACATCACAGTTTTGTGCAAGTGTGGTCTGATTCTCATCATAACTTTGTCCAAGTCCCCACAAAAATCCTCCTCATATCTTTCCCCAACCTCATGACGTCTCCCAGTGAGGTTAAGAAAAAGTGATTTGGAAAAGGTTCCGATTTTTTAATTTCGTTTTTTGCAATTCAACTGTGCCCTTAGTAACGAGCACTTCTTTGAACAGGTTCTGACAATGGTCAAGCCCAAGACACTGACTGGTAGTTGTATTTTGTCCAAATAGCTCCGTGGAAGAAGCCAGACATATATACTGAATTTCAGAAACACAACACTTGTATCTACACCAAGAGAAGCAGAAGCAGATCTACAATATTGTGCAGTGAGAGTTCCTGTTAAAATTCCAACCATGGGAATCATGAGGTGCCTGGTTTGCATTACTCGGTTTTTGGAAAGCACTTCAGGGACTGTTCAATTGCCTCTTCCTGTGACATTTTTACTCAGGATCCAGACCTCAAAATCAAATATGAAAAATAGACAAAAGGAGGAATGTTAAAACAGACTGCTATCTATTGTGTATTTCATTTTAGCGCATTAACATACTATAGAGTAAGTTCACCACAAGCAGAAGGCCGAGTTAAAAGGTTAAAAAACAAAAAACAAAACAAAAAAACAACCCATATCACTGCGATTTCAAAAGGAAATGAGGACACTTTAACAATGACAATTCAGATGTTAGTGTTGAAAAACTGGACTTTTGCTGCTAAACCCATGTGATCATCTGGATTGAATTAATGTTTAGAGATGGTGTGATTTCATACATGATGTCAATGCTGAAGAAAATATAAAGTAATAAAAAGAACAATTTTCACACAACCCAACGAGAGTTAAAATAAACAAAGCCAAATGTGCCGGAAAAATTGTGTTGCCAATTCACAGGCATGTACGACAAATTAAATATTGTTTATTGATAGAGTAATTTTACAGTCTGCTGAAGAGGTGTGACAAGTGTTCATGTGGTTCCCATTATGATTGTCTTCAATATGCATTCATTTTATTTTATTTTTCCTTTGCTTATCCTGTTTGTGGTCATCAGGGTTTTAGTTGTTCCTGTCCTTCTATCCAGTTTGTTTTGTGTTGGGTTAAAAGTATCCAAAACCTCATCAGGGTGGGGATTAAATATCCAAAATATAATGACATCAGATCTGCAGTTGCAGGACTGCGGTGACTGTGGGACAGCAGTAATACCTCCACTTGCACACACGAGAATGTTTAACCAAATCCATCTGCGACTGTTTTGGGTAGAATCCTGTACGGTGATCAATATTTCATGCTGATCTTTAATAAACTTGGACACTGTAAAGTACTGCATGTCTTTATGTCACAGTGGAGTTGAGTTAGGATGTTGGTGTGCCTCTTTTGAAAGAGGTGTTACAGCTTTGTGCCACCCACTTGTGATGTAATGAAACAAGATTCAAAATTGAGTTGAGATGAAGATGAGGAGGGTGGACAGGTCTTCTCTGACCTGAGTCTGTGATGTCACACTACCCTGCACATCTGAGCAGCTGACATATTGACTCATTTTTATACTCCATAGTGGCTTCAGATGAAATGAGAATGTTGTGTTACGTCAAACTTTTTTGAGTTCATTTTCACTTCAGACACCCAAGCATATGCTTTTAATCACAAACACATTTTTCCCATAATATGTCCCCTTTAAGAAGACCATTTGAGATTAGTTAAGACCACTGAAAATCCTGCGGTGAAACGTGAGCACAGTTATCAAAACACTAATGATAAAAGCCATCCAGGCAACGCTGCCCTGATCAGCCCTGTGTTTAACACCATTTAAAACTCCAGATAATCTGGTATATCATGCCACATTATGTAACCGAAAAGGGCCCCAAGTGTTGTGTCAGCTGTGTTGAAGCACTGGAGCCCTGCAGGGGTTTCACGTCAGTGACGTTTCACTGTTTTTATTCGCTCGGGTTTGTAATTAGGAGCGACTGGAGGAGCACCTGACACCTGCTCCCTTACCAGGAGAGAAGTGCTGCTCAGCGGGCTTGAACACAACCCAAAGACAAAGAAAAACATTATCCGAGGGCAGACTACACACTCACCTTCTGAAAGAAATCCTCCCCACCATTGACTCTCCCCTCCGAGGCAGCTACAGTGAGACAAGAAGAGAAAAGAAAAAAGTTGTAAAAATTCATAAAACCACACAGATACCCAATATTAAATGCACAATGTAACTAAAACAACCAAAATCATGCTTTGATTATAGAGTCCTCAAAACTGTGACAATATCTTCATTCAGGGAAGTGTTTATAGTGGACCTGTTTCTTTTGATATATCTGGCACTGCTGACTGGCAGGAAGGGAATAAAATGTTCTGAGTAATTTTCTATAATCATAGAGATTGAATACAGCTTCCATGTTACAAATTATTTGAGCATTTTACAGTAGCTTGAAATTGAGTATTTTATACCACACTCTGGTCAAAGGGTGTTTCTCACTCCCGAAAAAATGCTTTCCCTCTTCTGAAATCTGTCAGCTGAGTGTAAACATTCATCCTTCGACTATACACCCTACGAAATCTCAAAACCTACCCTAAGTCACCTGTAAATGGAAATGAATAAGAATAGCTCTGGCGTTTTAAAGCGGATGAAAATGCCAAGAAAGTCGCTCTGCTAATGCACCATGCTGGACTGCAGCAGAAGGCCAAGAACCAGAGCAAGTCGGGCCTGAAGTCACTCCAACACATCTGCAAGTCTTTCAAACTGTGGCAGCTTCGTTGATGTAAAATACATATCTGCAATCCAAGGAGAGTTCTCGTGTTTCTTCATCGTTTGGGGATACAGGGAAGGTTTAATGATGCGTTAAAGCCAGTGTTCTTGGGATGGATCTGTTGTTGTCTGTCCAAATCTGGCAGCAGCAGCAAAGTCAGAGCAGATTAAAACAGTCCAGTCATATAAATGCCTACCTCAGCGCAATGACAAACGTGGTGTTATGGTAAGAAGAAAGACAAGATTCTACCATGTGTAAGCATTTAAACTCCTGGACTGAGCATATTACAGTAGCTCGAAAATTACTAAATCATTAAGTAATCTGATGAATATAGGTTGGATGTTTACCAGTTCCTGTTCCTATCGTGGTATGAGGATGCAACCATTTCATTCTCTTATAATACATTCCAGCTTCAAGAAAGGATATATACAGGAACAGAAAAGAAATGAATAGAGAACAAAAGAAACCACATGGTGAAATACACCCTCAAACCTTTATTTTCTTCCATAAAAGTTCAAACTAAAATTTAATAGAAAACTTTCCAACAACTGTTTCAATTATCAAGCAGCACTTTATCACCATGTGAAATGTGGGGGTGAAAAGCATTTAGACTTTCCCGTCATGACTGCTTTTCAGAAGACAAATAGAAAGTAAAAGCCCTCCATAATCAGTTTCACTGTCAGTCTGACATTAAGACCTGAGTGCTTCCATCGGGAGCCTTTAACATGTGTTTGTACTCAACAGACTTCTTACTAAACACGTCTAGACTACAGCTCATGAGGACAGAGTCTGGCTTGACAGGTGAGTCTGATTAAATGTATTTAGATACAGCCCACACCTGCCACCTTAGAACAATGATAAAAAGGAATTTAGTAAACAATTAATGGAAAGCATGTGCTGTGTTTCCTAAAATAACAACCTTGATTTAATTAAAAGCTCACCTGAAACAAACTATTATGTCTTCTTACTAATACAGTTAGGGATGCACAAACATTTCAAAAAGCTGTTGCTGTAATCATAAAACAAAAGAGTTACTCTGCCCCTTACGATTTTAGATTTCACTTATCAGCATGCATGCTTATCTGAATAGTAGTAACTACTAATTAAAGTTACATTTGTAAATCTTACAGATTAACATTATAAAAACAACAAATTGGGGAAGACTTTGCAGCTCATGCAGTTTCTTGTAACAACTCTAAGCTGAGGTCACATGTAGCATCTTTTAACTGAACATTGCTACACAGCTGATGATTTTGACTGTAAAAGATGGATAGTGACATGACAATCACGTTGTTTAATTCACTATATCTCAATATTTCATTTCATTGATTCCCATCAACAGCAGGTGCCATGTTAAGCGCTCAGCCTTTGAGGAAACATTGTGAAACCAAAAAGGGTGAAAACAAACTGTTTAATATCAAATAGTTATGCATTATGGATGTGAAGAGTTATGGTCATCATATGTATGAAAAATGATGAGTTAACAGATTAAGCAACTTAGACTGTATCTAAACTTATACCTTAGTGAATGACCTTAACAGCTAGTTGCTGTATTTTATTGATCTCCAAGCAACCCATTGCTTTATGAACAGCAGCTTTAAGGGCTTCCTACTAACTTTCAGAATACTATGTGAAATCCTTCAAAATACTATGCACAGATAATTTATACTGTGTTTATCAATCACAGTACCACCGAGTTTTAGTTATTTTTATTGATTAGTCAACATCCAACTAAGAAACTGTTACCTGCAGAGATTCCAATAGAAATGAACTCGCATCAACTACATGTAGAATTCAAGTACAACACTGGAACTTTTACTTTGAAATTTCAACATAAAGCACCACAGAAAAACTCATGCGAAATCATAAGTTATACCAATTATAATACCACCAATAAGAATAAGACTAAGAATAAAAAAACAGGCCTGCTTTTAAAGAAACTGCTGAAGTAATCTTTAAACTTTGAATAGATAAAATGACCTTTATTTCAGAAAATGTAGTTGAATAAAAACTGATTGCTAATATAGTGCTAAAATGTAACATTTTTCATAAGCATTGATAAAAATTTATATTTCCCCTATCATGCTTCTGCCATTTTTGTTATCCTTGAACAATTTAGTATTGAATGTTACAAAAACTAATTAAAAAGAAAAAAGAGAAAAAAAAACCCTACAGGGTTTCACAGAGCAGCAACAAAATCTGCGGCAAACACACCATTTTTGAAATGTCTTCTGGAGCTTCAAACTGCTACACACACACGTGCGCACACACACACAGGATAAAATTAAAGAAATTATAAACAAATGATTATTCAACAACACCATATAGGATCTTTACATATCAA
>JAOWBL010000007.1:7446633-7472373 GCA_028564865.1 Zenarchopterus dispar | reverse complement strand
ACACACACACACACAAGTTCCTATACCAGTCACTGGCACAAAATCTGGTCTTCAGAATATGACACAACACATCAGAATCTACAGACTATCCAATCAAAACACAGCCAGATGTTGGAGAGCTCTGAGCTAACTGGATATGACTGAAATGGCTATCAATTAGGATTTCAATTTACACCTCCAGAACAAAAAAAAAAAGAAAAAAAAAAGGAAGAGATAAGATTATCGGATTCAGTGAACTGAAACTAATCTGGACCATGACTGTGGACTCTTCAAGTTACTAATGCATCATTTGCTTAACTCAACAGACTCTAGTACTTTTCAAATGTGCTGAGACATAAACAAAGTGGAACACAGAGGAGCCAGACTCCTCGCATTGCTGCAGCAGGCCAGAGGTTGAAGGCTGAAGCAGCTTCATGGCTGAGAAAGCATAGTATTTAAACTTTAACCTGCAACTGACCAGACAGGCCAGGAGACAGAACTCCACTCTGTATCCCAGCTGCACTGTCGAAATGAGCAGTGACGTCATAGAAGGAGTGATTGGGAGGGAGAAAGGAAAAAAGAGAAGATGATGCTGGTGGATATTATAGACCTAACCGACAAACTGCTGAGACTCAGTTCTGCAGATAAATAATGTTGCATACACAGATGCACAAGACCATAAACAGACACGTTTAGGTAAACTGTGCGACGTGGCATGTGGTATGTCCAGAATACTGGGATTTAGGGCTGGCCTCTGGTTAAGTTGTTTTCCTGGAAGCGTTTGAGATGACATGGAGCTTTGAGGAATGTAGCGAGAAGCGAGGCAGCAACCAGGATATTCTCAAGAGACGCTGGATGTGTGTATGCATATGTCTGTGTGTGTAGAATAAACTTCCTTCATTACAAAATTCAGCAAAAAAATTAGAACACTTTTAATAACGATGTGAAGTTTTTTCCAGATCTTGAAAATCAGCCATGCTGATGCACCTCATGTTATGCGTCTGATCATTTCATTATGGTTCCTCCTAATGGTTTGTTGGACTGCTTCACAAGTCCTGGTTGATTTTCTTGTGGAACTGATAGAGTCCAGTCCTCTAACTAAATCTTTGATGATTACACACTGATGTGTTTTTAAATTTGTAAAAAATGACCTCTCCGAAGAGACCAGTCTGGTCTCAATTTGGAAGCCAGTCATCACTTATTTAACTGTTCACTGTCACCCGTGCGTCATTAGAAAACATCGCATGCTGAATTTGCCTTATCAAGGAAACAAACGTTCATACCACACATACCGGACAACACACTGAAAATCTGTTCCTTTCTGAAGACATCATTCAGAAGGACAGTCAGAAAAGTATACTGTTATATAAAAACAGCCAGTAGTGTACACCACTTTTCAAATTTTACTGTTTTTTTTTTTTTTTAATTGTTTGCTAAAACTCAGCCAGGCTGTTGCACCAGCTGTTTACATATGCTGACTCTCTTGCTGGAAACAAAGCCATCTGAATGTTCAGGTCAATTTCAGTTCAGTCTACAAACACATGAACGCCATGGGAGTTTGCGTAGCGACACCTGGTGGTCAGAGCGCGTTACTACCCCGTCACGGGTACCACATTGATGCTTTGACTGGCACACCTTTGACTCGTTCAACCTCTTGTTTACGTTTGAGGCTCTGCACGTTTTTGTAATTGGGATTTCTACACGTTTCCCCCGCAGTTCAGCTACTCTGCACTTTTCCTTTGTTTATAATTTGGAGCTATATGACGACTTTTACAGCAGAGCATTACCTGGAGGCCTTGAGTAGAGCGGCCCGTTTTAATTGGACTCATTGATTCTTTTGGATCACGCACATGCCACGCATGAGCCACCAAAAAAAAGCACCTCTCCCCATGCTGTCATGGTAAACTCAAATCCTGGATTTTATACATGCGGTCCAAACAAAACGGCCGCCGAGCTTCTGCTAGAGTTTTGAGTTCCTGGTAACTTAGTTGAAACGTGGACAGGATGGAGGACATTTGGAAAAAAACGGAAAATTCAAACTTTTTAGTCGTTTGCTTGATTTTTCTTTACCTAGCAACATGATTTCCAGCTTCTTGCGGTCCACGCGAAACCTCTCCTCGGTCCACTCCGGGTCTGGCAGCGGATGGGGACCGCTGAGGTCCTCCTCTGATCCCGGGAGAGGAGAGTCCGTGCTGCGCTCGCTGTTGGAGCCCTGGTCCGACTGCTGCAAGTATCCACTTAAAGTGTCGCACTGGGCAGCCATTGCGCTGCAGGGCAACTTCTCCAAGAGGCCACTGCGTTTTTTTTTTGTTTTTTTTTTAACTTCAAGTTTGGCTAAGCTGAAACAAAGGACGTCTGCAAAGTTTGTCTTCCGTCACTTCGGGGCGTCGTGAGAGCTCATCGCAGCGTAGCTGAAACTTTCCTCTGCAGTTTCTTTAAGCCCATTCGTTTCCCCCCATTGGACAGACTCCTAAAAATAGGCAGGAGCTCGCCGATCCTCTCGCTGTAGGTTGTCGGTCTGCCGAGTTAACGGAGCGCCGCAGAGCACACATACCAACCAACTCCTCGGGAAAGTTTCACGTGTCATCCTGAAGGGGGAAAAAAAAAAGAGCAGAACTCCTCCCAGAAACTTTTAAGAGCATCAACTTTCCCCTGCGTACCTCTGAAGGTCTCCAAACTTCTTTTTTTCCAACAAAATCACTGGATTTAATTTGGTTTATGCGCGTCAGTGCGCAGCTTTAAGCCTCGTTTCCAGGAAAACGTGAGATCACAGTAAATATCATCTTAAAATTACAACAATCAGCCTATGAAAGTCATCATAACAGAAGTTAACTTTCTGATTCCTCTACTGCCACTGAGACAGCCAGACAGGTTTGTAATGACCCTCTATTTAACTACTTTATGGAGGAAACAGGACACATCCTGTATGTAAAAGGAAGTAATAGAGGAAACATGAACCAAAACAAATGTGGGACAATCCTGCTTTGAAGTTGAATCCTAAAGGATATGAACCGTTCTTCCATGTAGAGAAGTTGAACAAAATGACCAAGAAGTTGAAATAGTGTAAAGTTTGCATGGACAGATGAAAATGTAGTTCTAGTGTAATTCTGATTCTGTCTATGGCCTTATACAAGTTGTTTTCATTTTATTACAATATCACACTATCAATTTTAATAAACAATCAGTTGATCTTAATGAAAAGGTAGAAAAAAGCAGCAAAAACAGAAAACAAATTTGTAGATTAAAACTTTTTTTTCTCTATTCCCTCCCATTCCAATTAATTCATGACCTCTTAGGTGTATTTGATAAGAGTCAGTAGTTCTGCCTCCATCAACAACAGTAAGATACCAGTTTCAGCGGTCTACAGCACTTCATGTAGCACAATACATCTGTCAGACAAAACCCATCCTTCAGCTTCTGCACCTCAGCTGGATCACAGCTGCCAGTACCTGTGTACTTTTACAAGATTGCTCAAATAGAACTTTTGGTTGTAGCCTGTATTTGTGTTATTAAAGCAGTGCTTGCATTTAGATGAAGTTAGATACTTTTTCCCATCACTGCCTATGTTCATGATTTGTAGTCCACATCAGTAGGTTTCCAGATAAGTGACAACTGAGCAGTATTGTTTGCTTTAATAGTTAAAAGAACATTAGGTGCAGGTTTGACTTCCCCGCCACGCTACCCCAATTGTCTCAGCCCACTTCTGTAGCTGAAGTGTTCAACTACGGTTTATTTACATAATCAGAAATGCCATGGGATGTTATCCCGAGTACGATGTAAGCTACTGAACACAATTAATAAAGTATCCATCTATCTAGGCATGACTAATGACAATTTTCCCCTGGCAAGTCAGTTTAATTAACAAAAAAAAAAAAAGGAAGAGGGTCTATTAAATTACACTTGTTATTTGGCCATGAAAACATCCAGCAGACAAATCAGGTAATGTTAAAAATACTCACAAGGCACAATCCACATGAATTACCAAGTAACCATTTTTAACTAAAAGTAACTGACATGAATACAGAGAAGCTGAACATGAAAAAGGTTTGGCCTGTAAATAGGAAAGGTCGCCACCTAGTGGTCATGTGAAAGAAAGAAAGAAAATTTTGATTTAAGGAAAATGGAGTTCAATGAAACACTTAATAGCATGATTGTTACTAATTTCAGCTCAACCATTGGTAATACATAATAATTTGAAATTCACATTTTGCTTAATGTCTTTAATTCAAAATAATGAAAAATAAATCCAGTACAGTCTTGTACAATAGAAATATCTTAAAAAGAAACATACAATCACTCCATCTCAGCGCATCTAATAAAATCATCCAAACAATAACAATAATGCCAAAATAATGGTAAAAATAAGAAAAAAGGTTAAGTCAAGTAAAATCTCAGAGGAGAAAGTGCTTCAAGCATATCAAACACCTCAGCTACAAACGGTTTGGAGAAAGCAGTTGAACAGTACTGTCATATTTTGAGGTGTTCATGGAGGCGTCCGTATCTTAAACTTTGCTCCATCACATTGCATACCTTTGGGTCCATTCTCTGGCCAGTTTGTTGTACCTTAAGAAAACAAGAAAGTCTAATTGAAGATTATCAGTTTTGAAAATTAGTTTTTTAACATCATGACAAGTTCTTTGGCTTTGGCACTTACTTTTGTCTGTCTGATTTGTAGATATGTGCAATGTCAGGGACCAGTGGATCATCTGGATTTGGGTCGCATAGCAAGGAGCATATGGACAATAAAACTGGGGGATGAAAAGATCGAGAATTAGCATGTGAATACGTTTTCATAAAAATGTTTTTAAAAATATTTTTAGGTAATTTTACAAATGTCATCAAAATATATGTTTACACTGCCAGCTCAGATGCCATTTTTAGGACAACCAGATTGTATTTAGATATATTTTTGACAGGAAATCAATAAATAAATAAATAAATAAAACATGTAAGATATGATTTTTTCTTTTCCCAACATCTGATTTATACCACATACACAGGTGGTTTCAAATGTTCAAAACAAGTGCCTAATTCTTAACCATCTGTTCACTCAACTTAGATCAAGTGTTTTTTTGTTTTTTTTGTTTTGTTTTTTTAAACGTCATCCACAAAGTAATACAAACACAGTGACTAAAGTGACCTGTATTCCTCCATCCGTTGTCTGTCAGCCAACACTAGCCTGCCTGGACCAAGGACTGCGTTGTACTGACATACCGGCGGAGATAACCACCCAAAACAAAGCACACAAGTGTTCTCCATCTCGAGTTCTTTTTTTGGAACTTGTAGAAAATTTGCATAAGACCATTTGCAACAGTAACAAAGCCAGATCACCACACTCTATAGTGGTTTATTTACATCCTCTCTATGCATGGAGGTTACTATCGCAACCATGGATTAGGGAATGTCAGCAAGGACCCAGATCAGATCTAATTATTTGCAGTACATAACATGCACACAATAAGTCAGAAAGATTGGATATGCTAAAAATCAAATATGGGCTACATAGCCTGAATTTAACATGGGTAACCTTTTAATTTAGGCACTATTATAAAACAATCCCATTATCTTGAATCTTTTTTTTCTTTTTGAAAGGAACCATTTTTGAACTCATTCCTTTTTTTTAAACATATATATTTATAAAACATGCTAAACTATTCTAACAGTGTTTACTTCCGCAATAATACAGTACAAAATTGCTCATTCTCACAATTTTGTAGCAAAACTATGCAGGGTGCAGTGTTTCATTATATAGATAATCTGGCATGAAAATCCTGTTACTAGTGTTCCTAGAGGCTGTAAATCTTTAGAGTAAAAAGAATCCAGCTTTGGTTGATCACTTTAACTCACAATTAACATTTTAACACATTTATCTTTGGTCGTATGTTCCTCTAGAGATATTCTAGAGGGTTGGCGAGCAGGAATGTAAATCTGCAAAATTTGAGCTTGCTGAGATTTGTCTGCCAACCACTTAGTAGAATTTCCAAAAGATATCCAAGTGAGATAATGTGTGAAAGCAGTAGTTAATCTTCTGGGGAACTGGCATGCATGTGAGCAAATGCATGCTGGTAAACATAAACTATGCTTCTTCATATTCTTTTCTGCTGACCTGCATGTTGTTTTCTGTTCTCTTAACTAAACTTTTGATAAATTCAAGTATATGTGGAAATGACAGAAACTGCAGTTGAGGAATATCATCTGACCACTAGATCACATAAACAGCAAATGCATAAAAATGTGAAATTAGCAGCATGTTTTCATGAAAATCTCCAATGTGGTTCATGTTTGATGTAATACAATGCAACCATCTTTAAAGTTCCAATTGCAAGTGTTCCTTCCACTGTTACGCTTTATTCCAAACTTATAATTCCTTGTGACTTTAAAATAAATCCCAAATACAAATCAGCTCCAAGATTGTTAAGTTGTAGTGTATAATTGTGTAATGTAAATTGTACATTTTAGTTACCTTTCGATATTGTAAGTGCAGGTGACCACTGTGACCTCAAAATGTCAAGGCAGATGCTGCCATTGCTGTTTATGTTTGGGTGATAAATTTTCGTTGTAAAGGCGACCTATGGAAACAAAACAAAATAAACAAACAAAAACCAAAAACACAAATATGTTAAAGCTTGATGTTGATTCTGAAAAGAGCTTGAATTGTTGTCAAGGGGCAGATATGTAAATCATACTAATAAGACTGTCTCTGACTACAAAATACTAAAAAACAATCTAGAAAATTTAAAAACATGTTTCTTATATTGTGTACATCAGTCATAAAGGGAAAATATTCCTACCTTTGGTGGTTTAAAGGGATAGTCAGTTGGAAAATGGACAGAAAGGAAAAAAACTCCTCCATGATAAGGACTGTCATTCTGGAAAAGAGGACCAAATTATTGTTAAAATATGTCCCAAATTTGGCTGTAAGTCATTCCACTGGCTTTAGTGAAAGGCAGTAGTGTAACATTTGCCACTGTGTGTGCTCTATACATTATAATACATAACAGAAAGGGCTCTAAAGTCAACATAAAACACTATTGTTTACAGATCCAGAAGCCACTTGGTTTAAAAAAATAAAAGCAGGAAACAAATCCAGACTCTAGAAAATACTCACCGGTCCTGTAATGGTAGCTTGCCAGTGAAACACTAAAGAAAAGAAAGATAAAGAAAAACCATGTGAAATGTTATTATTAATAAAGCTTAGGTTACAACACAATCACAAAGGCAGAAATTGATATGACTATTAAAGCGTTAATAAAATAAAGGATTTATACATGTCTTTTTATGTCCATTATCAGACTTACTGTCTTCCCCTACAGGTCCAGCTGAACATGAAGCTGGAGGGTCCCTCTGTAAGTCATTCAGCTCCTGAAAAAAAAAACACCATAATTTAAGATCCAGGCCACGCTGCCCTGCATTGCTTGAAACACGTCAACAATTTATCAAAATCTGGGCTACTGAAAGCAAACGACGAAGGAAAATGGACGGACATAATAACATAGTGAACAACCCGGAACACTGGATTGTATGTTTTGTCGTTGGTGTTTTTCGAAGGTTTACAGAGAGCAAAGTTAGCTTTCGGTTCAGACTCGGGTTTACTGACAACACCCCATTACATCATAAAAACAAAAGCCCACAACATCGGCCACTTTGTTAGGCATCTACTGATACATTCTGGGCTTATTTCAGTAGCTGTTCTTGGTATTTTACACGGGTCAACGGCCTCTTCAAACGGCGAATAAAACACTTAACATTGAGGTAACAGGAAATAACGTTTTAAAAAGGACGAATTAATCATGAGTGTAAGTGTAAAACTAACTTCCTACTGTATTGTGTAACGACATGGCCACAAGGATCATTAGCTTAATCACAATAAGAGCTGTCCCGGAAATTACTTATAAGCCATTAACTCGCTTTTTAAACGGTTTTGTTGGAGCGAAGCGGCCGGTTAGCACAAATGCTACTAGAACACTCGCTAACGTTACACAGGATTTTCCGCACAGCTCCAGCCTGATCTCTACAACAAACAAGGAGGACCAGACGACTTTTCTCACCTTCTGTATTCTCTTCAAAGCCATGGCAACGTTTTCACAGAGATTATGCGAAACGACAGTCTTAACTTTGACAGCTGTCAACTACGACTAAGCTCACTTTGTGCCGACTAGCTCTTATTTGTTTTGACAAACTGATAACTTCTTTTGTTTCCGCCTTTTTGTTCGACGACGAAGACTGTACTGATGCATTGTGGGAATTTGAGTTTTAGTCAATGTTATTTAAAGGGGCCGTCAGGCGGAACAGACTAAAGCAACAACAACAACAACAACAACAACAATAATAATAATAATAATAATAATAATGCACTGTGAAGATACAAATCCAAACATTTATTTGAATTGGTAGTTCTCCCACGAGTCTGATTAAAATATGGATATTTGGGAATAGCTTCATTTCTTAATTTTTCACATATAGCCTAATAAAATGATCCCTGAGCAATTTACTCAGTGTGAAATAGCATTTTACAAGTGATTGATAGTTTTGCAGCAAGAATGTATTTTAGTAGGCTTCGGTATAGCATTGTGTGGCTATATCATTCGCTCTATGTCATTCTCTAAATCTGTACAACCTACGCTAATATCAGTGTTTGTTGATTTAGGCCTTAAGTCTTATTTATTAACATTATTGTTAACACAGGAATAATGGGTTGTTTATAGTCAGTGGGTGGCGGGTGGTGGTGAGGTGAATTCAGCAGTCTGACAGCCTGCTGTAAGATGTAAGATGCTGTCAGATAGTCTTTTGGAGTAGGCCCAGAGGTTCCAGTAACTTCTTCATAAAGGCAGAAGAGGGAGTGGAAGGGGTATGGAGCATCACCTACAATGTTGATTGGTGCAGATGAGGCGGGTATTATACATTTCCAGAAGGGAGAGGAATGTGCCAGCAGTGACTTTACTAGCTGTGTTTACTCTGTGATGCACAGTCCAGAGGTTGAAAACAGTATAGCTGAATGAATGGATTAAATTAACAAAACGTATTGATTAAAATAAAACAGAATATTCTGACTCATGCAGTAACAGCTCAGAAGTTGAATTAATTATCTTTTTTTTTTTTTTTTTTTGGTGATATTGGACATTGTTTCATTCTATGTCAAATCCAACATAGCTTTTATTCAGGACACAAACTGCTTCTAAAAGATATGAGGTTAATCTTTTTTGTCCTTATAAGCCTTATAAGGAATTTTAATAAAAATGTACTTTGACTGTAATACATTAAGGTGTTCCTAACCAAACATCAGCAGTTCAATGTTCACTCTATTTGCAGCTTTTTGTGAGTATAAAGATTGAAGTATTGATCTTGCAGCAGAATTTTGCACAGCTTAGTAATCTGTTGGGAAAGCTTAACAGGAAATTATTACTTTATCAAACCTTAGGAGATGATATATGGATCTTGTTCAGCTTCTTAGTAAACATAGGAATTTAAACTATTGCTATATAGATAATAAAGAAGTGAAAAATAATGAAAATATACCACAATGACTTTAGTATAAAGGGAGTTTAAAGGATCTGATGCAAAGGTTAAGGGGGTAAAAACACTGGAGTAAGTGGAAAAAAAACCTCTCTGGGAATCTGGATTTCATTTGTTCTCTTCCTAATTGAAGAGTTGCAGTAGACAACCCTAACCAACTGAATCAGCCACATATCTTATTTTACACAAAAATATGTCATCAGTATAAAAGGTTTCATTAGTCTCCTGCAGAACTCTGATAATGCTCCTTCATCAGGAATCAGAGAAATAAAATATCCCATATCTAATTAAGGTATTGTACCTTTATCTCTCTGAAACAAGGTGAAATGAAAACTGAATAAAAATTCTAAAAAGCTATTGACATTGGTGACACCTCTTAGCCAAATAAAATGAGCTAAAAAAAAAAGTTTGCATTTAGTGTGAAAGCAGCCAGAATTTCTATTTTGAGGAGGCATTCAATGACTTGATCCTCAGAGGCATTGCCCCTTTTGTTTCATTACCCTATCCATAATCATCACAACAGATGACACATAAACAATAACATAAATTCAAAGGTTAGATGAAATATGAACATCAAGTGATGGGAATCTGTTGCTATCTGGCTAATTGGGTGTTTATTTTTTTACAGAGATCTTATGACAGTACAGTCATAATGGTTATATATTTTAATTCTGCAGCCTATAGTGGACTGCATATTTGATCAACCTTGTCAAGATCCTGAGTCCTGGGAGACTGAAGCAGAAAGGAGGGTGTAAGACACAATACAGGCACATGTCAGTGCATTGGGAGAAGGGGCACATCTGTCATCATTCATGCCTGGACAGTTGTGTACTTCAAAAACCACAGACTGCAACAAATTACAATATTTTGAACACAGTTTTGTTTTTGTTTTTTTTTTTGTTTTTTTTGTTTTCTGACAGAGGATACCAGTTTTATTTCTGTGTTTCTTATACATGTGGTCAGTGTCTTTTATGGTCTGAAGGAATGTGTTACAGATGACAAATTAGGTTTCCATTTTTCCTAGGCCAATGTCATAACAATGAATGATTTTTAGCAAGAAAGAATTGTGTATTTTTTTTTTAATTTGACCCTAAATCTTAATTTGTCTGATTCTAATTTGACTTTAATGGTGTAAAAGCTTATCTGAGTTTTTGAAATTAAAACAAATAGATTGATGAAATTATATGAAGTCCAATGGAAGCAGTTCATCTTTACTTTTGAAGTTCCTAAGAGGTCTACTATCAAAAAAGCTCTTAATGGAAAAGTAGTTGAAGCAAAACGAGGATTAAATTGTTATATGCAGTTTGATTATTTGTACAGATGCATCAACTAGTATAGCTTTAAATGTTACGGAGTTTATTGTATCATAAAAAGGTATGGTTATTCTTTCTCGCGATAAAGGATGTTTAGTTACTTTGCGCCGATCAATACGGAAACATTTCAAAATAAAGCGAGTAAAACCAGAGCCCTCTGCAAAAGTCAATAAGAAAATTTCCCCTTCTTGAAAAGCAAAAGGGCCAATAAAATCAGTGCCACGCTCGGTCCCTTCGTGACCTTTGAAAAACATACACTTATCCAAACACTGATATGCTAAAGATCTCTTTTTAACAGGACTCGCTTTCAAAAGTAGGTTGTTGCTGCAGTGAGATTTGAGCTGGGAAAAATCTTCAAAACGGGTTGTCATTTATTCCTCACACGCGATTGGTCATAGATCGATGCGCGCTCACAACGGTCCGTGTTGGCGCGCCCGTGCTTCTGAGCATCGCTCTGAGGGGAGGAGAGGAGAGACTGGAGACAGGACTGAACCACACCGAGTGCCCAACGAATGTTTGCTTCTTCATGCTACCAATGAATACCCCTCACATTCCTATGTCTGCCAGTTGACATACTTAACGTGAAGGACCAGGCTTCGACCCCTGCGAGGATTCAGGAGTCCTATAGCGGGCTGCGCGTTTTTTCAGGTAAGCCCCCCTCTGTCTCTTCTCCGGTGACCGTTTTCTGGCTGTGTTTTCTGTGCATCTACGCGCAGCTCGTCGTTAAGAAGACGACAAGCGGACGCGGGCGTTTTGCAGTTGCTGTCCAAGGTGCTGAAACGGGCAGCGGCTCGTAGCAACGAAAACATAATACAGAAGCCCGAACGGCCTCAGGTTACATGATTTCACTATTTGAATGCTATAGGCGGTCTTGCGATGCGGAGCAAACCTCGCAAGGATGCCGTGTGGGTGTCAGTGGAAGCATGATGAAGCTGTAACATGCATAGCATATCTGTACATTTGCAAAGTCTAGCACATTTTAACTGTGGAAGCAAATGGATGTATTCGAGCGGAACCGTAGAGTATTATACCGCCTCCAGGGACGGTGTTTCTTTCTTCCTTTTTTTTTCTTACTGCATTAACCGCTGTCGTAATTCGGGTCTTCACTTATCTTGTCATTGCAATCACTGGATGCATCTATAGTAGGCACCCTGTCGTGCATGAAGAATACTCTATTGTCAACAAAGGTTAAGTGTTGTTACAGTTCAGATATTGCTCTATAAACCCACTAAGGAAAAAAAGTGACTGTTGGCTAGTAAATGGTAGCATACATATTGAACTTTTGCCCCATTCACAGGAAACTTGCACTAAACCAGCAGTCATAGGCCCACATTGTTTAAAACCAGGCACCTTTTCTGAGAAAAAAAACGTCCTTCTTGAGACCTTGTAATGTGCACATAATGTCTGTTACCAAACTGGGAGGTCTGCTCCATGTTAAATGCCAAATGCAGTGAAACATGATCCAAGCCACAAGTTATGTAAATGATTTTCTTCTTGACAAAGGTAGGGAGAAATCACATTCAGGCTGGGCTATTCTTCTAAAGGAGCAAAAATATCTATCTGTCCACAACAGGAGCACCTGACATTTCCTGTGGCAGATTTACTTACTGGATCATGGCACAGACCAACAGCAGCGGGCAAGGGACCAATGGGGTAGCGGATGAGTCCCCCAACATGATAGTGTACAGAAAGGTAAGGCTGCTTCTATTTTTAGTCTGCTTGTGTTTGGGAGAGTGTGAGCACGTGTGACTCTCTCACATCAATTTACCAGACAGTGAGCTGTGAGATGGCAATTGCTAATAGCATAACAGGTCCCGTTCAGCTGATGATTTGGAATTTTAATTCAGCATCAGCCTGTGAAGATAGGGGACAGCAGTTTGTCTCTCTTTTAACATTTATAACAGTTATGATGCAATGGTGTAAAAATACTTATACACTTGCACTTATTCACATACTGCACAATGACATGGTTGCTCATTTGATCCTGTGTTGAACCATCAGATTTTATTACTAACATGCTGAAGCAGGTTTTATTTTTTTTGTTAAACAGACTTGCATTAACGGAACAAAAATTAAGTTAAAGCATTTTTCTGGACACTGCTAATGGTGTATTTCTTCACAGTTAAATATGTTGTTAGATAATTAAGAGAAGATGGGAGATTAAAATGGCTCACTGCTGAGACTCCTTTATCCGGCACTACTCTAAAATTAAAGAGATTAATAATTTAATAATATGCACAGAAGATAACATTTTACTTTGAGGCATGACGTCTAACTATCGACTATAACTGTATGCCTTTTTTCATTTAAACTTTTGGTTAAAATGCAGATGTATTCATGTAATCTTTCTTTGGTTTGGTCAAAAACCAGAGTTGTAAGATTAACTTACAAATAAGCCATTTGGAAAATTCCTTTTGCTATCATCAGGAGAGGATTCCATCCTGTGATGCGGTGACATTGTCTGATAGTTAGATTTTTAATTTTCTAAATTCTTTTTAATGTGTATTTATGTAAAGCATACTGTGTTTTGCATGTCTCAAGAGGAAAAGCCAATTCCTAATACCTCAATAACATTGGATTCTACCCTTAAATGATCTACAAATGTATTAAACATCAAGAGAAAATGTATGTAGAATACATGGGCATATAACTGCATAATCATTTGCTCTCATTATTTTTAGGTGGCTCAAACCTTGAGCGAATTTCTTCATTTTCTTTCTCATCTTGCATGTGCAAATGCCTCTGCTCTAGTTCTGACAGCTTCTGCATGCCAAAAATAGTGCTTATTATGATATTACATTTTGATATTCTTTAATGGCACTCAAATTTTTTTAGGTAGTGTTGCTACCAGTGTGGTGCAAGGATTGCAGGAAATACTGTGGTATTTATAGTAAAAGGGAGATCTTGCTATTTTAAAAGTCACAAAACTTCAGAATGTTCCCAAAGCAAGACAAAAGTGTCAAAATAAATTGCTGATAAAATAAGAAAAATCAAAAGATATTTGAAATAGGTGGATGAGATTAATTTTGTCTAAATCCTTTTTAATTTTTTGAGGGGGAGGGGTAGATAATATTGAAGGAAATTGTAAAACTGTCATTAAATTTCACCAACCCACTGTGCTGGTCTCAATTCAGTTCAATTCAACTCAATTTAATTTAATTTAATTTAATTTAATTTAATTTAATTTAATTTAATTTAATTTAATTTAATTTAATTCAGTTCAGTTCAGTATGCAAGGAGTGGTGGGAGACAAAGAAAGAACTTTATTTTTAAAGGAAAATGCCTCCAGCAGACCTGGAATCAAACAAGGCAGCTATCTGCCTCAGCTAGTTAGGGAGTGTTAATAGCAGCAATATTATCATATTCAGACAGTAGTATCATGTACATACATATTATATACTGTAGAAGGATAAACAGACCAGGGTGAGCAGAGTTGTTCTGTGTATCACAGAAAGTCCCCAACCATGTTGGTTGATAGCAGAATCACTAAGGGGATGTCTCAGGGTCACCTAAGCCATCCGTAACAACAAGCTCTACCAAAAACTAAAGATTAATATCCAACCTTTAAGATACAACAGGTGCCATCACTTAGGGACAGCATGTGCCTAATTTTGGTAATATCATCTAGGGGAAAGGAAGAAATCTTAGAAACTTTCAAATTTTGTGTCATTCCTAATATTATTAGTTAATGGAAGTAGATTTAAAGCTAAAAGAATAATTACATAAACAGAACTCTGTATGAGATGATGACTAACTGTGGAGTGTAAGGAAGATTTAGAGTTGAAGCATTGGGGTCTTGTTTAAAAGCCAGGGTACACTGGAGTACGAGACAGATGGGCAGATTTGTGCAGACAGTATACTGGGATGTTGAAAACCGCTGTAAAGAGAACTGACAAAGGGCTGATTTTTAAATTACATTTCAGCCCTTACCTAAAGTCATTAGATGTGGGTAGTTACTGAAAAAAAAAAAGCTTGTAAATAGAGGTGAGATTCCTAGAAAGGGTGGCTGGGATCACAACTAGGAGAGGTTCAAAGTTTTTTTTTTTTCAAAGTTAAGGTGTTTCGCCTTTCAAGGAGAGAAACCGGTTGAGGTGGTTTGGGTAAATGGAGAGGATATCTTCCAGGTACCTCTCAAGGGAAGAATTTCAGACCTGTACCATCAGGAAGAGGTTTCAGAACAGACCCAATACTTACTGGAAAAATGCCTGACAACGCCTTAATGTCCACGATGAAGATCTGCAGGAAGTGATGAGAGAGAGGGAAGTTTGGAGATCTCTGCTCAAATTGCTGTCTTGTCCTGGATAAGTAAAAAAAGAAAACCCTGAAATATGTACATATGGATAGATAAACATAAAATATTGTTATGATTGCTTTCTAGGTTTTGTATATAAAGACATGCCCACTGTTACAGCAAAAATCAGTGGTGCAGCAATTTATAGGGTGTCAACTCTGTCAGTCAGTTCAATCTATCAGATGTTACAAGACCTTATGGAAACATGGGATTTCTGTTAGTTTCCCTCTATTGTGTTTCTACAAGAGAGTGAAATGTAATATTTTGATTGTGACTAATTATCACAATTAAGTCAATAATCACAGTTATTAAATAAAATAATAGATGTGACAAGTATATTTGCAGGCTTACTTCACTGCTGCATTTGATTATAAGTTATTTCAAAGTACAAGAAAAATAGAGACTTAAGGTGACTATCTTCATCATGTGGCTTCAGCTCTCCTTACTACTTGACCACACATGGCTCTAGCTTAACTGTTTACACCAACTGACCTGCATGGCAAAATGAAAGACCACGGTGAAGGCAGGAAGGATGAAATTATGGCTCCAAAGTAGTTTAACACAAATTGGAAATGTAAGAGCACTGTCTGCAGATATACTGCCAGGATGAACAGGTGCCCCGAAGGCTTTTCAGTGGAAACAGCTTGGCAGAGGTACTGAAACCCACTCTGATGGCACCACACTAATATGAGGTGAATTCTCAAGTGGAAAATGTGGTTTGTTGCCCTTTTTTTTGACGCCTTGCAGATCAATGTCATACAATGCTGTACGAAATGTTGATAGTGAGCAATTGGCCACATCTACTTTATATTTGATAATGTGTGAGTATTATATAGTGGCGGAAGTGTTATGTAATATGAGCATAGGGAGTTTTATGGTTCAGGACAGCAGATAGTGGTTTGATAGTCTTTCCACTGGGAGCATAGCTATATCCTTTCACTCCTTCATCCTTTAGCTCTCTCTGGCCCATCCATCCGAACACTCCTGTCATTAATGTCTAATGAAAATGGATGGGTGAGCTGCGGTGTTGACCAGATTACTGAAGAGGTGTGTGCAGAGATGTCTGTCTACTTCAAGGACACATGCACAAAAGCACCTTGCTTGAATACATGTATAGGTGCACTGAACAGGTATACAAGTGCACACTGTGGCTTTTCATAGCTACATGTGCAGAGATACTTGGCTTTGTGTTGAACTGATTTATTGGCAACAGCCTCCAGTGAACCCCAAAAAATCATCACTGATGAGTCAGAGCTCCTCCAGTTTATCAAAAACAAAAAAGAGCCATAAAGTCATCAGTACTTGAATTTAGTAGTCAAATCCATGAGGGTCCTAATCATTAAAACCACTTTCACCTATTTGTTGCTTATAGACTAACCAAGTTAGATCAAGTGTACTAGATCTTACTCTATGTGTGTGTTTTCATGCCTGGTCACTTGTGTCCACCATAAATTATGCTGTGATATGTGTGTGAGTGTGTGTGTATGTGCGCTGTATGTAGGGCAAATGTTGCTAAGAGAGAGTTCTGAATTTTTTATGCAAGCCTAAAACAGCTCTGGTTCATATCTGCTCAGCATGGGGAAGGAACATCTTCTCTCATCAGCCAGAACTTTGTGTTTGTCTGTGATTGTCTTTGTGTCTCTGTAAGTATGTATCCCTGTCTAAGCATGGGTGTGCCCTTTGTAATTAACGGATAATATTTTCCATCTTGCTGCATCTGAAAGTGATCATATTTAATGTTAAAAATTCTGAAATTCTTGGAAATATCTTTACTTAATTTAACAACTGTTATTGTAAAACATTTAACTTGCAGCTGTACTTCTCAGGGAACAGTAAATGTTACTTGACTTATACAACAACGGCCGATTTTTAGTCTCTAGAAAATGTATTATTCCAAGATTCCTTGCAAGAGTTTTACGATTACCATATTTCTTTTGCACTAAATTAGATTCTGATCCTCCTCTGTGGTGTGGTATCTGACAGCTGAGACATCAGCCTATTCTTATTTACATTTGAACTGCCGACGGGTATCCAGTAATTGTTCTTCCAGCAGCCAGTTTGGCTTCATTGTAGAACCATTAATCCAATACTACAATCTTTACTCTCTTTGCTCTGCGTTTTTTCTACTGACTAAATGAAACATTGTTAGTTTTAGTACAGAAGAGCACTGTTACACATTGTTTACAAGAATATTAATACGATGAATTCCAACATAAGCTATCACTGGTTGTGTTTCTGCTGGTGAAAAGGATTCCGAAGCAATGTATGAGTCTGCAGATCTTACTGCTCCTGCACATTTCTCTGCTTTACACTTCAATCTGTAGGCAAAACGACTGTGGGTATTTATGGCATAACAGAATAACAGAATATACAACCTTACATTCTTAATTTTACACTTTATTAGGTATAGCTCAAAATACCTAATGGCATACTAGGTGTACACCACTTATGTAAGTGGTGTAATAAAGTGAGTGTACCTCCCACTTTATTAGGTATTCCAAGTGCCCATGTGTCTCCCTCATGAATACTGGTAGCTATTCCCTGGGGAATATATTCCTCAGATTGTCATCATTTAGTAGAGTCATGCCATTGATTTCATGGCATATGAGCAAATACATGACAGTTATGACTTTGTCTTGCTACACAGGGTACTGTAAAAAATGTTTAAGTGTACAAGTAGCAACCACCTGGGATTTCACCTGTAGCATTTGTTTTTTGAAAATTCTCATCTCAAAATAGTCTTACACATAACATGAAAAACAGCAGCAATTACTCCTTCCGAATTATATAGGTTAAGTCAAAGTGATTATAAACATTGTTCTGTTCTTCTGAATTTTGAACCATTTCCCTTAGTGAGACTAGAAACAAAGTAATAATAGAAAAGAGAAAAAAAAACCCAGAAAAGGCCAATAGGGAATAGGTACCAGTGGATGCTATTGATTATGTGTATGTAGAGATCATTTTGTTGGAACAAGACATTCTCTCTCTTCTGGATTATTGCAGCACAGTAGTTATAATGTATTGTAGATGATGCAAAGCGATTAATGACCTTCAGAGGTCTTGGGTACTGTTTTCATTTTAATTCTGCTGCTTCATAGCTCTTGAAATGATCCAATCATTCAGCCGTCCCTTTTCTTTAAAACCTCATATATCCTCCGTGTGTTTATGCCTTCTGGATGTCAAGTCTGAAAACATAAAATGCTGCAAAATTTAAGCAAGCAGTTAATGAACATGTGTAGCAGTTTAAAAACACATATTTATAGTTTACATTGCAATATTTCACATGGCATTCTCTTTTCTACTCAAAAACTAGGTGTGTTTTGGTTTCTTAAAAAAATTTTTGTCAAAGAGCCCAGGTAGCGAACAAATTCATCAGCTGAAAAACCCTAGAGGCTTCATGCTCAGACTCTGGGTTTAGACTGCTACAGATTCAGCAGAGATGGTCTCATTGGAAGGCATTTTTCATTTTACGCCTAATCTACATCTGTCCAGCAGGCCTATCAGCCTGTCCTGTTATCATTACAATTTCCTAACCATCCTACATTGTCCATGAGTCATAAAGCAGAGAGAACTGAATACATTTTGCACTTTTTTCCTCAGTTAAGAGCCATATTGAAGGGTTCTTGTACTGCTTGTCTCCCCCAGTGTGCAATCAGAAGATCACTAAGACCGAGAGAAAGAGGGGGTGAGGTGGGATGATCCATAATTGCCAGATCAGAGAGAAAATCTTTGTGCATGAAGCAGGGCTCTTTGTATGCCTTCTTCCTAGCAAGGGGATTTTTTTCCTGTTTATGAAAACATGCATGTTTGTTGTTGTTGTTGTTGTTGTTTTTGTTGCACATACTGTTAAGGGAAAATGGAGATGGTTGGCAGACAGTGCTTATGCCTTTATAAAATTCAGACTAATGCATTTCCCTCGAGTATTTAGTGATTTCAAATCTAAACACCAGTCTGTGGAACCTGCTGGAAATACCAACTGCAGTTACTTTTATGTAGTTACAGTATTGCACTGTGCTTATAGAGATTAAGATAATACACTTGGTCATGCACATCACAAAGCAGGAAATACCTGATCTAAGGTCAATTTAATAATCAGTTATAAAACAAAGGCATTTCAAAGCATGAGAAAGAAAATCAGCATACACTACATCCATCCATTCATTTTCTATACCAACTGGTTCCTGTACAGGGTCACGGGGATCTGCTGGAGCCTATCCCAGCTCCTTACAGGTGATAGGCAGGGGTACACTCTGGACAGGTCGCCAGTCCATTGCAGGGCCACATATAAAGACAAACAACCATGCACACTCACATTCACACTTACAGGCAATTTAGAATTTTTGGAAGGTGGGAGGAAGTTGGAGTACCTGGAGGGAACCCATGCAAGCACGGGGAGAACATCCAAACTCCACACAGAAGGACTCCTGGCGAGCCTGGGAGTTGAACCAGGAACCTCCTTGCTGTGAGGCAGCCACTAAGCCACCATGCTGCCCCATTACATAATGTATTAAAACGCTGATTGAAACACGAGTATGAAATACCAATTATCAGAATTTCTTGTAGATCAATATAGACATTAAATAGGATAACATAAGAGAAGAATATATAAATATTACTGGCAAGGGAAGAAGAAAGTTTGAATAAGAATGATGAAAGTGAAGTATTAATTAAAAAAAGCTGCATAAAGTAATAGTAAATTAACCACACTTATATAATATAGCTTTAACCTTGTCTAGGTTCTACAAAGTCTTACAATTTGTTTCTCATTAACACCACATACACTCATGTTCATACAGGGCTTCGTTTTTTTCAAATGACAGTATGTAGTGCATTGTTTCTACAATCAGACGACCATAAATAAATCTGAAGGGCAATGTGGGGGTTCATTGTCTATGCTAGGACACTTTGCCTTGTGGGCATGACTGCTGATTATCCAATATGAGGACGGCCCACCTTACCCACTGATCTGTGCCAGTCATTATCGCAGTTTTAAACAGTTGAAGAAAAAGCCTCACTACATTAATATTCTTTTCTGGGCATCAATATTTCGCAGCTTAGTATCAGGGTAAGCATTGAGAGTTACCCATCCGTCTTTATTTATTTATCCTTCTTTTTTAATTTCAGTCTGTAGTCTTGCTGATCTATAGCACCATTGGCATTTGAGGAGAATGCTAGATAGATCTAGGTTTCACTTGCACAGCTCTGGAAAGCTTTATGAGAGGGGTCACAAGAAGTTATTTTAGTGAGGCTTTGTATGTCAGGGCTGTTCTTTCAGATTAATAATTACTGATACTGACTGCATACTCCCTGCCTGCCAAGTATGATCCAAGCCACCTAATGACCACTCCTAAGAGCCCGACCCAGTTTTCTAGTCTTGATAGGAGTAATTCATGATCCACATGATTAAAGGCTGCTCTGAGATCTAATAACATGAGGAATGTTAAACTCCCTGAATCATATTTCTCACAATTGTCATCAGGAATCTTTGTGAGTGCATTTATTAGTTCTAGGATATGTTATTATTATGATATTACACACACACACACACATATGTGTACATATATATATATAGAAGTTTCAGTTCTTTCCTTTAAGGTAACATGAAACAGCACACATAAACAAGCAGGAAGCAGGTCACACAAAGATACACATAGTGGGTGGGTGGTGTTATCAGAGGCAAGTTATAAGTGTTATAAATGGTCTTGGGCTGAGAGCCAGAACCACTAAACTGACAACCATTTGCAGATAATTATTTTCATTCCATATGCCATTACAACCTTTTTGGGGGAAATCTGTATAAAATTTAAAAAAAAATCATTTAAATTTTATATTCAGTGAAGAATAGTACAAAGAGAACATGTCAAATGTAGACATAGTGATATTTGTATGCATGTAGGTGTGTAAGTGTAGTATGAATGTTTTTTTTTTAAAGTTATTTTGAATTTGATGTAAGCAACTCAAGCAGAATGGGGACAGATCAAAAACAGCTTGCAAAAAGTTCTTTAATACTTAAAAACAAATTAAAAAGCATAGTTCATAAGTCAGCATCAATAACAATAGGGGAATGCATTAATTCACAACATAGGTGACCTGAAAATCTTTATAGAACCAATTAATGATAAACTACATGTTTTGGAGCGACACTTGCAGCAATGCCTGTGTCTCTCATGGAAGACATTGTTTATTTCAGCAAGAACTGGCCTGGTTGCAGTCCTGCACATAATGAAATAATAAATATGAGACATGATTCCCCAAATTGTTGAGCAGCTGAAATGCAATCCCCACTTGCATAGTGGGTGTAATAAGAAGAGGTGACGCAACGCAGTGGCAAACATATGCCAGTCCTGACCTTTTTAAAAAATATTGCTGGCACACTTTTGGAAACAGCGTTTCTCACATTACTGCTCAGAATCAGATTTTAGATATCTCTTTAATATGAAGTCAAAAGCAGTTTTAGTTTTAGCTTTAAATATAGAAAAGATGTGAGTGGTGTCTTCTAGCTCTTTAAAGATGTACAAAGAACTTTTTAGTGCTAAGATATCAGTTTCAACTTCATTTGAAGGAACATTTCCTTACTCTTACAAAGACTTTGTCTTTTTGTCACAGTCGTCTATCCCTGCTATTGCCAAAACCAAGTAACACTGCAATCCCATTACTGTTGTCTCTCGCGATAGCTGCATATTACTTAAGAGAATGTGTGACACACCAATAACAAAAAAAAAAAAAAAAAAAAAAAAAAGCTCACAGGGCTAGAGTGGACATATAATGATGGAACTGAAAATAAGAGTATGAGTAAGAGACCAAACAAGAGTAGTCCTGCAACAGTGTACTAAAAGTAACTTAACCTCTGCACTTTTGAAGAGCTAAGAATTAGAAAAAGCTCTTTTTCCTGGTCCTTTAAGCTTTGGCTCATTGCAGGCAACTTGGCTATGATTTCTGGGTATTGAAGAGTAAAGGGATATGAATCTTGTATTGGCAGACTCTGCTCTGTATTGGTTCTTAATAGTGATAGAACATGAAAATAATAGAATAATTAAAGCAGCCAAAATGTATAGTCCTATCAGAGGTTAATTTGGTACTCAAAATTAAAATTGTTGGATTGCTGGTAGCAGAGTTGTCATCTATGCAAAGAAAGTGAGCAGATACTTTGGCCTGTCTTGCTTGAGGCTATCCCAACTATACGCATCTGCGACAGCTGGAGTCTCTGGGCCTGTCTGTTACGGTTATGTAAGAGTGTAAGGAATCTTGGGCATTAAGGTAGAGGCCGTGCCAGGCCTCACCTCTGCCTAGTCCTTGAATTCCAGCTCAACATCTAGCAAAAGATTACAGGAGTGCTCCGAACCACAGCTTGTTTGTACCTTTATAACTGTCTCCCTAGCCGTCCACCACCATACACACCATCTGCATCCAAACAACATCCATGCAGCTTCTACTTGCTCTACAAGCTTCACTGCTGCTTAATCCCCATCTACAATGTATACAATTCCCACTTGTCTGCTCATTTGATGTCTTTAGGCATTCAGTGTTGTGCCTTTTTCATTGCACACACTTAGCATCCTGCGTGCACCTGTTTTTGCAGTTTCATCCCTCTCAAATATCTTCACTTCAAGTCCGATTTAGTGAGTGATTCCTTATATACTTTAGGACTACAGCTTTTACTTTCTTGCCTGCTGTGGTGTGTAAACTGATGAAAAATGAGCAACTGAGCACATTTTTTTGCAAAGTAGATGCAATTTTCTGCTGTGAGGAATCACTTTTAATAAAAAGACATGGAGTGAAACATGAACTGTGACACTGCCAACAAATATCCCTTTACTGCTTATTTGAACATGTCAGTGCTTCTCAAATCTATGATTATATTCACCACAGTGTTCCCCAAGAGGATAAATAAACCAACTGGAGGCATCCCACCCTTCAGAACAATCACTGGACCTATTTCACAGTGACCTCAAATAATTGAAAAAGATAAAAGCATCTCTGGATGTCAAGTTTTTAAAATTATCTGCAAGCATGATCTCACTTCTCTGCTGTATCATTTAGCAGCTTGAAGCAAAATGTTGTTGATATCCATTCACAGTTCTCTGTTTTGTAAAGATATTTCTCTGAGTCCCAACTTTTTTGTCCCAGTTTCCATCACTGAATGTCTCCCACTCTGGTGTTCACGCTTTGCCCTCTCACTTCTGTCTCTTTCATCCCACTCTAGCCCCACTCACTCTCCCCTCCCTCTTTCATGCCCTGTTTTGTTCGGTTTCAGGTCTTTGATGTTTCTCAAATACTCACAAGATCACAATAACTTTTTCTCTTTGTGTCTCTCACACTGACCCAGACACACGTGCACTCTCAACCCCTCTCCTGCCAGAGGAGCATCCATCCACCTCTGTCTTTCTGTCCTTTCCTCGCTTACATCCCTCTCCTCTCTTTGAAGTCATCAGAGCTCCAGTCAGCTTTTATCCTCACATAGAGAAAAAGACGGGAATGTATTTAGACCCTGCTGGAGCTTGGTTATCTCTCCTCCTCTGTGAAATGATTCACTTGTGACTCACAGCTTTATTGGAAACTCACTCTAAACAAACAACCATTGGATGCGGCATTTTCCACCCAAATTGACTGTAACTGTAACTGAGAATGCTGGCCTGATTGTCCTCCTGCAGTTTAGTGACCCTCTCCACAATGAGGTGTCATTCTCTCAGAAGCAATCATGTCTCACTGATTAGCGTGCCATCTCTGAGCGCCAATGCACAAATCCAATATGGTTAAAAAAAATAAATGCATAAATAAATTAAAGTCAAGCATCAGTTGTTCCAAGGAGGGCATTTTCATTTGTTTTGAGACATATGGTATATTTTCATTTGCCAAACTGATAAAACTGTGCACATCTGAGATAACAAGACACACATAGTGTCAGCTTGCAGGTTGTTGTGTTCTGAGCAGCGTCTACCTGCAACCTAGAGAGCATCACAGTTTCACATGATTAGTTCAGCTCAGTAAGCCCTGCCACACACAGCACCACCTATAGTTTTAAAACCTTATCTTGAGTCACACATGATGCTTCTGTTTTTGTTTTGTTTTTTCATGGTTCCATGTTAGAAACAGGAGGTTTGAGCCACATTTGGGCATTTCTGAAGTACTTTGGGTGCATAGGTAGTACTAAAAGTTAAACGAGTCCTAAAGTAGCATCAAATAAAGTAAGAAATCTTGATATTTAAGAACTTTATTACCTTGTTTAGTTTGACGTTGTTTCCAGCAGGCCAGTATTTACTCTGAAAGGAAGTGCTAAATAGTCAGTATTATTTCCAGGCAGTATTTTTGAAAATTTTGAATATCATTAAAGCTAAAGCATCAGGGAGTAAACTTGGATTTGTGTGGCAGAAAACCGGTTTAATAAAAACAACTTAAAATGTAGTTTTCTTGTTCACATCACTATTAAATATTTAACCTATAAAAATGTCAAGATACACTGTGTTCATGTTTATTCCGTTCAGAACTGGACAAAGTATTGCCTTTTTTTTTTGACAATGTTGACTAAAATAAAAGCAAAGGGAATAATATATATAAGCTGTAGTCTTTTGTATACAATTCTGCATGCTGTAGAGAAAAGGAAATACATATTTTTTGTAATGTTGACAGCTTTGTCAAGTTTTTCAGAAAACATACAGGTTTTAAGAGGCTGTTCCAACAATATATACATTCAGTTTTAATGTTTTATAAGGAGATATTTATTTTTTACAAGGCTGCAGTGTTGATAAGAGCTGCATTCATTCACATAGGCTGCAAACTCTGTGGATGAATTAAAATCATCTGATCAACCTAATATCCTCTGTTCATGAGCAAATGCTTGGAAATTAATGAAATTTTCATGAACTTATCTAAACTTGTGTTTGCAAAGTGATTAGCTGCCAACTCATTAAATAGAGATGGTAAACACACCTGCTTGATGATAACATTCAGCTCAAAGCACCACTGTAAATGGCAGCAGCAGAGGGCTGCAGGAAGGTTATGATACATGCTCTTTTCAGGCATAATATGGCCAACAACCAGAGCAAACCCACTATCTTTCTACTTAAACAAGAAAACCTTGACTTGTTAACCATTATTTCATTCCTCCTGGCTTTCAGACCCTGACTCCTGACAGTGTCTTTTCTGCTAACTGAGAGATGCCAGTGCTGTGTACTATGTGTTGTGAAATGGTTGTGCTTTCTACAGTTTTTTTTTTTTGCTATGGTAATAGCTGGTGGCTGTTCTGATCAGATCCCCATGACAACCACACCAGCAGTCTGCCATTTGTTAACTCCGTTATCTCCAAACACTTCTATTACATGTGCTGATCCCCCTTAGCTAGCAAAGTCCTAGAACATGATTTTTGATATTAGTATATGCTTTCCATTTCTTGGTGTAAGGTTTTCTGGCTTTGATATAAGTGATAAAACATCTTTATATACAAAAGATTGCTGCTCAGTCAATAAAAACCAGCAGAGCAGTTTTGAGTTTACATCTTTTGCGTTACCTTTCACTTGGGGAAAAGTTAAATAGCTTTCAATAGTAACAGTGTAATAGTGCATTTGTCACAAATGACACACACACACACACACACACACACACACACACACACACACACACACACACACACACACACACACACACACA
>JAOWBL010000007.1:7430754-7446533 GCA_028564865.1 Zenarchopterus dispar | reverse complement strand
GTCTGTCTGTCTGTCTGTCTGTCTGTCTGTCTGTCTATCTATCTATCTATCTATCTATCTATCTATCTATCTATCAGATAGATCTTGTAGTCACAGTATTTATAAATGAGCAGCAGATATATAGCATAAATCAACAGATACATTGGAGAAAGTTGCCACAGTTGCCTGATTGAGTTAGAGCCCTGTCACAGTGTCTGTGGGTAGGACACTGAACCTCATGTTGCCCCACTAAATCAAATCAAATCAAATCAAACTTTATTCATATAGCACTTTCCATACAATAGAATTTAGCACAAACTGCTTACTAGGGCGTCATAAGCCAGTCCTCTCATATCTAATTCAAACCCTCTTTCAAATCAGTATATGAATCACAATGCTGGACTATGGTGATCCTTAAAAATACAATAAATAAGTAAATAAATAAATAAATATCTGGAAAAAAAACTGAAAGGAGTTGCTTCATGTAGTTGTCAAGTTGACCTATTTTATTTTCATTTCATTTTTTACTGATCATTAACTAATCATTAGTTATTTCACATTGATTAGGAGTTCATAATTGAGTAATGATTGTTTCAAAATCAGTACCTGATTGATTATTTTTTAGCTCCAATGTAACAAAGAAAATGATAATCATATTTATTCAGACAATTTTATCATCAAGAGATGAAAGCATAACCATTGAAATATGTATATAACAGTACATCTGTCAGTTTTCCAGAACTTTAGAGCAACTGAATAAACTCAAGTGAATTTTGCAAAACCTCTGCAGAATAAATCTGGCGCATCCATCTACTCTCTTTATTCACTAGAGTAATTTATGATAGTACGCCATTTGAGTGACGATATAATGGTAGGTGGGCAGAAAGGGTATGGGCTTTCAGTGGATTATCGGGCAAATGGCAAAGCGTGACTTAGTCATAGCGCCCACTGCACGCCCACCGAGAGGAAAAGGGTCAGAGAGGGACAGTGAGAGTGAGAGCATATAAGAGACAGTGAGACAGAGACACCTGGCCCTTCAAAAATTGTCCCACCAACAGAGAGTGACACCAGACTTTTTTAAATTTAGGACCAATCAGAAACAGAAAGCAAAATCAGATACCAAATAGCAGAAATAAAGATCAGGCTCTGGGAGTGATGACATTGAGATACAATAAACATGTAGCTAAAAGAGCATCACTACAGTACAAATGAGTGTATATGAACATTAGGATGCAGTGCTCTGAGTCTATTGTATCTACATTTGTTATTTATCAGCAAACAAAAGTATATTGTATCACCATTTAGAAATTCTTGTTCCTGAAATGGATGTACTGCAAGAATTTAACTTGGTAGTTTTAACTAAATATCATGACCTTACGTATACGTTTTTCTCCATTTTAAACATGTCATAATGATTATTTCTACATTTCTAACCTTTGATTGAGAAATTAAACCACCATTCTTGGAGATGAGGAGCAAGTTCTCAGTAAACTCAGCTGAAAATGATGTTGTGACAATAAATATTGACAGCAGCTGTTCTTCCAACCAATCTGAAGAATCTGAAAGTTTGTCATAGAAAATACACATCTGGCACACTTCCATTAACTGGTTGGGGGCACAGAAACCAGGATGTGGGTTGTCGGCACCAGGAGGAGGCAGAGATTGTATTACGTATGCCTGTAATAAACAATCCAGTGATTGTTAACTACAAATAAACATTTCAGTCAGGAAGAAGACTCAAAAAGAACTGGCAGTTTTTAAAGAAAAACAAAGGAGGGCTCCAGGAACTTGAGTATGTTGTGATCATCCTTAATTCAGTGAATATTAACTATATTTTCTAAAGGCTGAAACAGATTATCATGCACGCCATCCGTCATGTAGGCAACATGTTTGCTTTGTTAGAATTTAGTCCTTTTTTCCATTACCTACTATAGGACTTGGCTTCTTCACAAAAAGCATTTTGACAAAATTAAAGAATGAGGGTTGTTAGTATTTAAATGGCAATGGTCAACACTTGTATGTGCTTCTCAATCTCTTCAAAAGTTCTACAAAATCTTTATCTCTTCACTTGCATATTGATGACCACATCAGGACTTCAGGAAAACTAACTAACTAATAAATGGAGTGGCTGATGATTGAACTATCAATCTAGCAAGTAGAAGATAACCACCAAACCCACCTGAGCCACATCATGACCTGTGTGACATCACCTATTAGTACTTAAACACGGACTTTAAAGCCATGACTTTGGAAATTAACCGCTGTCTTGTTGGCCTTTCTAGACCCAGACAAGAGGATGGTGATTGGCTTAAAGTGTGATTTAAAGATGACTTGCTTAGATTACTCTATTAAATAATGAAATTATTTTGTTTAGGACACTTGTCTGGAAATCTTTTCAGAGTGGGCATCAGGTGACCATTTCCAGCCATTTATGTCTTATCTATGGTAGTTATACATTAGATTCTGAATGTTTATTTTGTTTTTGCCTTAACATTATGGTTGTTCAATAGCTTCTGCAGCACAAAACAAATATTCTCCAACTTTCGCTGGATTAATTTTAAAGCCTTCCCAAATGGAGACTTGTAATCTTTGTTTTTGCCATTCTTCCAGTTAGTGATTTTCATTCCCCAGATCTAATTTTTGCTCAGACATTTATGACTGGATTCAACTCAGAGTTTTGCTTATCATAGCTTTGTTTGGAGCTCGGTTTTCTTGGTGAGGGAAAGGAGCAGCAGCATTTTCCTTGGGTCCTCCACCATGAAAAATAGTGATGCAGAACAATTCAGGCAACAAACAAGCAATCAATAAAATAAGATATATAGTGAAAACTAATTATCTCCCCAGCTTGATACTTATCTTCTTATCGATGTCCTTGAGTGGACTAGAATAATTTGAAATACTGGTTGTTCAGCTGGGATGTCAGCATCCTCTCAATTCAGAGTAATGTGTCAGTCCTCAAGTGTACATAGTGCAAAATTAGGTGAGAAAATAAAAAATCAAACAAAAACCACACTAAATGTGTAAAAAACAAAGTATCTGTAATTGTTACTTGGTGTATTATTCAATAGCAGTTTTATGGAACATGCTAGTTTCTCTCAAACTCAAAAACAAACTGGGACTTAAATAAATTAAAAAGCTGTTCCACGAAGAAAAAAATAGGATTCAGGATTTAATTTCAGACTATTTTATGTTTTTCCACCTTGTGTCACCAGATTAACTATAAAGTATCATTTTGCATATTATTCTGCAGCTGTTATTATATGTTTTTACCAAAAAATTTACTTTTGCTCATGCTAGCATAGGTTTTTTTTTTAAATGGTAACACTGGATCTGGTGAAAAAAGAGGTGCAGTTGGTCGTGGCAGAGGAGGATGCAGAAAACAGGTGTAAGATGGAAACAAATGACCCACTGTGGCAACCACTAAAGAAGAAGCCAAACTAAGAAGATGGCTATTAAAAGTGCTGGGAATAAAATTAATATGCTGTTCCTAAGAGAGACATGACATTATCTCAAAAAAAAAAAAAAAGGTGCAAGGTACATACAGCAAAAAATGATGAATGGTAAAACATGAATACATTCATAAAACTTAAAATACACACTAGCAGGCAATGTTCTGTTTAAAAAAAGACCTTCTACCTGGAAATAGGCACACATGGATCATGCTCATCGTATCCCACTCCCTGCACTCCACATTCATCCACAAATATTCAATGCAAAACACCTCATTAATCTTGTTGCACTGATATGACCCTCCTAATTAGTGGTTGTTTATGGCGGATCAAGGTGTCTATGGGTCAGCTGGATTGAAGCTGTGCCAAGTGAGGGTCTGCATCTTAGTGCTCTAACTATCTGAAAAATGCTAATATATGCTTAGTGTTAATGGATTTTATTGACCATTATTGAGATGCATTTCACAATTTTTTATGGTGTAGATTTAGGTATCTGCAACTCATGGTGACTCATTGTTTGATGGACATGTTAAGGGTGAAAACAACAGAATTGCCTGACTACTGCCACCTGCCAAATTTAAATTCCATCACAAAAACATGGTTAATTGACCATGAGTGTGAGTGATTACTCTCCATGTTTAAGGTCAAAAACATGAAGGAAAGAATGCTGATGAGATGCTGAGCACAATTTAATATAAGATACTAGTTATTGTTTACCTTTTACAAGAGAACCATGTATTTGAAACAAGCATGTTATGACTGATAACACTTGACTGAAAAGCTTTATGAGCCCCGAGTAGCATGTTAGACTTTCACATTTACTGTAATTTCTAAAATCAACCTTTAGTCCATCCCTGTGTCTCCAAAACGTTTGTGTGACTGGTATAAGCTGCTGGTTAAATTAGTGTATGACAAGGGTTTACTCATTAGGAAACAGTTTTTCAAAACTTAGCTCCTAAAAGGTGATTTCTGGCAAATTTGTCAGAAAGAAATTTAGGACTGCAATCACAAGATGTAACTAATTGTGTGGAATTTAGTACAAGAGTACAAAATTAATGAACTGAAGTACTCCTTTTTCCTCTACTGTGTTTCAGAAGAAAAATAATATTGTAATCTTTGCCTTTTTTAAATTATCAGACACCACTACATGTTCGTTACTTTGCAAAATAAAAGATTGATGTGCATGATGCACTGAGCTTCTTAAATATTCTGCAGTTTCTCAGATTAAATCTAATATAAAAAATGCTAAAGGGCTTATCCTATTTTCTGCTTTATAAGAGGCTCTTTAAGAGTTGCTGAAGACATTAAATGAGTTTTAAAGTTAGCCAATTGAGAAAATAATTAACAAATTATAATCATAAGATGAATGAACTCTGACACAGCAGTTACAAGAGTGATGTAATTTTTCATTACAAATTGAATAACTCCATGAATATAAGATGATACAAACAGCATCACAAAAGGAACAGGTGGGTTAATGATTCACATAAATGAAAAGCGCAACAACTTATCAAGCTAAAACTGTCCCTCAATCAGTTGGAACTAAAGAAGCCTTTTTATGGGAGGCTACACATCTTTATAAAGCAAGAACAGTCATTTATAGGTGTTTCCATATCTTTTAATGAAATAAGCTAACTTTATTTTGCACCTGGGAGGGAACTGGAGAAAGTTCTACCTGAGTTTGGTGTGAAAACCGAACAATGCTACATGAATATGCAGGGACAAAAAACACCTGAATCGTTATGAGACCATTAGGAAGCCAAAACAACCCTAGGTCTATTATTAGACAGTAATTAGTAAGGAGTTTTGGGTGAAAGTAGAATGTGTGTTCAGAAAAATGGCACTAAATGTTAACAAAGGGGGTGATCAACTTATGCCAAAAACAAATTGCTACTTCAATCCTCCTACAAGACTCAAAAATGTATTTCCTCCTAAGAGATAGAGTGAATAGGGTTCCTACAGACAAATCACAGTAATTCTAATTATGTAAATACACAAAAATTAAAACAAAAGTTATAAAAAAAAATTTAAAAAAATGACTCCTGGTATGCAAATCTCCTTCTGGTTGCAGCCATCTTTTCATAAATCCATATAAATCAACTACTAATGTCCTGTAAACTACTGTCAATAGATGCAAATGACCTTCCACTTTTTACTTTTATTTCTTCCCATAAATATATAAGTATGATTCAGGTCAACTCAAGCAGAAACCATGAACTCTCTTCCTTTCGCGTGTATTGACAGCAGTTTGCAACTCCTGTCAACTGAGCCATGAAACAGAAGAAACTGGGCTTTGGAGAGTTTTACTCTTTGTTCATGAGTGTCGCTGTTATACAGTTTACTGAAAGTTTACCACATCAACACACAGAAACACATGATCCATTGGTCCATCTATTATCGAGACTCAGTTCTTTCTATTTTTCATTGCAGGGCCACATATAGATTAAAAAAAACAGCACCTATAAGTGTAGTTTTAATCCACACATGTCGGTGTTGATGTTGTGAACAATTTTTATTAAGCTCGACTTCATCTGTAGAGTCAATCCCTAGAACCATAATTAACATTGAACATTCATACAGATGCACACTTTCTACCTTTCAGTCAACTGTTGCATGGAAAGGATCACATTCATTTTCATATTTTAAACAAGGTTTTGTGTACACCTATTTGAAACAGAAGAAATACCTTGTATTTGAAAAAGCATGGAAAGCACATCAAAAACATATTTTTTTCTTTCTTATAGTAAGTAATAAATGGAACAGAGAGGTCATAAAAACAACTTTTTCTTCTAAGATCTGCAATTTTATTCTAAGAGATTCTGGGTAGGAAATTCCAGTTTGTTTGATGTTAAGATTAAAGGCCTATTATATCTTTTCAGGGTGAACTACTAAAAGTCAATGGCTCATTATAAAAAAAGTCATCACATTGAAATTTAATCTGGCCTTGAAAGTAAGACTATACTAGAGCCCTTCAGGGACTATTTGATTGTGCTGAGGTTGCATAAGGTACAAGATGGCAGAGCTATACTGACTGGCAAATTTGGAACAAGAACTGTATTAACTGTGCCAATGTCAAATAAGGATAAATGCTTGTTGTTGTTTTTTTTCATCCTCTTTTAGGAAGCAGGCGTATCTGGCTGATATGATTCAATGCTTGTTTCTCCCTTGTAGCAGGCAGTCCCTAGGGGAGGAGTCAGGGGAAATATTGAACATTCATCTGAAGCCATATGCCAGGGATGTTGTTGCTCTGGGGATGTGGGGAGGAAAGAGGCCTTGACTTGTAAAACGCTGCAGAAGTTTCTGAGAATTCTGTTAAGAAGGACGTTTTGGATAGGAGCATCTGCAACCATCTGGAGGATATTCAAAATGAAATAGTGATGTCTGTCAGGAGAGGTGGCAAAACAACATCTAATGCTTCTGCTGCTGCTTAGTGCAAGGTTTAACCAACCGGTCTTCCAGCTAAGAAGTAAACAGTGGAGGAGTAGCATATTTTTCATGTCAATTATATTGTGAGGGTATAAGAAATATGATCCAGGAAGATAATAGATGCATTATATATAACTGTTGGTGATGTTGGAGGATATCAATTAGGAGAAAGAAACTGATGGGTTCCAGTTATGGATTCCTTAAAACTGGGAAAATTGAGTTATATAGATGTTGTCTACTCTGACTTTATTCTGACAATGTTTAGAATACTTTTAAAATTTATAATACTTTGAGAAGAGACTGAATCACTATTCCCAGATTAAAAACAGTAGCAAACAACTTTTTTTGGCAAGGGCACTGGAGTCTGTGAGATACAAACAAGGTTTCCTTCGGCATTTCCACACTGGCTATGGCGACATTAGAAGTCTTTAGTAAATGCAGCAAACACAAGTTGCTAAAAAATAAAAAAATAAAAACTAAAAAGAGAAAAACATTATGCAATTATTTTGAAAACCAGCTGGATACTTTTGAGATTCAAAAGACTGGGATCACTAAAGAATACACCTTAGCTCTACACTAACCATCTGTGGTTGAAACATAAAGATTCAGGTCATAACCATAGGCAGGTTTTCATCACATACTGGCTTCCCATACATGGCTTCCCAGATAACCTGATAGATTGAATTTAACTTTTTTTGGTAATAGTATAGCATTTGCCTTCCTAAAACCATTACTTCATTAGTGGGAAAGTGTATACATGCATGTCCTATCATACTCATTTATGTTTTCACTGTGTAACTAGTCACTTTGACATGGAGATAACAGAAATAACAGTATTCTTACAGTATTATAACAGTATTGAAAATATGGCACCAGACAATGGGGGACCTGACACTATAAATAGTTGTAGTTTTTGCATGTTTCTGTAAATTAGGCTGCAACAGATTAACAGCATGTAATTAGTGCAATGTTGTCAAATCAGAAGACTTTGCTGTAACTTTTAGTGTCTTCTAGTCATTTTCTTTCATAGAAAAGTGCCTATTGCTTCCACCTCCAGGTAGAGTTGTTTAATATAGGTGGTTTTAGACCAGATTTTAGGAATTTAGCTATATGAGACCATAATCCATGTTAGGCATCACTCAACTTCAGCATTACAGGAAAAAGAACACCAACTTCACTCCCCTAAATGTTGATCATAGAGGTCAAAACTGATCCAAACCACTAAAATTACAGTAGAATAGGTCATACACATAAAGAATGTCATTCACACACAGTGGATGTTTTGGCATTGCTGCTTCAGTCCCTCTTCATGAATTACATTTACATCGCATTTTGTGAGTGCTTTTATTAACTAAAGTGACTTTCAAGTAAGTGAAAACCACAAGATACAATGTCAGGTTTAGTACCTACCTCCAAGGACACTTTGACATATTGGATGGGGAGTTCAGGGAACAAACCATTGACCTTATGACAGGTGGACGGCTGCTTCCTTCCCTGAGCTACAGTCACCGACAGCTCTTTAGCACCTGGTGATCCTTTGACTCCTGAAATGTAGTGATTTAGGAGTGGTTAGACCTCACACAGGCATGTTCTGCTTTAACACTGAATGTTGCTCACTATTTTTCTTTGTTTGCTTGAAAAGTCTCTGGGACATCAACATTTCTAATGACAGAGCATGATCCAGAATTCAGCTTGGTTTAATTTATTCAGTTATATCATGAAATTTTCATGTTTTTAATCCTTTTATGCAAACTTTGGCTTACAAATAATGCTCAGACTCAAAATAGCCTCTTGCATTTAAGCACAGGGAAAGCAAAACAAACACATGCCACTCACGTAGCACCAAGTCGATAGAGCCACATGGAGAATCAAAGATCTACTTGCTTGCCTGTAAACATCAGTTTCACTTTCATCCATTAACAATTCAGCCCAAATCAGATCAAGCCATTAACGGGCTTGCAGTCACACCTCAAGCGGCATTTCAAAGCTGAGGAGGCATCATGGTTGACAACATCCATTAATAATCATCTAACAAATCAATGTCTGAAGAAAGACAGCTTTCTGTCTCTCATTGTCTACCAGAACTTGCCTATGAGCATTTTACCATGTGAGCACAAGTGATTTACGTGGTATCAGGCTTTTCTCGTCAGTCCTCCACTATGGAAATAATAGACAAAGCAGTACATCGCCATCTGGTACATTGTGTAACATGTTAATGATATTAACAGTGAGGAAAGGGATGAGGCTTTGATAGGAATAATTCTCTTGTAAAAAATGAAGAGACCTCTGCAGTTTGCCTGAAAGACAAAAACACAAACAGCACAGTTTAATGTAGTCTTGGTGTCCTTCAGATTTGTTTTTATTGAATGATTAAGATGTGATGTTATTGGAGAATGACATATGTTTGATGATTAAAGTGTAAAGAGGGAGTAAATGTGCAGAGAGGGGAAATATCCTGAAATGTAAAAAGGGTGAAGTGGCATTTTAAGAAACAGACTGATGGCCCAGTGGACCATGATTATGTACACAAAGGGAGAACTGTATTGATTAATCCAACCGAGAGCAACGCTTATAGAGCACCAAACTGCAGATGCTGTTAAATGGCTCGTCACTGCTTTCGCACAGAACAGGAGTAAACCTTCAGCTTGGATGGAGTAATCGACTTCACCCCAGGCAACGTTCTTACCTGGGCATCTGCTCCTCTCGTTATGTGACGCTGACCTGCTGGGAAGCAGACTGTTGTCCATTCTCCATCATAGGTATGCCTGTCAGGACACCTATGGTAACTGAGGAGTTGCATGCAGAGAGAAGAGAGTGATAGGGAAAATAAAAATGCAATTAGAAAAAAAATGTAGCCCAAAACTAGGTCTGAAAATTCCCCTAATGATACTTCAGAAAACCTTATGTAAGAAAGTGAGCAAAAGGAAACACAAAATGACTTCCGATTACCAAGGCTTATATATTTGGCCTTTACCTGTAACCCTGAGCACATGATGGTCAACTATTAGTTACTCTAGCCTGTGAGTGATGACTAGTGATAAAATAATTTATCACTTTGGGCAGTCTACAAAGGAAATATTAATGACAGATTAATTCATTAATTCAAATCAATTCATTTTTCCATATACATATTATCTTAAATGTTTTGGGGTCAGGATCCCATCCCAATGGGTATTAGCTAACCAGTTAACATTTTTAGAAAGAAACACAAGTTATTTCTTAACTGTAAATATTTTTGCTTTGTAAAGTTAAACTGTTTGGGCTGATTAGTTAATTAAAAAAGAGAAATAACAATATTCATCATTACCAAAGTTTTTGCCACTTTGCTGGTGCTTTGCCAAAGTTTATCATGAACATGCAAATAAAGTACACTTCTGTTAGTGATAATAAATATAATAACAATACATAATACTATAGCCCAAAAATATTAGAATTGCCAACAAATAACATGAAATATATGACTGCAATGTTCTGCATAAGTTGTAGTCTTTTACGCTGCATGCCCTCTCCCCCCACGCTTCTCCCCTTTCTTTTTCTCTTATGAATGAGTGATGGCAAGCAGCCAAAGATGTCCTTGTGATAGTGGTCCCAGAATATGTTGCTGTGGTAACTCATATGGCAACCTCTGAAAGACTTAAATTTATGACATCTATTCAACAGCCTTGTCAGCACACGCTCAGAAACTTCCCTAACCTTTCTGCAGGATGATTTTTCTTTTTATTTCAAATGCCCAAGTGGAGTAGTGCAGCAGTGCAAGCCACAGATTTTATTTTGTGTTAAAACCAGCATCAGCTTCAAGTGTATTTTTTTTTCTTGTTGGGTGTATTGCTATTTTTTTTAGCTGTAAGCATTGCAAAACTGCTTGAAGATTATCAAGCTTTTCTGGCATTGCGGTTTGCGCCTATTCCCATCAGAATGGTATGACGTGTTTTGTGTTTTTGTTTTTTCTTAATATTGAAATACACAAGCCTGTTTAGCAGAGATGAGTAATTCCTGCGTGGTGACACAGCCTTTCGGTGATTTAACACTGCAGGTGTAGAGATGCTTTTTTTTTTTTTTTTTTTTCCAATTTTGGTCTTAAAACTAATGATCCATTTGTTTCTGACTGATATGGTGATTACGATAACGGTTTTTAGACAGTTACTCATCTTGCATCTGGGCTTTTTTGTTAACCACGACTGGCTTTTGAGGGTAACAAGAGAGGAGCGTTATCGCTCAGTATCCACCACAGGTTCTGATGCATTCATGGAACCAAGCACCACAGCTCAGAAGGAAATGAGATCAACCAGCTGCAAAGACCGTTTTATCTACTGTGCTGTCATGCTGTACAGCCACAGGTTCTATTCAGGCTGCTCTCACGCTGCCTCAGGCAGCCCGACTTTAACTGGCTTGCTCACCTTTTCTGAAGATGCGCTTTTCAAAATACAACAGTCCCCACCCTCTGGTATTCATGAGCTTATATGTATGCATGTGTGTGCATGCGTATATTTGTGTGGGTGCATATAGTCTCGCAGTGTGATTGATAGCTTCTCTGTGCTTTGTGTGTAGCTGTTAGGATGCATGAGGTGTGTGCATATTTGTGTGATGCAGAGTTCGGGACGAATATCCATTCTGTTCTTGTAGGCACACTTGTCCTGAGATAACATTGTCAAAGTAATACTATTCTCCCGGTCCATATGATGGAATAAGATTCAGCTATCACAGCAAAGTCAGCGAGAGCAAGGGAGGGGAAATGTGGTGGGGAGGATAAGAAGGGAAACAGGAGAGCTTTTAATTTCCTCTGTTTCACTGTCACAGAGGTTTTTACGTTTGCACAGACCGATATAAACTGGTGTGAACTACAGATGAATTTCCAGCTGAATGACAAGGCATGGTGCATTAGATAAAGTAAGGTATGGAAGATCAAATACAGATCTCTTTAACAAATGGCATTGTCACCTCAACAGTTTACCTGCAGCACACGCAGGCTTCGGATTTTTGTTCATGGGTTTTCATGGTCTGATGTGCATTTCTTCTTATGTAGGTGTTAAATGTTAAGTTTGAGGTGATATAGAACCAAGGGTTTGTTTACCTTACTTAAATCAGTGATGGAGACGAATAGCAGTCATTTGTTAGGGAGCAAACTCAAACTGTTGTTGTGCAGCACAATCAGCAAATGACTGTTCTTGGCTTAAATGTGAAGCTCACTTCAAATGTCAAGGTCATTGGAGTTTGCATCAATTTTGAGCCATGTTTCTTCAGGCTGTTTTGTCAGCTGGCTCGCTGAGGTATTCATCACTGCTCCACCAGTATAAACAATACAATCCAAATTATGCTGCTCATTTTCCTTTTTATTCTTCCCTGCACACTCAAATCAATGAAACAGCAATATTATATTTAAATTCAGGTGAGAGCCTTGCTTGTACCATCCTCACCATACCACCTTCTTTTCTTTCTTGCTTGGAAAACAAACAAACAAAAAAAAAACCACATCCAGTTTCCCAGACTGTTTAAGATATACTGTGAATCTGCTACCTTGCTGATGTACTCACTGTAATACCTTTCACATTCACTTTTATCCGCTGGCATTTCTTGGAATTGGTTCCTCAAATAAGCTGATTTGACGTGCTTAACAGTGGCTAAAAGGAAGTCTAAGGGCATCATTGATTTACAAACCCAGTTTGAAATGTTTCCATGCTCCAAATGGTGCTTCAGAATATTCTGACTGCACCACAAGTGCCCTCAGTGATAGTCTTTGAAGTGTTTGAAGCTGTGTGCTGAAGCTCAGTATGTGCTTATATCCGGAGCTTTTGTTAGTCACTTCATATGTACTGAGTCCTGTGCCATCATTATTCAGTGATTCACACTGTGCAGCCAAAACACTTGCTCTTATCTGTTAAGAGGCTGCAGAGACGCAGTCAGACAGCTCTGGGTGGGTGGATGGGTGGGGGATGGAGAAAGAGAAAGAAGGAGCGCGAGACTCTTGCTCTCCTTCCGTATCTCTTGTGGGAACAACTTTTCTCTTTTTCTTTCTTTCCTCTACATGAAGCCAGAGAGCACCCCAACGTCAAGAGCTTTAGATCCTAAATATTCACGCTGGTGGCATTTTACCGTGTGTAGGCGGTGAGGCTTAGCAGAGATAGGAGGGAGTGTGTGAGGTATTGATCACTGTTGCTGTTGTCCTTGTTTGCTCTGTCTCACGGTACCAGCTAACTCTTCAAGCAAGATAGTGAGACAGAGACAGATACAGAGAGAAGGTTGGCCTTATAAGGCAAATTTGTTCTAATCTAATACGCTGAACACAATTAGGTTTAATTTAGAAATATACCACATCTTTAGATGGAGCAAAAAGAAGTAATGTTACACAGCTCTTGAAAAGAGCCTCCATTCATTTTTTTGACTATTTTAGGTACCACAGATTTATCACAGCTGATCATGATGTTACATCCATAACAGAGGAATTAATTCTGGTTTGATTGGTTGAGTTTCTGATGGATGATTGCCACTGATGGACATTTGCCATCTTCTCCACTTAGTTGTTGGAGAAAAACCAAATAAAAATCTCTGAACATCGAGATTCAATATTTTCAGTAGTTAAAAACTTCCTCTGTGCTGCAAACTATGAAGTCTATTTGATATTCTGCTTCAACTTTTTTTTTACCTGCACTTGCCTTATTTCCTAGTGATCCAGTCAAAGATTTCCTATACTTTAAATAACCACAAAGCCCATTCTCAGAAAAAGTTGAAAGCTATTAAAATGCAACAGGAAGTTTAATCTTTATGCTATTACATAATTTAAATCTTCATTAAATATAAACAAGTGCATAAGGAACAGATTTCCAACATTGCCTTTGACCAACTTTATTACATTTGGAAAAATTTAACAAATCTAGAATTTGGTATCAGCCACATGCTCAAAAAAAAAAAAAAAAATCAAAGGTTCAAAATCTTGTCAAAAAAGTTTAGAGCCATAAACCACTATTGAATATGTGTGATCTTGGAGATATTAGCCAGTGCTGCATGATAAATCTGTTAGTACAGCAAGATGAAACATCTGTTTTCTTGGATTTTCATGGCAATCTGTTCACATGATATCTAATGTTTTCTATCATCATCATTATCATCTTTCTTCTTTCAATATGCATTTCGAGCCTCAAACATGTTCAAAGAAGTGAGAACAGGTTTAATTTAGTCTAATAATGAGGCGAATTAAAAATCAACAACAAATAACTTTAGAACATGATATCAACAGGGTTGAGTAAATAAAAATTGGTACATACACAAGTTGTATCCATAAAATGCTGAGGACCAATGGAGGTCAAAGACTCTCTAGTTTGTCAACAAATGCATGAGAAAAAATAGTTTATAGTTGAAAACCAATGTTCCTCAAGAAATAGTGAAAGGTATTTGCATATTTTTCCAAATTCTTCCAATGCAATTTTGTAGTCCCTAAAATATACATTGTGGTTTAATGAAATGGTGCTTCCGATATTTTTTGGGGGAAAAGTTGGGCTGTGCAGGGCTGTGTGCTCTGGATCAAAGATGAAAAGGGACTGTTATCAGAAACATGTTAACTGGCCAGGCTCTGTGAGGGTATGGGGCTACATCAGAGCCCTTGGCAAAGGTCATTTACAGTTTTGTGATGAAAGGATTACTGCAGAAAAATGCTTTATTTATCTTACCTTATTTCACAACATCATGCTGATTCAAGAAAGTATTTGTTAGGATGTCCAAGTACTTTTTAAAAAAAAACAATGCAAAACCACATTCTGCACAGACTTCCAAGGCATAGCTGAGGAAGAAAAGGCTACATGTACTGGACTGGCATACCTCGTCTCTCCCTATAGAGTATATGTGAACAATTTTGAAAAAAAAAAGGGGACAATGATGACATCAGACATTCAAGAATGGTCAGGAACTGCTAGGACATTTTTCACTCAAGCTCTTCATACGAGTGTGAGACACTGATTTTTGACTGTGATGTTGCAGCAGGAGGTTCATGGGCAAGTTCCCACTGAAACATGTAAATGTCTTCTAACTTAATGTTGTTGGTGTACAAAAAGCACCATGGATAGACTAATACCTTTTAAACTGTGTATTTTTAATATATCAGGGTGTGTCTCATTTCATCTTTCTCTTTCTTGGTCTTTTTGGCCTCCCACTGGCAGCTCTTTTTTTGTTACAGCATTTGCCTGTGCTCTATCATTGTCAATTAGACTCCAATCACTAACTGGGATGGTTCTTAGCTTCAGGATATTTGACAAGCTACAAGCTTTCATTATAACATTAGGTTACAGTACTGGCTCATGAACTGCTAAAGCAGAGTTGTCAGGCGACGCAATTCCATATCAGTCCCTGCCCATTCTTAATCAAAACAGTTCCTTTCTCTGCATTGTGCCAAGAAATTCATTTTCACCCACACAAAACCCTCATTTGAATGAAATGGAATTGGCTGAATGCAGATTGCATTCCCAGATGAACTGATATAATGTGTGTAACGTGTATCCTGAAGCAACTCTTCCTGCAGTCTCACCTGTGAGAACTTCATAACATTTACTGTTCTGTGCACAATGCAAGCACTGACACATGTGAATTTCACACCACAAATAAATGTACTATTATTGTGTAATCTGCTAAAAAAAAGAAAAACTGAACCAAAATCCAGCATTTAGCCATCATGCCATCTTGTTGTCTCTCTTTCTCTAATGCTCTAATACTTCACTTCACATTGTTCAAGGAGAACCTTTTTGATGAAAACATATCAATTTCTGACAAAATGGCCAGCTAAGTATTGAATTTTAAGTAAACACAGTTGTTTTGTAGCATGGGTGTTCGGCGTAAAAGAGAAAAAGCTAGAGAAAAAAAATATACATATACATACATACATATATATATATATATATATATATATATATATATATATATATATATATATACACACACACA
>JAOWBL010000007.1:7388518-7426001 GCA_028564865.1 Zenarchopterus dispar | reverse complement strand
CATAAAATTGCTTGGGGAAGAGGAGTTTTGCTTTGCAGTACCAATTCCCAAGATAATGCATCTACACAGTCCAGTTTAATTGAATGTCATCATAATTGTAAACCCCTGTGGTCTTTAATTCAGTTATCATTCGTTTCTGCATTCAGTCAGCTCACAGAAATTTCTGCCTCTAAACATTTTCTTTAAAGTTTTAGCCATAACAACAAATACAGAATCTTTTCTCTTCTCTTTAGATAAAGCTGAGCTTGAGGGAAACGCCCACTCTTTACTTGGCAGGGCTCCAAGGTGCTGGGTTTTGGCACATAGATGGTAAAATGATAAAATCAAAGGCTTTTTCCCCCCAGGACTGTGAAGCTGACCTTTCCTTGACAACTTGACTAACTCCAGTCCAAGGTTAAGTCAGCTATAAAACCTGTTAAATGTAAAGGAGTTTAGAAGATCCATCATTACACTTAACTAAACTTTACAGAGTTCTGTAGAAACATAGAAACCCATTTTAAACAATCTTTGAATGACTATTTCCACTAAAGAAGCACATGTTGCTCAGCTTAAAAAAATACATTTATATAAGTAGAGTGAAACGATCTATGTGTGAGCAGATTTTTCCTTTTAAATGTCTACCTCACCGAATGCGCCATTCTGTCTAGAAATGTACAAAGTTAAGCTTTAATATCCCACAAGAATATATAATAAGCATACTTTATGTATAACGGATAATATTGCTCTAAGATGAAGCACTGTGGCTGAAGAGGGAGGGGAGTGTTCATGTGTAAACAGAATTAAATAACGTATGAGTCATTATTTATTAATAAGTGAAGCCCAGTCGCAGATGTGTGTGCATGCACAAAACACACACATCCACGCACATAACATCCTGACCTCTCAAAGCTGTAAGAGTCGCCTCAGCGGTAAAGGAAAAGCCAATCTATATTTATCTCTTACACACATGCGCTTGTTGTGTATGGGTGTGTGTCAGAGAGGGAGAAAGCTGAGATGTGCATGTTTTTATGCACGTGCGAAGAAAGCTTATGTCAACCCTTTCTTTCTAGACAATGTGGAGAGTTTTAATCTCCACATTTTTCCTAGCTTTGTAGTCTGTCAAGATGGTTTATTTGGCAGATACAGACAGGCACACCACTGTATGGAACAGTATGCAATTAAGCCGTTTCCTGCGCGGCTCCTAATGAACAAAATGTGTCAGCATTACCAGAGCGCTGTCAACACATTAAAGGAAACATGAGCGATAGATGTCGACACCACGAGGAACATACAGGTTTAGAACAGCAGGGAATAACTGAAGCAGATGAGACACGCAGTTGATGATGATGACATGTTTTCATTATCTGATAGTTTTAAATCGGGAACATTCAGTCATGCGCTGTGCGGTGCCACAGGGAAGCGGGTCCTCACTCCAGCGAAGCAAAACACCAGGTGATTTGACTGATGAGTTCCGCCTCTCCTAATGAAGGTGGGCTAATCAGTGAGACCTCCTGGTGGGTCGTGTGGTTGGAATGGAGACCTGCATATCCATCTGTCAAAGCAGTGTCAGAACCACGTACAGCAGCAGCTGCTCGTTCAGGTCCTGGTGAATTTAAATGTCTGAATGAATGGTGATTAAAATTAATTACCTGGTGGGGAAAAAAAAAACATAAAACAAAAACACCCTATATACTGTACCGGGAGAAACACAGATGAAAACACATAAGCCAAAATGTGAAGTGACTCTTTTTTGTCTATGTTTTCTTCAAGTGGAGGCGCTTCACCTGGGAACGCTGATGGCTGCACATGGTTACTTCTTCCCCATCTCTGACCATGTCCTCACGCTCAAAGACGATGGCACTTTCTATAGGTTTCAGGTAGGAAGACTTCAGCTGAGTTCCTTAAATCTGGGGCTTTAACTTGACATGGTCCAATACAACAACAAGTTGCAAATTTTATGTCTTGGCTGCTCATGCATTGTTTTCTCCAACAGCACCATGCCATCACATAGCTCTTAAGAGAGATTTTCCTTATGCATGTGCAGGGTCTACATCAAAATGTTTTCTGCTGGAGATTTCTTGGAATAAATAACATTTGATTTATGCATTTTTAAGCTCACATTTAATCTGTTGTATTGTCATTTCAAAGTAGAGAGTTCCTTCAGTGTTTCCTCCATGTTGTTGAAAACAAAGTAAATAAATCATGAGTTGCTGTATTTAAAAATTTCTACTGTTTCATCAATAAGAGGGCGTGGGGGTGCACATCATTCTAGATGCCAATAAAAGGACTGACAAGTTTAGTGATTTTATTTTACTAGTTAATTCCCCCAACTGTGCTGTGCATAACTAACCAGAGTAAATCCCTGCCTTGGGCTGTTTGTGGTGGTAGCCAGTTTTACTTTGCTTTGTATGTATGATCATCTGAAGCTGGTTCATACAATGCAACCCAAAGAAAGGTCAAGATTCATGTTGGTGCCTTCATTAGGCTGTTTCTGAAAGGAGCTTATGTCCTTAAGACACCACGCCAAGTGCGTTACACAACAAAGTTGTGTTTATGTGACAGATTCTGAACTACAACTGAACGGCTTTCATTCATTCATAGTGTCACATGTTTTGTCCTGCTTTTCAATAACTGTAAGGTGTCACTTAATTTTGGTTCTTACTAACCTGTTTTCTTTTTAGACTCCATACTTTTGGCCATCAAACTGCTGGGAACCTGAAAACACAGACTATGGTGAGGCATCTCCTTTGCTGTTCGGTCAGATTCAGATTTACTGCATTGAATAAAGAAACAATCCTCAACATGTTGTGTTGATCACTTGTTTATAACACATGTTTGGAAATACAACTAATACAAGCAGAGTGCCAGGATGGTAGACAGATGAACTTGAATCACTTGCAGATTTGCTCATATTTGGTCCTCAATAAGAACTGGTGAAGAGGGCATTCAGCAACTGTTTACTTCAGTTTCATTACATTTCATATATTCATATATGATGCTTTCCAGCTTCAGTCGATTCTCGCTGCCTCGGTTATAGACTGACTGATGCAGTCTGATAACCGTGAAGGAAAGCAGGGATGTATCTGCATGCGTGCACCTGTTGTGCACAGTTGGCTGAGCATTTTAATGGTGATATAGGGATGAGCTTTTCATTGTTACAGCCAAGCAGAGTGGAGATAAAGCTTTCATAATGCCAAAAATGCTTTGGTGGATAGCCAACCTAGCAGGTCTTTCATTTGTTGTGGTAGGGGGAAAGGGCTAATGCTCACTGTGGGAATAATCCCATGAGCGTTAGGGGACGTTAGAGCGTATCTAGGATGCAGCAACTGACTCAATGTGAATGATGCCTTTTAATGAAAACAGTCTAATGGACTAATAAAGCTCCAATATTGTGATCGCTTAACAAAGAGATGAAGGTATGATTATAACACAGGAAGACATGAAAAGTCAGGCTCAAACACTCGATCACATTCAGAAACAGATGCATCCTCTCTATGCACAGTAAATGACCTTTGGTGATTTGCAGGCCAGTTTAAATGTGCAGTTGAGAGGATTAAATGAATAAATGCAGGGCCACTTAAGGCCGTTAAAGCGAAACTGAGATCCCATTCCCCCTTTTATTAACAGTCTTTCTGTCTGTCTCTCAGCTGTTTACCTCTGCAAAAGAACAATGCAAAATAAAGCACGTCTGGAGCTTGCAGATTATGAGGCGGTAAGTGAAAGAGGTCTCTTAGTGTCCCCACTTCACATATCTGCTCTGTTCTTGTGTTAGCACTCCTCTCAAGGCTTTCTGCAATATTAACAAAAAAAAAAGCTCTTACTATGTGTCAGTGCATAATTTATTTTAGTAATAAATAATAACAAAAAAAACATCAAATGAAACAGTTGGTTTGCGATTGTCAGGGTTTTTCCTTTTTTCCGAACAGGGCTGATTAAAGATGTTATCCAGTCATAGACTGCACTCAGCATGTGTGAAAAAACATAGCCCAGATCCCTGAAAAGCCTTTCTTTTCCTGTTTGTTCTTTGTATTACTTACAGGAGAGCTTAGCAAGACTACAGAGAGCTTTCGCCAGGAAATGGGAATTCATTTTTATGCAAGCAGAAGCACAAGCAAAGTAGGTTTCTTTCAGAACCACGCACACATCAAGCTATCATGAGTGAGTCCACTTACATTGTCATTATGACATGATTAAACTTGCAGTCTTCTTGTGTCTATGAGTGCACCCGTCCACAGCTGAACTGCACGTTAAACATGTAATGAAGTAAATGGTTGTTAGCTCAAAGTCCATCAGAATCATTCTGAGTGCTTCATTTTTTCCCCCCCAAGAGTGGACAAGAAAAGAGACAAAATTGAGAGGAAAATTCTCGACAGTCAGGAAAGAGCGTTCTGGGATGTGCACAGACCAGTGGTGAGTGAAATAATTAATTTTGCTGTCATTAATCACTTCTGCTGGTCTTTATCACATTCATTTAGCAGATGCTTTGAGACTGATGACTTCACTGATATTATCAGCATTGCCTTAACTGTTTCAGACAACAACATTTAAAAAAAAATATCATGAAACACCGACCACAATCTGTTCTACATTTTGGATCAAAAGAATAAATACATGTGGCCATTCACTGACGTCCTATTCAACACATTTCCATCATAGTAGAGTGGCTCATGCTGTGTGGCAAGGAAATTATGCTTTTTAAATGTCATGCAGTTACAAGCACTTTATAGATTATACAATTCATATATGAGCTACACATGCTACCTGTAGCATTTCAGTGGTGTAAAGTGGCAAGCACACCCCAACTTCTCTGTCGTGTGTTTGCCTTTGCCATGCACTTGAAATGCCACATCAATAACTGTCACAACACATCAGCTTCAGCGCTGCTCTTTACCTTGTTCCCACACACTTGCTTAGCATTAGCATTTGGTTTCCCCACCCGAGGTTAAAGGGTCTTCTCCGCTGCGTTTCTCCCAAAGCCACCGCTCAACAGTTAATTGGAAAATAACAAGTTCAATTCATGCATCCTTGGAGCAACATAATCAATACTAATTCAAATTTCACAGTGACGCCATCGAGCTACTTAGCTCTGTTGTCCTGGAGGATGCCGGGATGAGACCACTTGTTCAGTCAGTGTCTGTACGCTGAGACCCTGATTTCCCGCTGGTTTACTTGTTTTGCAAGAACTGGCACATACCGTGTTTAATTAACCAGCATCTGACACACTGTCTTGTATAATTCACACCCCAGATAAGCATATTGGTTTTTAATAACTGAAACTCATATTGTTATTGCTTCTTGACTCATTGGGGCGTCACTCTAGAACACTGATCCTCAACCTGGAGGACGGGACCCCTGGGAGGGATCCAAAATATTTTCAGATGGTTGCCAGATATTTGTGGAAAAGAAAGTAATAACATAAAATTATTGCTTACATTTCAGTATGGAAAAAGGCTAAGGTGGTCATTTCTGAACCAATGGGACAATTTGCATTAAAGTAGCTTTTATTTAGTGTTTGTATATCAAAGTGTGCATGCAGATCTTTAATTGGGGGTTGGGAGTCACAACCACCTCTATATGATTGTTATTTAAAAAGATGGAGAATCTCTGAAATATAACATAGAAAAAAATTAAAGTTACAAAAATAAGCTCAAGTCTCTCATGATCTTTTCCTGCTTTTTTCCATCCCTTATTTCTCAGCCTGGATGTGTGAATACAACAGAAGTTGACATAAAGAAGTCCTCCAGAATGAAAAATCCACACAAAACTAGAAAGGTAGAGTACACTTCTCAGTTGTTTCACCTGTGTTGGTAACAACAGCCTGTTTCTTGTTTTTTGCCTGCCAGTTTGAGGCTACTGGTATTGATATATCTGTGACGTTTTTATATTTTTTTTCTAATTCATCTTAGTCTGTGTATGGGCTGCAGAATGATATCCGTACCCACAGCCCAACCCATACCCCCGCTCCAGAAGCCAAGCAGCCGACAGAAGAAGAACTGCAGGAACAGGTTAGATCTTCAGATGACCCTCTAGGTTGACCACAGAGTTTTTAACAATTACATGGTGGTGCCAAGTTTCTAATTTGACTTGCTGCATCATAATGTTCATCCCCTTGTAATGAGAATTAAGAGAGAACTTAGTTACATCTGTGCACATAAAGTCAAATAACAAGATGCAGTAATGCTATTGGTATTTAGATACATTTGCAAACCCAATATTTTGGGAAATTTACAGTGACTAATGGCAGCTAATTGCCCCATGCTTTTATTTCAGATCACCTTTTGGCAATTACAATTAGACAGGCATCGACTGAAAATGTCCAAAGTGGCAGAGAGGTGAGTAATGTTCTTTGTGTCTCTATTGAGTTAAGGCATTGATCTGTTTATTGAGCTGTTCAACAACCCAACATGCCATGGAATTAAGAACTCTGATGACCTCAAGTAGTGTTTGGATCCAGACGATGCCTTCAGTTATCGTCAGCATTGATGACGCTTGACATTTGATGTGTCTATTTGTCAGTTCTGCGCTGAATGGAAAGTATGCAGAAACAATTCTACTAGCCTTGTGTCCGAATTGGGCTCAACACCTAAACCTTTCATTCCAGTTTGAAATATTTGCTGTCATAAGGGCACTTATCCTTCTGTCCGGTTAAAAGCGGATTTATCATCCACAATGACTGCATTGAACTTAAGCGTAATTGAAAGCATTAAGTATAAATACAGATTGTTAAATGTCCTTTCTGTTATATGACCTCAAATACAGTTTACTGGGTTACACGGAGCAGTATCTTGAATATGACCCCTTCCTCACGCCTCCAGACCCATCCAACCCCTGGATCTCAGATGACACCACTCTCTGGGAGCTCGAAGCCAGGTAGACAAATACGTGGAACAGATGTTATGTTTTTCAGGCTGGCTATGTTTCTGGGACACATACTTCAGTGAACATTGCATTGTATCTGTGTGTGTCTGTTCCCAGTAAGGAACCAGGCCAGCAGAGGGTAAAGAGGTGGACTTTTGGCATCGATGAGGTTCTCAAAGATCCTGTTGGGAGAGAGCAGTTCCTCAAGTTCCTTGAGTCTGAGTTCAGCTCTGAGAATCTGAGGTACGTGATGAATTGCACTTCATGCATAGATTCATTCATTACAACTTTCAATTTGCCTGAAAGCCTTTATATCTGCATTTGTGCCTAAAATATAAATATGAATATGAATAATATTCACTTGCATAATTAAACTCTCTCACTGCAACTTTTAAGCTGACTGAAATGTAAAACATGGGTCTTTTTTATGACTTGGTGATGTCTAACAATTTTTAGTAACATAAATAATCTATATACTGTCATTTTCTTCATTAAAGTTAGTAGTATATTTAAAACAGTGGTGCAAGTGGCATTAAGATGTAATAGAATAGCAGTATAAAATGTATATTTTAAGAAAAATTATATTTCATAATTATTAATGACAAAAATTGAAAAAGGAAAAAAACTATAATAATATAAATAATAACAGAAACTAATAAAAAAGGACATTGAAGTGAAATGTATATCATTTTTCAGTATGATAGAATAATTGATTTAATGTAACATTTAACTCCTCTCTTTGGTCTACTAATGTCCATTTAGTGTTTTTAATCTTATAGTTTGTCAAGAAAGCCACTGAGCTGACAGTCGATCACACGGTGTAACAAGGCAAGCACATATTTATGACCTCAGAGAGATGAATAGAACTACAAACCAACAGAAGCATTTTAATCTAATCCACATACTTTGCATTTTGGCAATTAGGGTGTACATTCTTTCATGATTAGATGCTGTGGATTGGGTTTCTGTCTTTCTCTCATGATCGGTATTCTCTCTTTTGAATTGTTTTTTTTTTTTGCCTCACATATCAGTAAGTAAATTTTAATTTGAAAAAATAGGTGAGATAATAATCGATTTTTTGCTTCTTCTGAAAAATGAGGCACTACCTTGAGTTGTATTATTCATATTAATGGTAGTATTTATTAAAGTAGGGAAAACTGGTGGATGGAAGTTCTGGACTAAATGCACAGCTGTGGCTGTGGGTAGACAGGAATATTATTTCAGTCTGTATACTCATGGTAACATTAATACTGCAGGCTATAAAAACTGCATGCAAGTCAAATAATGAGTAGAAAAGCGCTGTGCAGGATGGCTCCCCTGCTCCCCCTGATGGTGCAAGCCTGAAGTTCTGACCAAAGCTGATAATGGTTCAGTTTAATTAAAATAACATCTCTAGCAGTTCAACATGATTTAAACTCCTCTGCACTCTAAATTTACACATGCATCAAGAAGATTGATTTCATTTATTGCTGTGAAATGTTCAGCATAAACTTAGTATGTCATTCAGATTTTATAAGCTGTGTCTGCAGAAGTGTCTCTAAATAAGAAGAGAAATCTGCTCATCTTTATTTACTGATAGGAAAGATTACATCTAACTTTCTAATCATATGCATCTCTGTTTTCTGATAATAAGAGCCCTATGGAACAAAATCTTCTCAATACTGGAATTATTATTGTAGATGTTTTCATCCATGTTTGAATATCGGTCATTTTTGGCTGTAACTGAAGTTTTGATCTCTTTTATTGGAAATAATATATTTGTGTGAAGTTATCAATCTATCATGTCATTGTGGAGGACTTTTGCCTCCTCTTCTTAACAACACTGGTTCAACACATTTCTTCCTAGACTGCTCTCATATTGTTCAACCACAGCATTTAAATCACTTTAAGGTCTAGCCTTTTTTGCTTGTGTGCATGGGGCCATTGTCCTATTGCATGAACCAAGATTCATGAGTTGGATGCATACTCTCACATTTATGGTTTCACAAGATCTTGTGGCTTATCCAGACTGAACTCTGCAAACCTGAACAATGCAAATTTCAGAGAGAAGAGGCTTTCTCTTGCCAAGCCTTATAAACAAACCAAACATGACAGCACAATTTATCAACGTTTGCTACCATGTACTTTAACTTTTGCTGCCTGCAGAGTTTGGGACGTTGCTCTTGGTTTATTTACAGTTTCTCTGGGCATTGCATGTTCTCATTGTGGGGTGAACTTGCTTGGAAACCCACTTCTAGGAAGATTGGCAGCTGATTTTGAATGTTTCCACAGATGACTTCATCACCCTCTCCAGATTGATGGGCAGCAATATTTGCCCTAAGATCATTACTAGTGTTTGTCCTTATAATATTTTTATTGCATGTATGAATGCTCCAGACCAGCCAACTGCCAAAACTTCTGCTCTTACAGAGTTCCTCACATTTGCTGATGATGAATTAATTAAGTGCATTTGATTAGCAGCACTTGGCTCCTAATCAAATGGCTGCTACTACTTAGCCTCTTAATTCCTGTGGAGTCACCAAGGATTTATTCAGCTTTTTATACACTGCTTTTAGAGCTTGACACCATTTTAATTATTGAAAAAAAAAGAGTAGGATGTCATCAGTTTAGTTCATCTTAGGATCTTCCTAGCTAATTTTAAGACCTAAGAAAAATCTGATCTTTTGCACCTGCTGTTTGACTACAGCTCTACATTGAACACCAGCAGAATGGTCACTGAGCTGCTTGATCTGGGCCTCCGTAACACTTTGTGTATATGGATTAAATTATTTCCCTCCAACCACCCACAGTCATTTAGACGTGGCACAAACCTCTTATCTCCTCTGGCCGTTAGCACTGGTGTCTCCCAAGGTTATGTCTTAAGTCCCTTGCTGTATTCACTGTATACATTTGACTGCGTAGCCATCCTTCTAGTAAATTATCATTAAATGACACAACTGATAAACACTGAAGAAACATGATACAGAGAGGAAATAAACAGACTGACAGGTTGGTGCACAAACAGTAACCTCACACTGAATACAAAAAGAAAAAAAAACATCAAAGAACTATTAATTGACTCCAAGAGACTCATCCTCTTCCTACCATCAGGAGATAGGAAGTAGAGAGAGTGTCCAATTTCAAAGTCCTCAGTAAGTGCAACAGAGAGGACCTCACATACACCATCACCTCCACTGCCCTAGTGAAAAAGACTCGATACGAGCTCTTTTCTTAAGGATAGTGAAGAAGAATGACCCGTCTGCAGAGCTGCTAATGGCCTTTTATCACTGCTGTATAGAGAGCACATTGACACACTACTAACAGCTTGGTATGTCAGCTGTACAGAGGCAGATCTGAAAAGTATCCAAAGAGTTACAAAAAAAAAACCAAAAAAAAAAAAAAACCAACTGCTCTCTTTAGTTGGCATCCTCTAAGATGCCATGCCTTCGCAACACCACCACCAACCTGAAAGATGTCACAAGCACCTGTCACCACCTTTCCTCCCTGCTACCATCTGGAAGATGCTATAGAGCAATAAAATGTGACCCTCCAGACTTAAGAACAGGTTTTTGTTCTGAAAGCCATAATAAAACTGAACTCTCATAACCCTGCCTGCCCACTTTAGTTGTCTGAAATAATTACACAGATCTTATCGACTTCTACTTTATCTTCTAATTTTTTATTTTCTGTATGTGAATGTGTGATTGTATGCTTATTTATAGATATTTATTTTATTATCTATTTAACTTAGGATGCACACATTTGAGATTTCACTGTGTTTCTTGTACAATGCCAATAAAGCTTGAATTGGTCCATGAGTGGGACCACTGTAAATCTTTGTGGACTTCCTTTTCTTTCATCTTTTCTTTTTTACTTGATTGATTTAAATGCTTTAATGCTTAGTTTACTTATAACTACAGGAGATGTGCGTTTTGATTCAAAAGTAATCAAAGAGCAATAATTATACTCTTAACTTTGGTGGACAGGTTCTGGCTAGCAGTCCAGGAACTAAAGAAGCGCCCCATCCGAGAAGTTCCAACTCGGGTTCAGGAAATTTGGCAGGAGTTTCTTGCCCCCGGGGCACCTAGTGCCATCAACGTGGACTCCAAGAGTTATGACAAAACCACTCAAAATGTCAAAGACCCTGGACGCTACGCCTTTGAGGATGCACAGGTAGATTATTATTCAGTAGCAAATTACACATTTGCGTCAAATTTGAGCCACAACTAATACCTATGATGCTGTTTATCAGATCAATATGGACAAAAATCAAATTTCCTCTGAATTATTAATGTAATCTTAGAACTACTTCTTACTGCTGATACACCAACAGAATATTTCCTCAAGGCAGTTTATGATTCACGGCAGTCTGGGAGCGGATCAGTTGAATATTGTATCTCCTCATTTCTATTCCAATCATAGTTTTAGCTTTGTCTGACACTTTCTTATTTTATTTGAACGTTTTATTCAACAGGAACACATCTACAAACTGATGAAGAGTGATTCTTACAGCCGTTTCATCCGTTCCAGTGCCTACCAGGAGTTATTACAGGCCAAGAAGAAGGTATAAAAACCAGAAAGGGTTATTCAAAACACTGAACAGATGTCTTAGTTTAAGGACAGATGAGATGTATAGAAATAGATGGTGGTGTATTCTCACTGATTTGTGTAGTAAGAACGCCTTCTCCTTGAATGTGCAATTTCTTGATTAATGCAACCCACAGAAATATTGTGTATCTAAAGTTTCTATGAAATTCCTGAATATAAAGGTGTTTGAAGTCAAACCAAAGAACATAGTAGTATTTGCAGTAAGAGGCAATGAGGGGAAAAAAGGCACTTTTTCAGATATAGTGGATGAAGCCGCTGCTCTGAAATCATGTCAGACTTCGAGAGTATAGTGAAGGATTGTGAATAATGGAAAAACAAGGCCTGTCAACATCACAAATAATTTACAGCAGTGTCCCATCTCCTACACTTACAGTGATTTCAGAAGATTTAAGTATTTAGTCTAGACCTTTTAAAATTAACTAAGTGCCAAATCTGCATACGTTTCTCAGTATTCTATTGATTGTTTTCCATCTGACGAACTATGATGTGAAATCCATAATGATCTCAGGTTATTCATTTTCTGTTTTGTTTTTGTGGTGGGGTTAAGTGAAGATACTGCTTTTGTCAAGTTTGTAAATTGCCACTCTGCATATATGTTATATTCCCCCTATGTTCTCTGCACTGTGGAATTACAGCATTGTGTCTCTTTCTGCATCCACAGAAAAGTAAGAATTTGTTCTGAAGGCTCTTGCTTCCAGGTAATATCTAATAACCTGTTGTTATAATTAGAATCTTGGTAAATGTTATCGGTTTCTTTCACTGAATGATATTTCTATATTAAATATCTTCATAGCTACTGCTAATAGCTTTACATTAAAGTTATAGTACTTTAAATGTCTGAAAAGAGGAGAACGTACTGTTTTAAACCTTTGTACTTTGAGATACAAGAGTATTTGTTTTACAGAGAGAAAATTTCCTTTTGAAACTACATAAACCAGAATTAAAGGACATTCAGAAAAAAAAGATACAAATAAATGCCTATGTAAAAGTCTTGACAATATAAATAGGAAGAAAACATTTGTTGCATAAACAGTTGACTGAAGCACAGATTTGTCGTTCAAAGTACGAAAAAAAATGAAGTAAACTTCTTTGCTATTCCAAATATCCTTTTTGTACAATTCCACAAACTTTAATTGGAAGCTGGTATTTATAATTTAGGATAAAAGTGTCTGTATGTATATCATTTGACTATGTAAATGAAAGAAAAATGAAGAAGAAGAAAGAACACATTGGCTTTTTGGGTTTGTTTCATTTCATAAATATGCAAATGAAACATTTTCACATTAAACCAATGCTGTTAAAATTAACACAATCACACTATAACGCAATCTCACTTCATCACCTTAAGAAAAATAATAATGTTGCAGTTCACACAAACAACTGAGTAATGTGATTTCTGATCCATGCTCCATTTCAGCTCATGTTGGTAACGATTTTTCCAACTTACACACGAAACAGAAATAACTTTCTTGCAATGTATGTTCTTTAAATCAGTAATTTTAGTGATTTTAGTATTGCTATAGGCACAACCTTTTTGTAGTTAATGTATGACTTTTTTTTTATTTTAAAAACTAACACTTTTGGAAACACCCATTTTAAACAGAGTAGACTTTCTTCTTGGAAGACTGGCTTGTTTTTATTATTTGGAACAAATCTGCACCTCTATGTCACACTTCATTTTCACTTCTGAGACACTGAACAGGATGTATGGCATTTACATTAGATTATCCTGCCACCAGTCTTTACACATGGAGGCTGATTATAAAAGATTTCAGAAAAAAAACACCTCTCAAAAAAGAATAAAGGCAGTTTGCTTAAGTTTTACAAAACTGCATCTGATTAAACCACAAGAAGTGTGGAGTTTGTGAAACAGACTAGACTAAAGTTGAGATGTCTGGCCATCGCACAGTGCCACATTTGACAAAAAAAACAAACAGACAAAAAAAAAACAGCATAACAACACAAACAACCCCATAACATCTGTTAAGTACAGTGGTGGAAGGATGATGATTTGAAGTTGATTTGCAGCTATGGTGCCTGAGCACATTTCAGTCATTGAGATGACCAGGAACTCTTCAGTGTAGCAAAATACTCCAGTCAGTTAAGAATCCATCTGTCTGGCTGCTAAAACTTGGCTGAAAGTTGTTCATTCAACCAAACACTGAACACACCGGCTAATCTATAGCAGAGCAATAAAGGAATCAATGTGTTGTAATGACTCAGTCAAGGTTGAGACCGATCCTAATAGAAATGCTGTGCAGGAGACTTCAGAGAGCTGTTAGAAAAGAAATGCCTGCAAACCTCAGTGCACAGAGGTAACTTTGTAAAGAAGAATAGGATAGATTACTCTATAATTATGTAAGAGTCTAATTATGTTGTTTGGAAAATAATTGCTGAAGTCTTTGTTGCAACAAGCTATTGAGTTAAGGGGGCATACCTAGTTGTTTCTGCAGTTCTTCTATATTTTGTACTAGTATGTGCAAAATAAGTAATGACACAGTGAAATATGTTCTGATTTTGAATACTTCGGAATTGTCTTGCTGCATTTCTACAGCGATCTTTGTTTGACTTGTTGACACTTCCTTCTTATCTCTTTTCCCCATACAGGAGGACTTGCTGGCATACACAGGATTGACAAGCTGTGTGCCATCATGCTAAAAATCAATGGCTTCTCTGGGACATAGAGAGGAAGACCATGCCATCTCTTCATCATCATTGTCTGTCATCTGCTCTTGGCTCAGCCAGATGATGAGCCAAGCTGCCTGTTCGTCTGTTGTCCACAGGATGTTGCATGTCCATGGAGGGGGGGTTTCTGCTTCTCTCTCTCTCTCCCCCAGTACCTGATATATTTCCACTACTCTCAGAAAGAAGGCACTGCTGGACTTGTGATGATACAGACAGATGGTTAAAAAATAAAAAAGTAAAAAAGTAAAGAAGAAAGTGGTCTAGTTTTTTCCCCCCAAAGAAACTGCTCAATTGGAGCCCCTTCTCTCTTTTCCAACTGAACAAATGATGTCAGAGGAGAAAAAGGGAAAAAAACAGAAAAAATAAAAAGTGACAGCTTGGAATGATAAATCTAACCAATGTCATTGCTTTACACAATATGACTTACAGATATGTCATGCTATGGGAAGTGTTGTGCAGGATGAATATACAATATATATACATATATATATTATGATTCTGATTATTATTTATTGTGCATTTATTTTGCCTTGCATTATTTCATTGCGATACAAGAATTAGCACATATGATTCTCATTGCACCTGTAAAGTCACATTCAAAATTTACAAAAATGCTGTCTCCTGTCTTATGTAGAACATAATTCTTTGTTATTCTCTTCTGCATTTATTTTTATACCATATTTAAAGACACTTTTACTTACTTGTATTATTAAAGTTGGCCCTCTATCTGTTACTATTGCCTGGCCTTGTGTTTTTCTTCATTTTTTACACACAAACTTTGATTACAGAAGCAATACTCAAAGTTCTTGTGGCACTAAAGAAACTGTTATTATTTATCATTAACAACAACAGAAGAAGTTACTAAAATGAATCTTTTTTTTGACAGAAGAATTTCCCTTTTATCCTTCAAGTTAAACCCCCAGTTTTTTTAATAAAGCAATGAGTTTAACACTGATTCCACTAACAGATCCATGAAATATGCTAAAGCCACGCACTTTTGCTTGTACCACTTTCTACCACTAGAGGGTAATAACTTATTTCCCTCTGACTCCTTTGGGTAAAGTTGGCCTCCTCAAAACAGATCAGTATAATGCAGATAAATGTAATTCTGTCATGCCAAAGTGCTGTAATCCCCCAGAACTTCTGAAAGCCTCATTGTTCTGACTTAACTCCACTAATGTTTAGCAAAATCTGTTGATCGTTTGGCTCTTTGTTGGCAGAAGTTATTGTGAGTGTCTGTGCCCAGTGGTCAGTTTAGCAAGAACCACAAAACAGACAAACATCTTCATGCTGGTTGCATCAAAGAATGTGAAATACAACATTTTTTAAAGCATATTGTGAATACGTTTGGGCACATGGATAAAATGATTTATAGAGTGGAGACTCGGTTTTGATGTGATGTGGTTTCAGTGTCATGGGACAATATTATTTACTGTGCAAAGTTTGTCATTGTTTTATTTATTTGTTTTATTTTATGTTGTTTTTATTTTGTCTACTTGTTTTGTCTCTGGTGGCAAAATCTTAATTCTTCCTGAAAATTTACATATAAAGAGACAGGACAGAAGTGCAGAGGTAGAAACAGAGGGAGACTTAAATGAAAGCAGTGAAGGTTGATTTGATTCACACGATGAGCAGGGCCAATAGGAAAAAAACCCTCCCAGTCTTGAGGAAGGAGGTGGGCTGGTGGAGATTCAAACTAAAGCAGGCTTTACAGTGACTCAAACACTCAAAGACAGACTGCAGTCAGTCTTCACAGCACTAAGATATTGGCTTACTGTGACGGGACTGGAGCTTCTCTCTTAAACCCTAAACCAAGAAGAGGAGAAAAGGAAAAACAAAAGGAGAGAAAGAATATAAAGACAGAAAACTATACCCAGAGAAAAAGATTAGATGCAACATGCTCAGGATGATGTCAAACTAAGAAAGTCCATCACTTTTTATTGGGGGAAGAAGAAGAGCAAGAACAAACCTAAGGATACTACAGATTACAGTATGTTGCCATGGAAACCGAAACCTGGAAGCGGACGCAAGGACCACTGAAGGTGGACAATCTCCCTTGACTACATCCTCAGCACATTACTGTCCTGCTTCGCACGGTGGTGAGAGGTACATAAACCATATGTCATGCTTCACTGTGATAACTTTTAGGTAATTATTTTATTTACAAGTTATTTAACAGTAAAGTCTTTTAGAGATATAACTTTAATTATCATCTAACATTACAAACAGGGCCATCTGCTTCCAAAATAATGCCATTTTGTTAAGAACTTTTTGATGAATCATAACTTTCATAGATATGCAGTTTGTGTACCAAGTACAAGTATTTCAAAAATCATAAAAAATTTTGGAGATGAGCAGTTTTGTAGCAAATAAGATGACTTTTATCTACAAGTGTAACTCACTACTTAGATTTGCAGAGAAAAGAGCAGTTCAGCGAATTCTTGTTCAGAATATCCCACGTGAGTGTGAGACTGAGTGACAAAGTGCACCAACAAGTTGGAACAGCAACAGATGTAGAGCTATTCCCACTGGGGCCACCCATTGTAAAAATATACATCTTCAAGGCACTGTAAGGTGTCCTGGATAAAAGTGTCTGTTGAATTACTATAATTAGTGGCTGGAGGTTGCAGATAATTAGTGTTATGAGTAAGAGAATTAGTGAGTGATGACAGTAAGTTGTACTGTGCCTCTCAGTGAGATTAAGAGTCTGTTTAACATTTCCACTGAACAAGAAAAAGAGAATGGGACTTAATGACATATGAAATAAACCAGTATTTTGCATGTAAAAACAGTAATCTCCTTTCTGCTTTTTACCAAGAATGTATTTTTGAATGTGTGTGTCTATTTTGTATTGGTTTTAAATATATATGTACTAAAGTGTATCCAACATTTTGTATGAACTTAAGTTCGTGTGAGTGTGTGAGTGTGTGTGTTCTTACAGTATGCGTGCAGTGATCTGTGGGGAGTTTGCCTTCTGATCCTGCTTACGGCTCCGGTGACTGCACCACCTTGTACATTCGGCTCTGATGTCAAAGGGGATTTAAAACACAGACATGCTTCAGTTTAACAGAAAACACTTCAGCATTAGCCTCCACAGACAATCAAATTGGTATTTTGATTGAAAAACTTACAATTTGTGCTTTACATGTCAACACCTGAGGAGAAAAAAATTGCAGAGTAAAAAATTGGACTAACTCTTCATTTTGCCCACTTTTAGCATCTTTATAGCAAGAGCAAAATATTGCTTAAAAGCAACCATCTTAAACTCTGTACCACATAATGTCCTGCTAGTGCAAGTCATTGCAAACACATGCATTGCAGCCAAACATTACTCAAAGCCAAAGAAGTTTACTTTAACCCTGGAGAACCCACGGGGTCAAATTTGACCACCATTTTTTGCTGATACCCAATGTAAAAAAAAAAAGGTTGTTGGGTTCTCCAGGATTAAATTATAGATGTGATCCTATTACCAATTAAACCATATGTGTGTGTGTATATATATATATATATATATATATATGAAAGACTGCTTGAGGCATAAACTTTCCATTTGATGCATTTATGAAGTTTTAGACTTGTTTAATAAATAAAACTGTTTGATTCAAGGTGACAATAGGTGGCAGTGGTGTTAATTGCTAATGCTAAATAGTCACTCTGATCTGCAAAGGGAACACCTGTATTTCCATGGCATCTCTAATTGCCCTTCATCCTCCACTAAAGCACTTTATGTCATTGAGGCCAAGTAGCTGCCTTACATACTTGCAAGCACTTAGCTTGGAAAGCATTATATCTGGGCTGCTAGTCATTATCAAGATGGATTGCGGTGACAAATGGCTGCCCGAAGTGCCTAAAGCAGCCCCCTGGCAATGCTGGCATTAGACACATTTACACAGTAAAGCTCTAGAAAGGAGCCCCCCTCCAAAACCACCAACTGTTAATGAGCCAACAGCAAAGTGTAGTTTGGGAAAATACAATCCGCAAACACAGATAATGACATGGTTCCTCTTTGTGTAATTGGCTCAGAGTGAAACATTTCATTTACCACTCTATCCCTGTTTCTTTCTGTATGCCGCACATCCTGTGCGTGTGTGCATGTGTGTGTTATTGCACACATGCATGTGGTTAAACATGCGTGTGTGTGGCTATCTCAGCGCGAACGAGGTTTGAGCTGCACGGTGAATTAATTGCAGTTCTACTGTAATTAACTGCACTTACCAGTCTCCGTATGAGACTTTCTGACGCACCAATAATTGAGGCATCAGGTTTTGTTTGTTTTAACCTGCCTTTGAAGATTTGCTGAGCAGAAATTTCACAGGGTTTAGTGGTGATACATGTGTGTACAAATTCAAAAGCTTTGAAAAGGCTCTGTTTGCCTACCATGTAACAAATATGTGAAATATGAACATATTTTGCAGACAGATTGAAGACTGTCACAAATAATTGAAAAAAGAAACCTATTGTAATGCAGATAAAAAATTAAAAAAAAAAACATAACCATTGCATTAGCATGCAATACAAAAAACAAAACATTGTAAGTTCCCACTGATAATAGTTGTTTTCAAAAGGACTTGTGTCTAGCTCAGCAGTCTCTCTGGTATTTGTTTCTGGTATTTGTAATTTCATTAGAGGTTTCAATTTTGGAACCAAGGTCTGCCACAGTTCAGTGAAGCAAATCCAAAGAATTTGTGGTTCGGGTAAAACATAAAGCTGTTTGTGGACAATATTAGTGTTTAGCAGACAGAAAGGTCCAGTACAGTTCTGTCTCAGCATTAAAACTAAAAAACCACAGTCTCCTTCTGTCTCCAGGACTGCATGATGATTAATGTCAAGAAGAAATGAAGAGACAAGGAGCTTATAGAGAGATATACAGTACAAGGAGGAGGTCCTATACCATCCATGAAGCCCAAGTAGGGTTGATTTTGTTTCCCAGTAGGTTATCTGCCCCAGAACCTCCTATTTCTTCATCCCCTTTATTCTATCATTCTTCTCCCACCACTAACCACCCACACATCCACCTCAAGGTTCCCTCAAAGCCTCTAAATCCCTACCCCAAAACCTCAATTTGTCCTGCAGTGTAGATTGATGAGGATAGCTTGCCCGAACCGGTACTGTCATACTTACGCTGAGTTTAGAGGTTGAGAGGAAACTCAGCTCTTGACTGTATGGGCCATCCGTCATGCCCTATATATACAATCGGTCAGGCCATCTTCATTCAGTCTCCGTGGTTATTCAGGTTGCATCTCAGCAGAGTCACCGGGGGGCTTTCGGAGGACAAGGAAACAAAGAACAAGAACTTGAACACAGAAAGAGAGATTGTTCCCGTGAACAGGACTCCATGCAGTTACATTGACAGTTTCCAGGAATAAGATACTGAAGTTTAAGAAGAATGAGAGTGTGCTGTAGAAGGAAGGTATATCAGTGTATAAAGTGGGCTCATGACTCCCAGAAACAGCAGGTAAAGGTAGGGCCCCTTAGGAGTCTTAATTCAATCCCACGATAGCTGTGCAAATGTGATATTCTAGAAAACAGCTGAGAGCTCATACAACAACTCTTAAAGACTGACAAACCACTGCTGTTTAGCTTATGACAAGCACTGCAGGGGAAATGATGGAAAGATTTGAGTGCTCCTCCAGCTTTGATGGAGCTGCCATGATTTTAGGATTGATGACAGAACAGATTTTTTTAAAAAGTGGATTATGATAAAGTGATTTGTTCCATGTCAACATGGAGTGAAAGTCCAAAAAAGGCAAGAAGAGAACATTCGAATTTGCACAGCAAAGAAGAGCCTCAATGGTCGCAGCCAATGGCCTTGAGGCAGTTTGGTTCCCCATCAGAATTTCTGACTGGATGTCATGCAATGCTTGTCAAGAGCAACATCTGCTGAAAAGATGCTTGAGTGATGGTCAAAAATGTGCTGGCACAAACACTGACAGCAAGTACACGGGCGGATACTCCGTCCCGAACAGAGGAGAAATCATTTCTCCAGATCTTTACAGTGCTAGCATGATACAGAAGACACATCGGTGGTTATGGACACTGTGGGTCAGTCTCAGTTCAGGTTTCTCTATATCACCAAAGAGTAGAATGAGTAGAGGAGTGGACTCCCAAAGGAAACTCTACAGTTTCTGAACTCTTCCCCTAATAACATGCAGATGGGCCTCTCTAATGCCTGTTTACATATCTGCGGCATAGTTCATGACTAAAGTAAGCAAAGCCCTAATTATTTTACCCAGCGACGGGACCAATAAAATCCACTTCCCCTTCTCGTTATGGGTGTTTAAGTGTATCCTTTGATGTCAGGGCTTTGTTTATTTTTAGAAGAGTTGCGTAGCCGAGAGGAAAGCAAATAGAAGTAATGACACAGAGATGCTGACAAATGGGGGCCCTGGTGATGGATTCATTTCCTCAATGATGCCTGGAGGGCTGGACTGTAAAGGTGACTTAACTTGAAGGCACATTCATGCAAAAATGGTTGCCAAAGTTAGTGTAATGAGATCTATTATATGACTGTCTTATAGCATTGTGTACTGTGTCGTTGTTACAACAGCTCCAGTTTTCATAATTTTAACATTATTTTCAAGAATGAATACTAATGTAAAACTTCTTTTGCAGGATGCAGTGGAGAATTACCATCCCAATCATTCTGGCTGGGGTCCTCTGCATGACCACAGAGACCAAAAAGACCCGCCCTCAGGGCTCCATCCCCTCTCCATACAAGACTAAAGGCAACCTGTCTGCAGAACGCCACCACAGACTATTGCAGCAGAAGCCAGAGGTGTTATCTTCGAGCCGAGAGGCCTTAGTCGTGACAGAGCGCCGTTACCTCCGCAGAGACTGGTGCAAGACCCAACCCCTTCGTCAGACAATCAGCGAAGAAGGCTGTCGCAGTCGCACTGTGGTCAATCGTTTCTGCTACGGCCAGTGCAACTCCTTCTACATCCCTCGCCACATGGGCCCTGGGTCAAGTCGGCGGCAGAAACGAGGGCAAGCTTCAGGTTCTGGAAGGAAAAGCCACAACAAAGCCCAGGAGCCCTTTCAGTCCTGCTCCTTCTGTAGGCCACATCGCATCACACAGCTCACAGTGCAGCTGGACTGCCCAGACCTGCAGCCCCCTTTCAGACACCGTAAGGTGCAGAGGGTCAAACAGTGTCGCTGCATGTCTGTGGATGTGAGCAGTCATGGAAAACTGTGAAGGAGGACTTTGAGGTCTTTTGAGCTTGAGACAAGTTGTATGTGCTCTCAGAGAACTTTGCCAAACAAGGACTGGCTTCAAGTAGAACTCTGCTACATCATGTTGTACAAATAAAGTCTTGTCTTACAGTACCACGAAACTGGTGAGATAAAAAATAAATATTGATTTGATTAGAGCCTTATAGTCGTGCTGTAAAGTGAATACTGTTGAAAAATATTTATGCGATTGGGCAAGTGCCACTGATAATAAACCCGCAAGGGTTTCGTGACAAGCAACTCTCCCCTCCCCTATTGTATCTAGTTTTTTTTTAATGCCTCTTTTAAAAAAAGTTATAAAACATGGGAGAAACAGTGTTGATAATTTTCACCTAAAAAACTATTTTAGGAAGAATGCAACCATTTTACAAAGTTTCTACATGAGATAATGTTCTGAAGGGAGATTAATAACAGCTGCACATCATGCCAGTTTGTTGCAATTATTGCATCTATATTCATCTTTTCCATAAAGTTTAGGATGTCTTAAGTTGATGCTGAGCAAAAGATATCAATCACGAGGCAACAGCAGTGGCCAGTGACACCTACCCGCTTGGACAAAATCTTGGCTGCAAAATGTACATTTGCTGCATGCCAACAAGTCAGAAAATTGTACGGCAGCAGGTGTGATGGAGGTGCAATGTGATATATATACAGTACATATATTTTTTGTACGTCTTAATGTATGTACAAAGTATATTAAATCTATTTCATATCAAACAAATGGTGTTTAGTCTCCATGCATGCATGCATTTTATATGTACATCACAGTTGGACAAATGATGATCTGCAATATACAAAATGTAGTAGTTGCTTTTATTCAATAAATATATGTTTTCATGGTCAAGGGTATTTAATCAGAACACTTTTGCTATTGCACATGAGAATTACATCACGGTCATGTTTCTTCTTCGTCATACATCAGACAGCATAAAAGGCAAACTACTTGCATAGGATTTATCTTTAAATTAGGGATCTTGACAAAACTAATAAAACACTAGGAATTCATCAGGCCACAACACAGATAGGACCTTCTGGAATAATAAAACACTAAAATCCAATAAAGGTGGTGCAGTTTGATGAACAAGTGTACAACCATCACTTAGTTCTGTCACATACGTGGCAAAACTACTAAAAGTGAATCGGATCAATTTCAGACTATATAAAAGAAAAATTGACATGCGCCTTTATGATACAAAGGAAGCAATTCAAACAAGCCCTATTCTACAGCACTCATTTGCCCCATGTGCAATAAGGCACTTTGTCTGGCAGCTGATCCATAAAACATCAATATGCTGTATATTGTATAGAAAGATTGTAAAATTGTATGCTTTTTTAATCATAAAAAGGAGATTAAAGAGGAAGCGTTCATGTTTTGTAATGAAACTGGACTTGGGGCAATGCACTAAAAAAAGAAGTCAAGATATACATAGCTTATAAAATACTGATAAAACCTCAATTTTGTGCTACAAATGTCTTTGGAAATATTTAACGGCTAAAACATTAAATCTCATCAGTGATTTTGTTTGGCTTCGGTGTTCTGTTTGAAAACGAGCTCCATCAGAATGAGAATTAAACAGTTCATCCAACTTTTAAATAATATCCACTTCAAACAAAGTTACAATAAATTAGTAAACAAATAGTGGAGACAAAGAAGTGTTAGAAATGACTGATGAGCCATGTCAGATTGTACTTGTGCAATAGGCTTGGTGATGATTATTTTCCCATCTCTGCTTCAGATCTTCTTACCCAGCTTTGCTTTCTGTGGAATGAAAGAAAATAAATAAATAAAGCAAACCCGCCTGAGTTATTTACAGTCAGCAGTCCTGGCACTCATCTTAACATGTTACTGTAAAGGCCAGGAGTGTTGTTTCTTAACATCCGGACTGACATTTGTAAGCAATAGAATCGGTAAGGTGAGGAAGCAGTTTGTGCCACGGAAAGAAAGAGGTGGGCAGGTACCGCTAAGTCTAACTTAAATATAAAACAGATGAGAGCACATGTATAAAGAGTGAAACATACTATTCCAGTGGCATTTTTGGTTGTCACATTGTAGGAAGTCTTCTGCCTGGCTTGCTTGAAGCACTCTTCGGCCATTTTCACCCTGAAAAGAAAAGAGCAGCAGTAACCATCGGTGATCCGACAGAAACTTGAAAATAAATGCTTGAAGAGCATACACACAGATGAGATGCATAGTTTAGGCTACACAAATGTCAAACTTCAACGGGTTGCATTTACATTATTTCCTAAACACTAAAATCCCTTTTACACTTGAACGTGAGGCCATCAAGGGGTTCGATGCATTGCTCAAGGACTCTTAACGTGCGACTGCTGAGGCCAGGAATTGAACCACTAACCTTCCAACTACTTCCCATCCGACGTTCACGTTGTATTTAAAACATAACTTGTCAAATGTTTCAGTTCTACCCTGAAAGGATTCAATCAGTTCAATGCTGGATTTGTGCTTTAAAAAGGTAAATGAACAGCTTTTATGAACACATCTTGCATATCTTTTCTTTGTTCCCCTTTTGTGTGTGCCTGTGCTGCATGCGTGCACACCTACACAGTACAGGTGAAGACATATTGCTCTGGAATTTAAAAGGAAAACCAGTCCAGAGATGATCGCCTGTGGCAAGGGGTGAAAAGTTAATGCTTTCAAATTTGTTTTTATTCGTTCCCACTGAACAAGCAAAACCTGTGACATTTGAGTCCTCTTACATATATGTTATCACCATTTAATCTTTATTAGAAATCATGGACCAATTTGCTGTTTGTTGACACATGCAACAATATCTTTATGTTCATCAAACCACAGGAACCTAACTAGAAGGTGCATGTGTTCTTCTCTTTATTGAGGTAAGGACGAAGATTTGGGTCATTTGCTTTCTTTTCCGCTCATGAATTTGAATGAATCTGATAGGATCTTCAGCAAATATGAGATGTACTGCAAGTTTTTGAAACAGCACGGAAAAGGAAATATCCAAAATTTAGAAACATTTGTAATGAGGTGTAGTGTTTACAAAATCAGTCATTTTTGGTCAATAGTTTAATCTGTCTTGTCGGAAAAAGGGGTATGGCGTAAAATGTCGCCATATGAAACACACTCACCGCTCCTGCAACATCAGCTTGTTCTGCTTCTTCCACTGCTCTTTAAAATCCGTAGAAAACTCGTGCCAAATGGAGAAGAATGTGTTGAGAGAGACTTCTTTCTCCCCTGCCTTGGGTTTGACTGAGAAGGACATACTCAGCTCCAAAAAGCTGAGGACAGAGAACAAAAACATTACTTCAAGGCCAAACTATTACAACATGAGATTACAGAAACCGACACCGATTGTTGCGAAAACTGGCAGAGCTACTCAAATATGCAAAGTATCAAAGTTAATCTTGGAATTATGTGATTTTGCAGAGATTTGATAGGAGAATAACACAGTAAGTCCAAACCAAAGATGACATTGTGCACTTTGGGGAACAGTGAACAAGACAATTTGGACCACAAAAGCAGCATACAGTTAGTTATGTCAGAGAGCTCAACTTCCATGACTAAAACAAACAGTTGTCCTTTGTCACTACCCTCCCTTGTGCATAATTGACTTTTTTTTCTGCACACCTTTAGATGCACATTCCTACAGTGCTGTGATGAGAGATTGTAAAGAAAAGAAAATGCATTACAATGTGACAAAGACAGATCTACCGAAAGAAAGCGTGCATATGGAAGTGGATGACAAATGTTAAAGTGTTAAATGTGGCAGCCATTTGCAGTCCACAAGTACAGCGGACAGGTTGGGGTCTATGTTTGGAGTGTGCTATAGGAACGCATTCCTAGCCGACAGAAACAGAAGCCTGGAGCCATGGCTGTCTACTCTTGCTCTGCTTAGATAAACAACGTAGACACCGCACAGGGGGCCTCACGTCTGCTGAAGCCCCGGCATGATGGCCTGCACCTTCTATGTAACTGAAGGAAGTAGGAGGCATAAATATTGACAAAGTAGCCAGATTATATTTCTTTACTACAGCAAGAATGTGTTACTTCAAACTGCATTGGACTACATTACCCACTTTCAAATTCACAGCTATGATCAGTGCTTTGAAACTCGGGAACAGACTAAATATAAACGACTGAAATCAACAGAAACCACCCCCCCCCCACCCCCCTTTTTTTTTTTTGTTAAGCCTGAGGATGCTGTAGGCACATGTTTAACATTCAAACAAAACTCTTACATCTTTTGAGTCTCTGCCAGCTGCTTCTCCTGTGTCTCCAGCTCAGTTTTGGCTGTAAAGTAATAATAAAAAATAAATTAGAGAACTCACACAATAGGGACTGAACTTCAGCATCTTATTGGAGAAACAATGCTTTATCTTATGGTGTGACTTGTATAAATAAGATTCAAAGTGTCACCATTTTGATAGTCCTTTTCAGAGTCACGTGTGAGCACTTTACGTGAGCACTGTAAATCACAGAACAAGTGCTTCATTGTCCAGTTTTACTTCAAATGGAGACAGACGATGGCGCATTCACATGTGCGCATGTTTGAATTCTTGAATGTGATGTGAGAGTGTAAAACACTCAGCAAGAAGGTAGGAAACCTAAAGGTTTGACATTTTCCCAGCAGACTACAATGCATATAATGATAAATGATGCATTTAATATCGTTTTAACTATGTGCTACATAATGATATAAGAGCAGTGGGAAAATATGAAAGCTTGGCAAAAGACAAAACAACTATAGGTTATTGAAAAAAAAGGTTGACTTTTCAGTTCAATTTCCAGTCAAGCCAGCTTTCTCTCCATGTCTTTTTTTTTAATTGATTTGTATCGCTTGTGTGCAGCTCTATAACTGCACAGAGGCTTTAAATCCTGTCCGAGACAGCCTTGCTTTTCCCTCTCTTGGTCAAGAACCTGTAGGATGCTGCCTTGAACCGATGACTGACCAAAAATGACCTGGGACCTCCACATGACAGTAAATGGGACAAAGAATCTTTCAAATCTGGCCTCCACTTTTAGCCAGGGAATATCTGGATGCTGTGTGTTACTGAAGTTCTCAAACAAACCCTCCGAGATCAGCGGAATCACTTCAACATTCTCCAGCACAAAACACTTCGCAATCATGTCCATGGTGGCAGACTGCTCAGTAAATGCTAACATGCAGTGATGTAAATGTGATGCTTCTAAGAACATGCCACTAAAAGAATCATGTAGTTGCACATGAGAACTAAAACAAAAAATAGAAAAAAAATCCAATGTTAAAAAAAAAAAGGCGATGAATTGACCAAGTTGACTTGAGCTGTAGCTCGTCGAAAACCAGCAAGACCCTGACGTCAGTCACACTACTAGTCTTTACACCCATCAGAAACATATTATCACATGGCTGGGCCTGTCCTGCTAGTCATATTGACTCCATCAAAGACCTGCATGCATGAGAATTTGTGAAGTGAGCAGAGAAAATCGAGCTAGACCAAACAGCCGAGCTCCAACAAGTCCGCTCCCACTGTTATTTTGTGGTTAGTTTCATGGTCAGAAAATAAACAAAAGCGGTTTACACTGTGGAGCCAGAAACAGTTTAACCTCAGGCTCTTTAGAAATTACAGAAATAACAAAAATAAGACGTTTGGCTGTTGTTCTTTTTTTCACCGCTGCAGTAGAGGAACCCCAAGAATCCCGTCTGGAGCCTTCTGAGTCACATATCCATGCTACAGTGCTTACATTCTACTCTCAAAGGAAAAACCTCATCATTTGCATCAAAGAGAGAGCTCCCATATTTCTCTCAAACACACATAAAGGGAGAGGAAAAGAGAAGGGATGGAGGTGGAAAACGGAGACTTGCTGAAGAACATATGCTATGCATTACACTCTTATTTGAATACAAAAGCAGTTGGAGAGAGCCCTGTGAGCGGAGTCCTTCAGAAAGATTGGTCACAGTATGAATCTAAGCAGGGTCAAAGCCTGTGCTACATAAAAAATGACAATTGACTTGTTATGTTAAGACAAACATAAAACACTAAGTCTTAAACATTTGATGTGGACCACAAAATCCCCCAATATTGTTGTACATGTCAGATTTTTAAGATAAAAGTCTGACTGCTTGACATCTGGTGAACGTGACATATAAACAAAATAGCATTCTCCACAGATTTTCACATGATATTTAGACACATAAAGTACTAGCAGTCTCAGACAGAAATATCCATGCAATTAGATTTGGTTTGGTGTTCCAAGGATAAATCCAAAAAGCAGTCTGAACTGCTGTTTCATTTAATGAAGACCAAACTTTTCATGTTATCTGTCTAGTGTCTCAGCATGTTCTTGATAGTTTGGAACTTTTTATTTCATGCCATCATGAGGCCAAGATTTGCTTTTTTTTTAAATTTCCAAGAAGCTCATTTTGTATTTGTTACCTTCTTAGTCACTAGGAAAACCAGGGACATGAATAAAATTCACATATAAATCTGTTCATTGCTAAGCAGTTTTGCAACTTTTAAAGGTGACTAACAACTTTTTTTTTTGTTCATTCTGGTCAAACTGCCACAGTGAGGAAGTAATGAAGCTCCCTTTTCAACCACGTCATTAGGCTTCTGTTCATAGCAGCTGATTTTAAGAGACAGGCTGAGTCACATGATTCCACTCCATTCCAAGTCTTTCATAAGATTTTTTTTTTTTTTAAATCCCATTGACTCTGTCATATTTTTTGTTACCTGCTTTGGAGGTAAAACATGTGGAGCATGAAGTGAAGTTGGGTGGAAAAAAACATGAAGAGACTGAATGACTCAACTTTAATTTGGGTCTGTGATGTCACAGCCTGAATGACACCTTTGCAAACAGAGCTGTCCCCAAGCAAAGCAATATGATTGTATTATACCATATGTGTTTGATTTGGTTGTGATTTTAGACAGACATTCTATATTCTCTGAATACAGAATATGAATGAATAGATCCCTCCTCATCTCAACATTTTAACATTGGCACTTGGAGAAACCATTTTGGTACTAGAACATACAGTTCTGTGCCTTTAAATCTTCCTTGAAGACAGCAAATGTTTTTCTAAGCGAGGGAGCAACATAGAAAAATAAAAGATATAAAAAAAAACAGCTAACAAGCACAGTCATAATCCAACAAAACAAATAGATAAATATGAATTAATAGCAAATAATTATTCAATACACAGTGGATTAAACTTACATCCCTGTGGGGGAAAAAAGCAAAGAGTGAACCTTTTAGTGTGTATATCAATCAGAGAATTCCATGAAACATATGAAATATTTCTACAGACAGAACTTGCATCATTCCCATACTCTTGCAATAGCACTCATAAATTATTTATTCCTTATAGTTTCAACCTCTTGTCTTATTGAAAACACAGAGGAGTGAATCATCTTTAAACAGATTGACCATTGCATGTGCCATCATACTGTATAAAAGGTCAAGCCTTGCAACATCTGATTTCATATTTTTTAAAACTTATTTTTACATAAATGTCTAAGACTATTTATACCTCTGCATATCAAAGCCAGATCCTTTATTTTCCATCTTGGCAATGGAACAACTTTAATAACTGCCAATAAACTTGAAGCGTATTGCTTGGCTTACAGACCACATCATTCCTGCAATGATCTCCAGTTCTTTAAGATTGTAAGGGTTCTTCACCAGGCCTTATATGTGACAGAACAGTGTCGACTTCAAAAGGTCCATATAGGAAAAAAGTCTATCTGCAAACTCCTGGATGTTTTTCTGTCATCATTCGAAGCATAATAGACTATTCAAGACCTTAATGTGGATGTTGTTCTCAGCATTGAATGCTTATTTCTTTTGGACACATCTATGAGTCCAAACAAGGTCATGCTCATCTCATTTATCACTGAATTTATACATTGCCGAAATGCTCCAAGGTAGCCTTTCGTGAAGGCTTGGTGAGTTATCCCTCTGTTTGCTTGGGAACAAAAATGAAGAGGCTTTTGGTTAACACATTCATGGAGATGAGCCATGTGAAGTCTCATGTGGAAAGCCTGCCTTTAAATGTTTTTACCTGAATTAATCAGATACATCAGGTTGATCATGGTGGTAATCCAACCCTTGGAATAGGGAGTCACATTAACTTTCTCAAGAAAAACACTGGACGATCTGCAGAAAAAATATTTCACCTTGGGCAGCATCAGACCTTCAAACAAGTCAATGCGCAGAAAAGTACAGCCAAAGTGGTCAAGAAATGGTGAACAGAAAACAGTTGTAAATTTTTGTAAGGAGCCGTCTACAATTCGGACTGAAACCGTTTCCAGAATCTGTGGGGGGAACAGAGAAGTGGTGCAATAGCAAGGAAGCCTTCCAGCCTCAAAGACCAGGAGATGATTGCAGACGAGGAATGGTCCAAAATCCCAGTGGGACATCCATAAAGGCTGTTAGCAATTTTATGAACCAACTGCTGTGATTAGTTGCAAAGGGTATATTGAAAAAAATGAAAAAATAAAAAAGGGCAAAATATGGCATTTCCAGACAGCTAAAATAAAACAGAAAATTACAAAATTACCAATAACATCTCCAGTATAATTTCTTAATGCTGGTTGTCAGTTATTTATATCACATTCTGACAGGAGGGAAGAAAATATCTGTGAAAATAAATTCCACAGAAGAGAATAATTTGCTCAGGTCAACTATGAATAACTTGAGGCTCAACTATAAGTCTTTTTTGTGGGTTTCTGATTCCAATAAGAAGTTGAACATTCAACACAGTTTGTTTGGGATTAAATCAGATCTTAAATTTAGTTGTGATTTATAGTAGCACAGCAGTGTACAAGACAAATCACACTACAGTGCATGTGCTCAGAGTATCAGTGGTGTTTCTTGCAGTTTTTGTTTAATAATGGGAAACTATGATGAAAGAAGATTTTAGGGCTTGACAACATGTAAACTACATGCAACACACTGCCATTGATATTTTCATGGGATTTTCGGACAAGACAAAATATCACAAGCCTTAGTGACACTTCAAATGCTTTTCTTAATAAATGTCAGATATATATGTATATATAAATATAAAAGGCTCACCTTGACTAAGAAATTCATCCATTTTGTCTTTGAAGGGTTGTAGGTCATCTTCAGAGGACAACTTGCAAACTTTTTCAGTTTCGGTTGAGCATGCTAAAACAAAGGAGGAGGAATACAGATAAAAAGGAAATGGCACTCAAGAGCAATAACATCTTATTCAGCATTTGTATTGTAACTTCAAACTCCGCTCTGCATTTCAGCCTGGTTGAGTTTGCTTTGATAATTCTCTGCTGAATTTCTGCTGAATAAGTGTCTGCAAAGCCATAATGACCCTAAATGACTAATATAGCAGCTTGAAAAACAAGGTGGGTCCAGTACTCTGATCCCTTGAGAAACTTATCGTCACGCTCTATCTGCAAGCATAATAGATATACAAACTCAGCTCAAGGCCTGAGAGGTGCAGAGGCCATGAGATGCTTACGGGAACAGAGAGGTCAGTATCGGTCAAGTGGTAATTCATAAACCATATGGTGCCTCAGCCAAAAAATGTACACAGTAAGCTCCATCTCCATGGTGTTACTTGCTGATGTCCTTAGGGTCAGCCAAGGCTGCCTACCAATCAGAAGCCTCCACTGGGACCTGCCATCAAAGTCTAAGTCTGTTAGAGCACTCAGCTACTATGTAATGAAGAGATCTGCAGGTATAGCATGTGATGATGTATTTATGGATGGCTAGCATGTGCCACTGCCACTGGGGTTGAAAGTTGATTTCCCTGTGAGCTCCTCCATCCTCATGAATCACAAACAATGGACAGACTAAAGAATCATTATGGCAAAGGGAAAAACAATACATGATAACACGGATGGGTAGGTTTAGCAGTCAAGATATATGAAGCTTGATGGAGAACACAGAAGGGTTGAGGAACTGTTGATCAAGTGGCAAGCACACAAATTCATAATTAATGACACCCATACATAAGTGAATGTTTGCACCTAAATATGCAATCTTTTTTTCTCTTCTTTGAATGATCTGCAATACTTCAGGTCTTGGAAAATGCTCCTCAGTGCTGAGTGACTTAAGACAGAATACAGAAAGTGAGGATTCGCCAACTCATTAAGACCCTTGTCATTTAGCCAATCAGCTCGGCCTGTCGAGCATTAACCTTTTTTTTTTTTTTTTTTTTTTTTTTAAACTGTGGTCTTGATTGGACCAACATAGAGTTAATCATTCCACATTTTTCTCCCGTTTTTTCCTTATGATATTCTTTGGATTTAAAAGGAATGTGCAAGAATGCAAATTAATGCTGCTCTCATTTGGGAATGAGTGTAAAACTGAAGAAAACCATTCTCGTAGTCCCTGTCCACGAACTTTATTGGTGCAAGTTCTACTTGTAAAATGATTACTCCGTTCTTGTTCATTTCTATAAAGGCTGACAGACAAAACAAAAGAAAACAAAAAACATCCAAAAGAGTAAGTTTATTTGGTGATTTGTTTGCATTTTTAATATTGCCACATATTAAGGGAGTTCTTAACAAGAAAGGCTCATTAGAAACATGCATCAATGCCTTTAACATAAATCACAAATGAAAAAAAAAACTACTTAAGAGTATACGCAAGTTTACTCATCAAGCAAATCAAATAAATGCCTTTTTAAATGGTACTCCTCGTAAGGACATAAAATTCTAAAACCAGTTTTACAGTTTCTAATTGCCCAGCTGTGCCCCTCTAGTCTGCAGTTACTGTGTTTTCTTCTTCCTGCATACAAAATAATTAAAGCTGACATTTTCATGGGATCTCTGGAGGGAAATTTAACTTGTAATATACAGTATGTAGACTTCATTCATCCAACTTTTAAATCTGACTGAAAGCCAAAGAGATGACAGAAGCCAGGGTTTAGCTTGCTGGTTGGCATGATGCAGCATGTTAACTAAAATAAGTTGATATTATTTTCCAGAGGAATGGTAGGCATTAGTTAGCTTATGAGCCATCTTTTTAAATCAACATGATTTCTTCAGATTTGCTAAACTTTTCCATTTTGGGGGATCTTGGGGGTTGCTGTCCTGAGCCTTTGTGGATTGGGCTCATTATGGAGCGTTGTTTAGATGCTTAATGAGGCTGGGATTTGAGCAATGTGGAGAACAGATCAATACCCTTCTCCTGTTGATGGAGACTGCTGATTCAGGAAAACCAACTGGGACAGAGTCACATGCTGCCATTTCACATTTCTGAAAACCGCAACTATGTAAAATGTGCACTTTCCTTGTGAAGCTGTTTTCTGGTTCACTTCTGTTTCTGCACATGTGGGAATGACTTTTTACCCACATGTGATCATTCAATCCATGTCAACCAACAAATGTGGGCTTATTAGTTGGTACAGTGGCAGAAGCATCTGCTGTCACCTGAAAGAGCCAAATTTGACTTGCAGAGGAAAACAATTCTCACTTTTTTTTAAATTTAACACTTTAATATGACTGTTTCTATGGTTTTTATCTCCCTCATTCTGTCTTTGGTTGCATATATAAAATATCTCTTGGTTTAGCAAAAATAAAAAAAATATTGCATTTTATTGTGGCACTTGAATAATCTGCATGTCTTAGTGGTTTTTATGTTGTTACAGGTCATTGTAGATTTAAGGGAAGCTATCAGGTCAGAAAATAAGGCAACATATGAAGTAATTACATTCAGAGGCTTCAAACAAAACAGTTCATCTGTATATGATACTTGTGAGCTGTCATGAGCACATGATTATGAATGACAAGTGACTCAGAAGTGGGAAAACAATATGAACCACTACCTCACTCGTCTTTTCAGCATTAAGATGCTGTGGAGCTGTTAATATCTTAATAGTATTTAAAACTGTCTTCATATTACCTTGTATATAGAGTTTGTTCTTATTCGCACAGTATTAGGAGTTTACTCTTTAACTTGTCTGTGTCACGTAAGTGCCCTGTGTGCTTTTTATTGACCCTTGGGGGACATAGGTTTGTTTTTTTTTTTAAGTGAATTAAAAATATACTGCACAAAAACATATCCTGGACTGGGACAGCTGGAACACAGTACAGCAATCTTCCAGTTGGTGGACCATCACTCCACTTCCTATAAGCCATACTTGCATGTTTTAGAGCAGCTGCTGAAGTTTCTTGACCTCATCTCTTCTTATACTGAGTGCTACTCCATGAGTATGGTAAAGGCCTGCCAGGACCAACAGCAGTATCTGACAAGTCACATCTGCATCTGGTTAGCTCATTCATACGACAAACAGATGCCATCTCTCTGTTAATCTGCCTCTACAGTCTGCACATGACCATAGCAAATCAGGTCTGGAAAATTATTTTCCATTGAGCAAGCCATGTGAGAAATATGCATATGAATTAAAACATAATTTACAGGTGAATAAACCATGAAATCAGTTCTGTGGCTTTTAAGTAAAAGATATTAAACATGCCATAATTTGACAGTTATGGGGCAGCCAAGCCTGCACCCTGGTAAACCATTAGTAAATTTGAAGTTTAAAAGTTACACATGGGCTTCATGTAAAAGAAATGAGAAATGTAGGTTGACGACTTTACCATTTAGATCTTTCTTCAACTTGCGGAGATCTCTTTGAAAATCCTCAAACTTCATCTGAGAGGCCTGGAAAAGGTCCTGGGGCTCAGGCAAGGGGTAGACACATGTCTCTCTGCCAGCATCCTGGTAAAAGACAACAGAGAGAAGCAAAAAATATGATACAAAAACACACACACCGCAATGTCAAAGTCAATCCTCGTCAAATAAGACAGGGCCTCTCTGTGCTAGATACAAAAGGCAAGATTTAAATAAGCACCTTCAGAGATCTACATGGACTTATCAGGCGTCCAAATGTCCCAGAGAAGATAAGACTGAAAATAAGACTAAAAATGTCCATTATTGCTCAGAAAGTAAAAGGTCATTTCTCTCCATCTGAGCTTCCACAAAGCAATTAAGAGAGTTACGGCCATGTCATGCAGGTTGATTTTGGCAAGTTGCATTACTGAGTTCATCTCATCTGGAGAACCTAATTATTTACACTAGCGCTCCTTTGGATGCTGTGCCAGTGAACAGACTGCAGGTTTGAATGAAGCCAGACCAAAGCAGACCTCAAGCAGGAGACGAGGAGTGAAACACAGAAAGTTATAAAGGAGCAAAAGAAAGAGAGAGATTTGTCTCTGCTGTAAATGAGGAAAGGGAAAATAAATAATTTGATAAAGGATAAGCCATGGTATCCTCTGGCAAGAGAGCACATGAAAGAGAGCTCTGGAAGGATTTCTAAGCAAATCAGACTAAAACAGAAAAGTGATTCAAATAAACAGGAACCAAAACATACCTCATCAAAGTGCCTCAGATAGTAAGCAACAACGTAGGACAAAAGACTCTGGGAGTTATCCTGAAAGAAGAAAAAAAGCCAAATAAATAAACCAAAAACGCTTTATTAATTTAACCACTTTGGACATGATGTTTTAATTTCTTCAGAAGAGACAAGTATAACGACAATGGTAGATCATGACATTGGAAGTGCTGTTCAACCAAACACAACTGGGCTCATAATTATCTCTCAGGTCAGAGGAAAGTTTAATACTCTGTATGGCTACCTTACTCCCTTCACAACTACAAACACACAAACCACTGCGGCCTTATATGGCAGCGGCAAGGGCACACTAAGCACGTTGAGATATTGAATCAGAGCTATAAACAGAATGGTTTCTCTTCTAAATCTGTGCAGCGATGGCTCACATGTTTAGCATCAGTGAGGTTTCTTTTCAAAACTTCGGCTCTCAAGATGGGACAACTTCAGATTTAAATTGTAGATAAGTCAGCATTTTCTTTACCATTTTTATTACCGTGAACTACAGAAAAAAAGCCAAGCATAATCACATGACAGAATCATCAAATTTTACACAACTTTACACGTCAAGATTGAGTCCAGCTTTCTCATGCAGCACTTTTGAGCGTGTGTTATGTTCACCTTCACACCTTTATTACACATACTCACGCTGCTTTTAACGTCCTTCAGTTTTGGCAGAATGTCCAAGGTGAAGCCATCAGCTTGCCCTCGAGATCGATTTCCTCCGTTCATGAAGTTGCCAAAAGCCAGAACCAGGCTGAGCACCTGCAACACACTTTTACTATTTTGGAGAGTCTGTTGTACAAACAAAAACAGATAAAGATGAGAAGGATAAAGAAAGAAACAGGGGGGAACAAAGGAAATTTAAACAAAAAAAAATGAAATGAGAAGCAGAGTATCAGCTCACCGTGCACACTTTCTGCAGGATTTCAATTTTGCGCAGGATTAAGGTGATACACTCGTGGAAGGTTGATTGAAATAAGATGCAAAACACCCGTTCAGAGAAATTGGAGATGTTTGATAACTGGAACAGAAACCTAAAATTCAGAGAGAAAAAGTTTTTTTTTTCTTTTTTTGAAGTGACAAGTCATGTTTTGTATTTCCTTTGGGAGTTCTGTTTGGCTCTTACTGTTCTGGCTTGTCCAGTGGCTTGGAGTCCTCCTTGTCCTGGGTTGATTTAATGTGGTTTTTAATGGCACCTATCTCATCACTTTGAGCTCTCTGTCAAGTAAAAATGTAGATTTAGTTGATGAAAGCACATGGAGTGAAGACAGGTCAGATGGTATTTTACTGGATCTAAACCAAAGCCTGACCGAAATACATTTATGAAAAGCAAGAACAATGACGAGTGAAGGTTTTCAAACACTTTCATTTAAGTTTTATTGACTTGTGTTGACATCCAGTCAATTATGTCATTCCCCTCATCAATCCATACTTACAATGACAAAGCAAAAATGTGTTTTGATAATTTGACATAAATAATAGACTAAAATACACAAGTCATATAAAATTTAGATCTTTTTTGTTGTTGTTGTTATTCTTAGCTCTGGAGCATCCTCCCTCACTCACTCCCTAATCTCTAATATACTTCTCTAACTTGAACGAAGTCCACCTTTGCCTAAATGAATTGAGCAGAATTAAGAAGGCAGACAGCTATGTATCAGAGAAGACAGATCTGTGACAGCAGGATGACGTCAAAGCCCAGATCTGGGGAAGTAATCAGAGCTGAAGGGCCTTAGATGGGTAACCAACAACCCAGTGGTCACTGTGAAAAAGATCCAGAGCTCCTTTGTGCAAAAGTCTTCAGCGGGATAGCCCTCGAGGGAGCTCTCGAAGTGACCAGACAGAAGATTTTTCTTACTGGAAGCACACAACTTCCCACTGGGACTCTGCTGAAAGGCACCTGAAGCAAAATCTTTGGCTCTAATGACACAAAGATTGAACTATTTAGGTAAAAATCCCCAAGGTTTGCAAAGGAAACCAGGCACTTAACATCTCATTTATCACTTACTACAGTAAAACGTTGATGGCAGAATTATTCTCTGGGGATGCCGTTCTGCGACAGGAACTTGGAGGCAAGTCGGAGTGGTGGAAAGATAGACACAGAGATAGAAATCTGGAGCTCTTAAGATCGGAGCCTGGGGCAAAGATTACATTTCAAAAAGACAACAACTGAAAAAAGTATTGCCAAGAAATCACCAGTGCCTGCAAAACCAAAAAACAGCAAAAGCCCTTGAGTGACCCTGACCCACAAGGAAATGAATCCAGTATAGCATCTCTTAGATCTAATTAGATCCAAGAATTGTTGTGCACCGATGCTCCCAATCCAGTCTTGTTGATTCATTTCTCAGCTCCATTGCCAAGAGAAATGAAAACTTCAAAAAGAAAAAAATTTGTTCATTAAGCCTATACTAACACTCAAGGCTGCCATGGCTGTCAAAGGGTCTTTAAGCAGTGATTAACAAAAACAAACAAACAAACACCTCTGTATACGTAAAACCACAAAGGAAATTTGATTTTCAAAGATTAATCTAATATAAAAAGAATTTTATTCTGTGAAAATCCTTGGCATATGTTCCAAAAGTAGCAACGTTTATAAAATCAAAGAAATTGGGAGGTTAATACACAAAGTTTGTAGTTTATACATGTAACGCCATAATTAGTCAACTAATTTGGGAGAGAGTGCCTGTATTGTTTATTAAAAAATTCCCATGAACTTTATACATTTTTGAAACTACATGTCACAACGGTGAGGTTGTCTGGTCTTGGGTTTTTTGTCTTGTGTGCATTTCCTGTTTTATTTTGAAATCCTAACT
>JAOWBL010000007.1:7336922-7369341 GCA_028564865.1 Zenarchopterus dispar | reverse complement strand
CACACACACACACACACACACACACACACACACACACACACACACACACACACACACACACACACACACACACCTTACTTGCTGGGAGTAAGCACAGGCTGGATAATTCTGCCCAGATCTGTTTGTGTTATGCAACATTACCCTGGAAATCTCAATAGTTCACTGAATGACACATTTTCAGACATAAGCTGCCCCAAACAAAGTGGCTGGATTGTGTTTTGTCCAAATTAGAGGTAAACAACAAATAAATGTGCTCAAGCACAAAAGAAAGCACTTCTGGAAGGTGACATTTAATGTATGCAGTAAGAATTAGCAAGTTTCCATGTAAGCAGTTTGGTTAAAATTAATTCTGCTGTGTTTGCCTCTTTAGTGCTGTCATTTTAGCTGGCCTGAGATCTGTAAAGCATGCTCAGCAGATACACCCTCAGGTCTCACAGCAGAGAGTATTCATCATGTTCTTCTGATTTTGAACCATAATTTTATATAATTAAAACTCTTAACCATTCAATTAAACATGAATCATTCAAATATTTTCTCATGAACCGAAACTCCAAAACATTTATCTTGGCTTTACATTGACTTTAAAAAAAATCTCTCAGTTCCTATTCCAAAGATAATCAAATTTTAATTAATTTATTCCTTTTCCCTTCTCAAAGGCTTTCTCCATGTTTTTGAAAAACGCGTGTGCATCATAACTACTCTTTCTAAATGCATAACATGATTTATGTTCAGTTTAACACAAGTTATGTGAACAAATAAAGTGAAAATGAACAATCTTTATAGAAAAATGTACCCTTCATCCCTCAGTTATACACAAAATTTACCATTTTCTTTGCATTTTAATGCAAAACTCTTCATGTACCCCCTCCTTCAAGCAAAAGTAGACAAATGGAAATGCTTAAAGCTCAGAAGCATTCATCAGTTAAATACGATCCTGCTAAATGTTAAAAAGGAGACACTTCATTTATACTGGGCTCTTGAAGACTCATTGACCTCAAACCCCGTCTTTGGAGTGAATAAACCAGATGCAGCGTTTAATTTCAGACTGTATACTGAACAGGAAACGCCACATTTGTACACAGATTTGTCCACTCCAGCAAAATACAGCTGTGAAAAATGATACAATACTATAATTATGTAGTGAAGGAAAGGACAAAAGGGAGGTGAAAGGATAGAAAGGTAAATAAAGTAATTTATTTAAAAATGGAAAATAATTTTTTAAAAAAAGTTTGAAAATGCTGGAGAAGTAAATAGAGGCACAATTTACAGCGTTTTTTTTTTTTTTTTTTAAATCAGATTAGCTGCAAGAGAGAAAAACGTAATGAGATTTGTGCTCTTGATGGCAACAACAAAAGAATTGAATAATGCAGGACTCCGGGGTAAGACCAGAGCAGGGACTATTCTGTCTACTCTTTACATGTTGGGCTTTTTGCTGGCGAAGAGCAGTCTGAGCCTGAGGCACGTGGAGTCGTTACATAACGTCATCAGCAGATGGTCGATGCAGGCACAGACGCGTGTATGTGTGCCCCAGACTTGCAGAGTATCAGAGCGAGTGCTCTTTACCCAGTCATGCATGGAAATATCTGATGTGCGAGTGTCTTGGACTGTCCCTTTGTTTATGAATGTGCACATATCTTTAGCCTGTTCATGCAACTGTGGACTCCTTTGGCAGCTTTTACATTAAAAATTAGGACAATGTGACTGCACAATATACAGACAGATTCAATCATTACTACATTTAAAATCTTATTTACCATAAAGGCTTTAGTGTTTTTTTTTTATTATTCTAAGTTACTTTACTTTAGTCTCCATGTCTCTAATATGTGCATGCCTATCAATACTGCATAAAAGTTGCATAGTATGGCTAACATAAATGTCTGTGAGAAATGTTATAGCAAAATACCCAGAAGCTAGTGAGATGTGGCATTATTGAGAAAGATATTGTAATAGATTTATCTACCGGTAAATAGTTACAACTTCTTTGTGAGATGGCAGTACAGTAACCAATATAGTGTTTAAATAAATCCATGGCAGGATATTCTGACCATATGCTGCCATTTGCAGGTGACAGTATGTGACTGAGGGAGCCTGAGCCTTTTCCATTAAAGCCACAATGTTACATAAAACACTCTGCCCACTGAACTCAGTCACACCAAGTGTCAAGCAGCCTTCAAATCTCACCTTAAAACTGCCTTTTGCTGAAGCCTTTGCCGTTTTCAGATCCAGTTTTTCTAAACACCTTTATCATTGTAAACCAGATTCACTTCATTCAGCCATACAATTATTTTGTTATGATATTCCAAAGTTGTACAGTAACTCAAACCTCCATCATAACAAAAGCTGGATGACTGGACTTCAAAGGAAGTCAACAAAAAATATGGGTTTGAGAATGGACCTGGTGAAGTATGTAGTGGTATGTGATGCATGAAAGCATTACTGGAATGGACAATTAAAGATTTATGAGATCAACTTTCACATGGTCACCCTGTCTGTGAGCATCACCGCTCTTCAGGTAATAAAACGAATCACATGAACTCCTGCAGCATATGCTGAACTATCTATTTGCTTTAACCGTTTTCTGGTCCTTCTTTTGTGGATTAGTCTTTTCTCATAAATACATGTTATTTTTTTTAAATCCTCTACCTATTAAAGTACAATTTTGCCAACTAAAAAACTAAGGGTAAGGTAAGGCATTTCCCTCTACAGAGATGTATCACATTTGAAAAAGTGATAACTCAGCATCCGTTTTTTAACCTTCAAGCGACTGAGTGGGATCATATATGACCCTGGGCATATATTTTTGTGCACCATTTTTCAAATTTTTAATCAGAAAAAAGTTTCCTACCAGGAATTTGTCAATCTATTTGTCCTACATTTGTTCATAGAATTTTGGAAGGATCCGCTGGTCCATGTGGCAAGTATAATCCAAACTTGTCACTTATGGCCCCGGGAAGATCTAGGAGATTTTTTACATTATAGTTTCAGATGATATTGTAATTTGCCAACTATAATCATCATATTTTACCATTTTACACAAAGAAACATTACTTTTTCTGATTTATCGTTTTCATTTTTGATGCAGAGATGTAACAGACAAGGGTTGTCCTAATAAATGTAATATCCTCCTGAGACCCAGCCTATACATGTATGTCCTCTGGAGTTGACAGTTTTTGCTTTATATATTTTGACTCATCTGAGCTACTGTACCAAGCCTTGATGTGCTTTGTAGAGGACATCCTGACCTTTCAAATGATATCTGATGTGTTTGGGTGGGATAAGAGGAACTTTGTTTTCATCATGATACAAAATATGTTAACTGCAGCAAAACACACATGCCAGAAAAAGAGAAACGGTAAGTCAGATACTGTTATGATATTGTTTGTTTACCTATGGCAATCATATATTTTCTTGTTTAGGAACATGTTAGGAATCATAATTTGGTGTCAGTCTATTTTGATTTTGAAGTCTCACCATTTATTACAGAGGAATACTTCCGTTGTCAACTACTGTAAAATCTAAAATAAAATTATTTTTGTAAATTTCTAAATTGTGAATTGTTGATTTAGTTCCAAACGGCCAGGAAATCACAAAAAAGTGATATTAAGACACTTTTTTCCCTTGGTTTTCAGGAGGATATTGTTCCATCAGTGTGTGTTTTCTGTTTATTAAAAAAAAAAAAAAAAGATTTATACCTTATTGAATAAGATGATGGACAAACATATTAGAGAGTGAAATAAAGATGAAGAAACCTAAAAAAAAAATTGATTCAGAAATATTCCTATATAAAGTCAATGGGGTCACAAATGACCCCACTCAGTCATGTTAGTCGCCAAAATAACTTGGTCGCTTGAGGGTTAAAATAGTGAGTTAAAAATCTGGAATGTTTTAAAATTCGAGTCAACATTGTAGCAGAACAATGATTTTATTCTGACAATGTCACCAGTTCGCTTTTATGATTTAAAAGTTAGTTGAATAAAAAAGCTAGAAAAAAAAATCTTCTGTTGGCCAGTCTTGTGTAGGGAAACTTACTCTGTGTCATGTTTTGTAAAACGAGCTTGATGGCACATTAAGACAAAGCTCTTACATTAAAGACTGCCGAGACGGTGCCGTCACTATGGTACTCTGTGGTACTGTCACTGAAGGGCTGCAGCAGTCCATAGGCCAGCATACTTTGACACAGTTCTTTTGCTTGCTCCTCTGCAGGAGAATCTCCATGATGCAAACAAAGCCTGTCCAACAGGGTACGACCTGAAAACAGGAGAGAAAAAGATAAAACTGCTCATTGTCTTCTCATTCCACACACCTTACATTAGGCCTATTTAAAATTGCTGAGTTGATGATGAAAATGATAACTAGATGTTACAGATTTAGAGGTGATAATTAAACACCTCCTTGTGTGAGCTCTGCTTTACTGTTTACATGTGAGTGATGGGAGGTGGTGTTAATTGTGATGTGCAAAGAATTAAAACAGAAAATGACATTCAAGTAGCATTGTAGCTACAACTACAGCATCAACTTTAAATTATTCTGATTTAAAAAAGGTAATACTTAATATTGAGATTTATATATTTTATATTTATATATGCGATTTCCTAGTTTGTTTAGGAAACTCTGGTTTTATGATAATATAGTAGAAAGTGGTAAGTTTGCGATCTAAAATTTTTCTTAATCCTAGAACCCCTGAACAAATTTGGACCCCTGTTGAGAAAAGGAATCCAGTTTCTTAATAAGCAAAAAAAAAAAAAGAAAAAAAAAAGGTTGGTATGTTATTACATGCAAAACCCAAATAAAGATTATTCTCTTTAAGAAAAAAATCCATATAAAAACATTGATCTGACAAAGAACAAAATATTTTAAAAGAATCTGACTAAAACATTGAGCATTCCAATCATAGCTGCATTACTAAAGTAAATGCTTGATATGTAAACACCTACATGTATAAAAAGGAGTTTTTGCACCATTATGAAAATTCAAAAAAGTCTGCAAATGCAGCAATTGTAAAATTAAAGGACATTCCTCAAAATACATTGTGTCTTGCATTCGGTCACATCAAAAGTATTGTTCTATTTCAAAAGAACGTGTTCAGTCAAGTGAAGTTCAAACCCCTGGATGTGTTCTTGATCTGCTCGGTTTTACTCAGGAGGCATCTAGTGGAGACTTGTATAGACTTAAGACAGCAAAGTACCCCATAATGCATTTTGCATCAACAAGTGGCAGTAATGGCAAAAAGAGAGAAGTTTACAATTGTAAGTTACACCTTTAAAATCCCAACATTTTTGCATAATAAGATGTAGTTTTAAGATGTTTGCATGTATGAAAACAGCTATTGAACTTCACATATGTGGTTAGAGCCTGTGCAAAAACTTTCTCTGATGGTTTTAAGAGACGTGTGGACCTGTTAGCCGAGCTTAAGCTATATTGCCATTCCAGTATCAGGCCAAACTGCATTCGTGCATCCTCTGAAGTACATTTCCTGAGTAAAGTTTGTGACGTATAAACTACGAAGCTCAGGGATATTAAACTTAATATTAAGAAAATGACCAAAATGTGCCCACAGAAGTCTATTACCATATATGGCAGTAAAAGTAAGATGTTGCAGTTGGAGCTTCTGTAAGAAAATAGTATAAGCCAAGATGTTAAATGCATTGATCAAACTACTGTCGTCAGCATGTAAAACCAGAATATGAATATTTTAAAAGGCAGCTCATGCCTTAATCAAATATTATATCATTACTGTCCTAACACAATGCATGTAAAATCACAGTGAATGTGTGGCACGAGGGGTCAAAAAAAATAAAAACAGCTACTGTATAATGCACAAACCTGCTCAGTTTTTAATGTTATAAATAAGCTATCTTTCTTTTTCTTAAAAAAACAAAAAAACAAAAAAAAACCCCCCAAAAAAAACACGCAAGTCAGAGGACAGCACCACCCATCAATTATTCAGGTCTCATGACTCAAGGTCTCATGGGCATTGACTTAAACGTTTTGGAATTACTGCAAAATCAAGTTGGATGCTGATGTAAATTTATTTTCCCCTTCCTTTTTAAATGTGTGTGTGTGCGCCTTAAAACCATCTGCACTCCAGATACCCACTTAAAAGCATTTTCAAATTTCAAAACCAGTGTTGACTCACTTTACACTCGAGCTTTGATATTCATAATTAGTGACAGGGGTGTTATTTGACTGTTCCAACTAGACACTGAAGAGCCAAATATGACCTGAACAATTCACTCAACTGATCTGTATCACATGGAGTGTTTAGTGTGATTGTTCTAAATATAATCATGTTTTGAAAAGGTACAAAAGGCCAGATCCAGCTTTCAGTGCCAATTTAAGATGCGGTGTACATCCACTGCTTGGCTGCTGCAAGTCCACCTGATGAAATTCAAGCTGATCTCTCATCATGACTGACTTTTGTCTTGCAGATAAACTGTCACTTGTGTTTAGCATCCACAAGGGCTGTGTGTGTGTTTGTGTGTGTCTTTGTGAATCAGGGGATGACATTGCTGTGGGTGGGTGCTGCTGTGTTGTCTCCCTGATTTATGAACACAGACACAAGACATTAGACAACAGCTGAGCTCCTAAAAGGCCTCAGAACACAAGAGGACAGAGTGGCATTGTTTTATCAGGAGACACTGGTTCTGAAGATGAGTCTCAGTAAAATAATCCACAGTATATATGCAAATAAATTAAAAACAAACATTTATCATGGTTCTCACGGCCCAAGTTTAAAATTCCTGCTGCAATAAATTTGTATCATGCATCATTCCTAAATCATTAAAATTGACATCAGCAGGCAATTACAATTAGTTCAAAATAAAGTTGTGTAATAACTTAATATGATGTTGGGAAAGAATTGAGGCCTTTTAAATAGGAGTCACATCTCACTGGAATTTCCCAGCATGAAAAGAAAGATGTTTTTTGTTTTCTTTTTTGCTCAATTGTGTGTGTGTTATGTGAATAATAATGTCTGCAACCATTTCCACAGTAGCCTTCCATCTTAGTCAAAGACCTATGATTTAAACTACATAATAAAAACATAGATGTCAATGTTTTCCATTTGTAATTTCTTTTTTAAATGCTATATTTGACCTTTTTAAAATAAACATTTCACCAGAAGCACTGCAGAATAGTTAATGTTTATGTTGCTAATGATTATGTGACTATTTTCAGTCATAGATTTGAAATAGCGTCCACAGCAAAATCATCTATGAATCTCAGAAATATTTTATCCCCATTGATGGTACAGTTCAGTTATTTCATGTCTCACTTACCGGAGAAGACGTCCAAGTAAGGTACTGAGGTCTTTCTTCCATAATGTGATCTCCTGGAGCCCAGAGTCCAGAAAGTCCCACCTGTGTGACTCTTCTCTGAGCTGTCCGAGTCTTGGGATTTGGCGACACCAGTAGGAGTTCGTCCTGGCTCATCTAGTTCTGCAGACCAGTCATCAGACACACTATGGGGCCCAGCAATGGAGCAAGACCTCTGCTTGCGCTTCTTAAACCCCTCAGCTCTGTTGGATTCCAACGAAGCAACAGTGGAACCGGTTTTCCTAGGCACATTGGGGCTGGTAATGGGTGAACCAACTGGGGATGTGAGCTGCCTCGTGGTGGTCTTAACATAAGAGGGGTGGACCGGAGGGTAAAGTCTGACCGTGGAGGGGGAATTGGCAGACGTCCGTCTAGACTGAGAAACAGGAGGGCTGTCTATTGCCAGCTGGCTGATGGACATACTACTCTTCCTTCTTGTGAGGGACAAAAATTCCTGTCTCACACTTTCTTCTTCTTCCCTCTCAACAGACAAGTCCATGCTGCTTGCGCTCTTATGAGTCCCAATAGGACCAGTCCCTGTCAAGATAGGATCCAAATGTGCAGATGATCCACACATGTTTTCGTTCTGAGTAGCCTTGTTACCTTGACTTTCCTGTTGATGCAGAACGGGGCTCTCCTGGTCACCCAGGGGTTCCTCAGCACTCTCATATGAGGTGGTGGTGGTGATAGTCATGTCTTGGAAGCTGTAAGTGCTATTAGTCTTCGGGAAAATGCTAATACTACTCCTGTCTGTGTCTGGAGCTGAAGATGGTGGACCACTCTCACCAGATGAATTTCTTGATATTGGTATGTCACCACTTTCATTCTTTATTGTCCTGTTTTCTAGATGCTGCTGTACACTTCCACTCTCAGAAGATAGGGAACAAAGTCCCCTATCCAGATTAAATTGTTGGGGAGACACCGGTGTCTCTGGGATCTCTATTGGCTCAGAAGTCAGCCCTTCATTTAAGGGGCTGGGCAAAATTCCCAATACCCTGTCACTGGCCACGTATTGGTCTCGAATAGCCTGCTGGATGTCAGAAAGTAGATCTTCAGTTTCACCTGTTGCCGAGTGAAAACTGTAAAGGTCAGCTTCCGATCCTGAGCTTGTCTTTCGAGCAGATTCTTGCTCTGCAGACTGGTGATTGTCCACATTCAAACAGCTTAGATCCCCATCGACATCTGACGGCATTCCCACGTCATCGACCAACTGGCTTGATTCACCAGGCTTGTGCTCAGTCTTGTCAACTTGTGCTGATCTTCCATCATCCAACACATCATCCTTTGACAAACCTTTCACCTTGGATAAACTCTTCCTGATCTTCATGCTAGAAAACATGGAGCCCTTTGACTCTGACTTTGGTTTCTTTTTACTACTATGCTCTCCTCCTCCTTTACTTATCTTATTCTGGGACTTTTTAGATAGTTTATCCACTTCTCTGTCATCAGCCTCAGCCTCACATGAGACATCCCCTGCTGTTCCAGCACTTCCTCCTCCTTTCTTCTGCTTCGTCTCCTGATTCCCCATGTTCCTAAGCAGGCGAACACCCTTCGCTAACAGGCCATGCTGCTGGGGTCGAGATAGAGCATGCTGGGTTTCCTCCTTGGCTGCTACCGGTGTTGGTCCTTGGTTGGTCAGAGCTCTTCCAGTGCTAGCTAATCCCTGCTGTGTGCCCACCACTGTTAGCGGCTGCTGTGAGGATGTTGTTGGCTTCCCGAGCTCTGCTGATGCTGATGATGAAAGGAGGAGGAGACTGGCACTGACAGCCGCTGGCTCTCCCCCCCTCCCCTGCGTAGCCTCTCTGTCTCCCTGATCCTCTCTCTCTCTTTGCCCCTCCTTTCTATCCCCATCTGCTTGTGCAGTCTCGGCTGTCTTGCATAACGGGCTGCTGATCGAACGAGCAAGCCGCTGATGCCCTGGACTTTGCTGCCCTTCTCCATTTTCAGTGGGACTGGGATGAAATGGTTCAGGATTGTGTTGTTGATGCTCTAAAATGCACTGCTGTTGATTAAGAAGTGAGTGCTGTTGTTTATGGAGGATGTGGGTGACACTGCTCTTCCTCCTTCCTTTAAATGTGGAAGTGAAGAAGCTCTCTTTAAGAAAGGGAACTTGGGTCTCCACTGTCTTAATGGTGTGCATTATGATCCCTTTAGCTTTAACCAGGGTGTGGCAGCTCTGCAAAGGCTGAAATAAAGAGAAAGGGTTTCGTTTAAAAATTACATAAACTTTATAGTTTATGCTTTGAACAACTAGAGGAAGACAGTATGCTAAGATTTGGACACCCCTGTCAGCTCACCTTTGAATGAGTAGATGTGTCCAAACTTTTGATTAGTGCTGTAAATCTTATAGTTCCTTGCAATGCTTTTTTAATTGCTTTAGCAATTGTTACTATATTATCATTACTAATTGCAATATGAAAAAATTGTCAGGGACTGCTAAATTATTAAAAAAAAAAAAAAAAAAAGTTCATCTGTCCCAAAGATCAGTTTCGAGGTAGGTCAGAATGGCAAGTCTACTGTTTAATTTATATCAGTACTTCTCAAAGAAAAAAGGCATAAAGTGACTATCAATAATGTCACTGCTAGTAGCAGACTTAAAAAAAAAGAAGTACCAATTCAAAGCAGATGAGACACTAATGATTATGTGAAAGTGGCATCTACTGTGTTTTCAAAGTCGTCATCTGGGTGAAATATCAGCAGTGGAAATTATGGAAGATATGCTACACTTGATTTTCAGTATTTATATATGCCGTTTATGCCATTGAGTAGACAAGACACTCTTATAAGCAAATAATTAGCAGCTGTTGACTGCTTTGCTTTTCCTCTTAAATACTCTGTTATATTGTCTTTGTGTCACATTTCAGTAACATGTGGCTATATTAGCATAAAACACAGGCTATGAGAACAAAAAGGAACGGCCAAGTATACAGTAGAAGCCTGCCATTGTTGATATAATACTAAATATTCATACAGAACACCAGGCTCTAGGCAGTACTACCATCCTGTACACAAATACTAAATTTTAATTTGGCTCTCTTGACAAGCCCTACTTCATGCTGATGTAACATGCAGTCATGGCCCCCTTAGTACATAGAGTTCCCACTGCATGTACAATTCCCCAGAGATGCAACAAAAAACTAAACTTTGTTTTCAGTAGGGGGTGTTGGAAACCCAGTCCCCAGCAAAAGTTTCAAAACTGGAAATAAAGGGAGGCACATATGGTAGAATCATAAATGCACACAAGTATTGGGCACTCAGGCTCCTACGCAAGTGTGACTGGGTCTCTGAAGCCAAATATACTAATGATAAAAAAAAAAATAAAATAAGATGCTGTTTATGTATTTTAAAGAAAGCTTTATTGCAAAAGGTTTTTATTCACTACCTTTTAGCTGTGTTTCTGCATTATAGCAGGCCTCGTGATTTGAGTGAGTTAGAAAATTGAGCCATTTGATTAATTATAAGTAATACATTTTTAGTTCAGTAAAACTGAGTATTGATGAGACAAATTGAATGTGTGACTAAACAAGAAAAGACAACTAGCCTTTGAATTAAAGATCATGACTTAACACACACACATTCATAAGTTAAGATTTTTGCTATGGCCAAAAACACAAAACTATCCCCAGCACAAACATTGTTACATTTTTTTCCCTCTAGCATTTTGAAATGATAGTCATTATGTTGTTTAACCCTGACATACAATATTTTGTATGGTGACTTGTGTATTGTATGTTTTGTATATTTTGTCATTTTTAATTTGAAAAAGTGAAAGTATTAATTTCAGTAGGTTTCAGTTACAACACTTTTTTTAAAAATTTAACAAAATAAAACAAACCAAACAGAATAAAGAGCTTCCTTATAATATATTTCAAACGGACTAATGTAAACGGCTGTACTTGCCTGTTCGGTTCTCCCCGCTGGTTCACTGCCGACTGATGAAAACAACACAAATGGGTGTTTGTTTTCTCCTATGAGCCGCTCCTTAGCCATGGGTCACATGAAGTTGGTATTTTCCTCGTCACATGTTTAGTCTTCATGACCATCTTCCTTTTAGCTCAGTGAGACTCCCCTCACTAACATCATCAGGCCTCATCCCAAGAACATTCAGAAATGTGTAAAACCCAAGGACTATTGTCGAGTTTATTCTGGTGAGATCATGCAGTGGCTGCAGGAGGTGGGGTATCAAACAGTGACACAGGAATGATACTTTACTGAACATAAACACTTCTGACTCCTCAGCCAGGACTTTTTGTGTGGCACACCCTGGTGGCACTAATAAGTTCATGTCTCCAATCAGGAAATGAGCTTCTGCTGTGTCCTCCTGCTAGCATTAGCGGTGGCCTAATGGAAAATGGTTTTTCATGTCTTGGATAAAGAGTTTCAAGTCATCAACAACAAAAACAACAAGATAGTATGAAATAGGACAAGTTACACAAAGTTAATGGAAAACCTAATATAATAATAGAGATAGAAAATTACTAAAGATTAGGGATTTTATTTTTGCCAAGTAATATTTCCAAGAGGCAAAAGAAAAAAGGAATGCTATTATCATTTCATCTACTTGAGTACTTAATCTAATGAAATACTGTCCTTTAACCAACTTGTATGTATTATATCTGAATGTACTAATGGAACTTATCTGAACTTAATAAAAATTAAATCAAGTTAAAGCAAATGAAATTAGAGCAAAAAAGATTAATACACATGAAAGCAAATGAAAATAACACAAAAATATAATAGATCATTTTGTCAAAAAGTGTTTTTTGTTGTTGTTTATTGACTTAAAATAAGCATATAATTGGAATACTTGCAATAAAACAAGTTGTGTTCAGCAATTTGGTTGTTTACATTTCCCATGTTTAAATAGAAAATAAATCATGTTTTCACATTGATGTATCATGAGCACACTGTGTCGAGAAGCAGGCAAAATATCTACTGTAGAAAAGTGGGGCCTTTTTAAGAAAAAAAAAATTATATAAGTGGCACATAAGTCAAAATCCTTCCACTCAGTAATAACTGCTGAATCAACCACTGGTGAATCTTGTCCACCTGTGGTTTATCCTTTAATTTCAGTATTTTGTACAATTTTAATACTGAAACATTTGTGTGTAGAGTTTTTCCAAAAGCCATGTACATAAGATAAAAATACATAATGTGCATTGAAAGTCACTTTAATTCATGTTTATGTGGACTGTCGGTGGCTGTTGTGCAGTTGACAACTTTTGGTATAGAAAAACCTGATGATACTGTACAATGTGTCAACAGTATACTCAAACCTTATAATATAAGAATGAATCATTTCAAGGAAAAAGTACTTCACTTAGAATCACACGGAAAAAGAAACAAAATCACAAATATGACGTCTTCAGTGATTGTGGTCTTTCTTTAAACATGGAATATATGTAGGAGCCATTTAATTAAACCAAACAGCCTTTCAATATATGTAATACTCGACTCACAATTTTGTTAAAAGCGGCTTTTCTTGTTTTCATTCATGACTGACACTTCTACAGATGTTGACAATATTACACTCCAGGTAACAGATCTTTCCCTTGGCCACTAGAGGCCGCCATTGCTCTTCTATGTCAAAGACTGTTGTCCTAAAAAAAAAAAAAGCTTCATAAGTGGCAAGTCTGCAGAAATTTAAGTAAGGTAAAACAAACATAAAAAAAAAATACATTTTTATGTGTGCAGTCAATCATTGTGTATCAATACAGAAATCTAAATGTACATAAACTAAATATCATTATTTTTGTAACCATTACTTTGGACAGAAAAACTGCAAGTACACAAAACACATTCAATGTTCTTATTGTCTCCACCACAAAAACCACAACAATCACATTGAACACAACCGCAGTTTACTGACTGTGTGCCACATAGAATATTCACAACTCCGATAATCAAAAGAATCATTTTCAGACTGGCTCAAAGTCTCTGGAGTACCTGGAAAACCACATATCATCACAAAAATAACAGATCTCATTTGACTGAAAGTAAGAACACAATTTAAGAACTTAAAATACCACAGGAAAGCTATATCCGAGTAGAAAGGTAATTCACTGAAGTTCTGATGAAAAAAACACATGCCAGTCAAGAAGATTTCCCTTCAAATCTGTAAAATCTAGAAACCTGTGAACACAAAATTGTTTTTACCTTGGCTTTCAGGGACTTATTACAGATATATAGTTTTGTTTGAAATGCAAAACCACTCTGCACATTACAAGTCTAACCACCCACAGAGAGAAAAGATAAGAAATGTGAAACCTCAACCCCGTGACAGAGACACGCTTTATGTTTGTGTCAATTGCACTTCATTTTTTCTCCTGCAACACATTTAAAAGCCCTTTGCAATTATTTTCCTCTCAGTTCATTTCCACTCTGCTCTACTAGCATGAAATGGTAAAGAGTTCTCCAAAAAGAGGGCCAACGCTTTCATCTCTGGAGCTCACCTCAGGAAAACATGCACTTGTCTTTGCGTAATGGATGCACCAACACAAACACATACTGCAAAACCACCTCATAGGCTTGCTGTTTTTGAACACAACAGCAGAAAGGACATCAAGGAACTCTAGGCAAAGGAACTCCACAGAAACAAGTAGATGGAGGCTTCTTTCTTCTCCTTGTCCTTTGTTAAATCTCGCAATTCTTCAATCAACCGTCCAGACTTTCAGTCACTTACGTAGATTCCCTGGGAATCTTCCTGTGGAAGACGACTGACTGCCTCTGCTGAAACTGCTGCTTTCTCCTTTTTTTCTGGTCCCAGCGGCACAATAATATCATTTTAAAGGTTGTACGGAAAGTCTTGTTGCACAGTGCATAGCACATGGGGTTGACTGTACTGTTGACATAGCACAGCCAGTACCCAACTGCCCATAGGGTGTCTGGGATACAAGCTTTTTTGCAGAAAGCATTGATCAGCACCATGATGTTGTAAGGTGTCCATGTGATGATGAAAGCTAAGAGGATGGCACTGAGAGTTTGAGCTGCCTTCTTCTCCTTCACTAAGGACATACGCTTCCTCTTGGTGATCTGAGTCCGAGCTCGGGCTGCAAAACGCTTTGCCAGAGCTGCATCCTTGAAGGATATTGGGACAGATGGAGACTTGGTGGTTGCGTTGGGAGTAGTGCTGTTAGTGTCAGTGTTAGTGGTTTCCTGGGTTCCATCCACAAATGTCTGATTAGGGCCAGCCTGGATGGTAGACATTGACTGAGACTTGCGTGAGCAGAAGCGCTGGTGGCAGCTATTTTCTGCACTGTTCACGTCATCACTTGTAGGGCCAGTGGTGGTGTTGGTGGTGACTGTTGACAAGCTGTCCCTGTTATACTCAGCTCCTCTCAGGGGTTCTGCCTCTGAGGCTGCATCCAGATCCTCACATGAGGTGAGCTGAGAGTTGACAGCAGTTTTAATGCCAGGGAGGCTAAGAACAATGGAAAAAATAGCATGACTCTGGGAAATCATCTCTCTTCCCCCACAGTCCTCATCATCCGATGACCCAGAGTGGTCCAAAGAGACTGCAGCATCATTGTTGTTCCAGCTGTCGCTACTGCTCTGGTCTGGATCACCATCCCCCTGTCTGATGCTACCAGGTCTCCATGAACGAATCCCGGGCCAGCAGTGGAAGCGGCCAACTAGCTCTCGACACATGCTCTTTTTCCTAGACAACCTGGTAAGCTCATAGCTACTGCAACTTCTAGAACTTCCTGTCTGATGTACAAAACGAACTCTCTCACTCCCCATACTCCCAACTCTCTCCCCGATACCACCACGGATCCCAGAACCCTGCAACCCAGCTAATTCTTTCGAACGGTTCTGGGTCTCCTTGTAAATCCGCCAGTAGAGAACACTCATTATTGTCACAGGCAGGTAGAAAGCTGCCATGGCTGTGCAGAAGGTTATAATGGGTTCTGTGAGGAACTGTATATAGCACTGATTTGAGGGCACTGTCCTTTTTCCTACAAAATACTGCCAGAGAAGAATGGCTGGGGCCCACAGAACAAGAGAGACTAACCAAGCCAATCCGATCATGATCCCAGCTCGCTTTGTGGTCCTTTTTGCCCTGTAAGTCAAAGGCCTTGTGATAGAAAAGTAGCGGTCAAAGCTTATGACCAATAGGTTCATAACTGATGCATTACTTGCAACATAGTCAATAGCCAACCAGAGGTCACAGGCCCAGTTGCCCATGGCCCAGTAGCCCATTATAAGATAAGCTGTGTAGAGGTTCATGGAGATTACCCCAATAATAAGGTCAGCTACGGCTAAACTCAGAAGGAAGTAGTTATTGACTGTCTTCAGCTGGCGATTAACTTTGAAGGACACCACTACCAGAATGTTGCCGATGATGGTGACCAGTGACAGTGTGCCTGTCAGCAAGACAATGAGAGCAACTTGCCAGACAGGGTGGCCGCCCAGGGGATCGAGGGATGCTGTTTCATTCCCATTTTGTGAAGAATGGTTTAAAAGTTTGCTGGTGAAAGAGGAATTATAATCAATAGTATCCGACCAGGGGGATCCTTGAATATCTCCTCTATGGTGAGCATTGGATTGTGGGTATGCTCCAGCTTCTAGTGGTGAAGGGCTGACAGTCAGGAGACCAGGGTCTGTGCTGTTGGAGCTCATTGTTATCTTCTGGCATATTCTAAAGAGAGAGAGAGAGAAAAAAGAGGTAAGAGGGAACAAGGAGAGAGGAAGAGAGTAAGGGGAAAGCGATGTGGTGGGGGTCATTTAAGAAAACCTTGGAAAAATACCTGATAGTTCTCTTTATATCCAGTGGGTGGGGCTATAGCCTGATGTAACAGGTTGAGTTCACATGTCTGACAAGGATTTACAAACTAAATTCTCTTCTTTTAAACAATCCTGTTATTTCATTTGTGTGTCTGTATGCACTTTGTAAATGTACTGACAAACATCTATCATTCTACAGCCGGACATTTAAATCAAGTTAAACAGCTTTCAATGACTGAGAGATGTTGCAACCAGAACCTGTTTCTGCAAATTTCAGTCAATTCACTTACGCTAAGGTGAAGTTTTTTGTTTGTTTGTTTTCACCATTTCTGCTTTGACTCCACAGACATCTTTGCTCAAACTGTAGTTTGCATAACATTGTCAAATTTTAACTAGTGTCATTTTTTTCCACTATCAGACCAGATGAGGGGTTAAATCACCAGGGACCTGGTGCCCGACTACAACAGTTTTCTAGGGACATGTTTTGAATCAAAATATCAATCAATTTTTTTTCTTTCAAATATTCTAAGCAACGTGATGTTTTCACTGACTTTTACTTTGAACTACAACTCACAATTTCTTCATTCAATAACATCAATCAGTAATTTACATGTAGAGTCTGTGTGTATGCATATGTTTATTGTGTTCTGAAAGCAAATAAGAGATGCATGATCAATAACAAATGCAAGAGGTAATGATTAGGGTCTTAGCAGATTGCAAGCATATCAAGTATTAGCATATATTGACCTCAATGAGCACTTGGAAACATGCCACATGCAGTAGTTGCCGTATTGTTAGCGAGAATTTTTTAAATTGGAGATGCAAATCTTGAACCTGTGGAAAAGTTACAAAACTGTGAAAAAGTTAAAACATGCAAATCTTTTAGCTTGCGGAAGAGAAATCAGAGTTTTTTAAGAAAATCCCTGCAGGATTGGACAGAACACTCAAACACCAGAGAGAAAGTCTCCAGCTGGGAGCTGAAGCAGGAATAATGTTGCTGTGCGGCAGCATGGCTAACGTCACAAAACTGTGCTACCCATTATGTTAATCAGTCACAATATCTTTATCAAAGTACAAGCAAAACAACATTTTAAGAAAACTTCACCTGTGCAAGAACAAAATGCAACCTGCTACTTTTGTGTCCTCTAACCAATCCAAACTGCTACAAATACCATTTACAGCAATATATAAAGCCATAGCAGTCCCATACTGCATAAAATGACATTTTCTCAGAGACAGCATCTCATGCTACAGGGAAAGGCATTTGAAGCTGAATGCTGCACCTGGGCCTAGAATCTCAGACCTCCCGGAGAGTCGGTGAATAAGCTCAGTAGCCAGCAGCGACTCACAGCCGCTTGTGACATTGCTACAACTACTATGAAAAAGGACCCCTGCTGACCCTGCTGCAGACACATACCACCACTTTCACAGATACGCTCGCATTTCACACCTATACTGTTAATTTTAGATTACACAAGCGTGCACAGACAGACGATCAGCATGTGCAACATATTTGTATCATAACAAGTAGTACATGCATGTAAAGGTACCCACATTAGTAATGCACTGAGCATTTAAATATAACCAGCAAATACAAAAGTCAAAATCCACATCCATGCATCTAAAACAAATGCTAAATTTATAAGGTGGCAAATTTAATAGCTTTTTCTAAGAGTAAAATCTACTTAAAGCTTTTGAAAGGGAAATTACGCAAAGCACATTATGCAGCATTGTATTACTTGTGGATGTTTAATATGCATCAATTGGCTTACAAGTACAAAATGTGTTTTTGTGAAGATAAGGGCATTAGTAGTAAGGAAATTCATACTTAATCTGGTACCTGGACTTGCTGTAAACAAAGAGAGAGAAGAAACAGTTTTGGAAACGAGTGTGATTTATTTTATTGAAATGAAAAGGAAAGTCAGTCCTGCAAAAGTACAGTTAATCACTTATTCATCTGTCAGAGGATTAATAAAAATAGGAGATTTGCAGAACAAAGAAGGGAAAAACCGGATCCTCAAGTGTCAAATGTCAAACACTCTTGTATCTGTTGTGAATACTTTGTGAGTTGCATGATGATAGGAAGTCTCTCAGATGCAAGAATTTACCATCTTACTGTTTATTACTAACTTTTGCAGTTCTCGGGGAACAGAAATTGCTCAGAAGTTGAAAGCTAGTTTTTGTCTCCCCCCAAAACTGGTCAGCATCTTCAGTGCCTCATAACCGCTGACACCATGTTTTTCAAACATGTGGGTTTGAGCTAAGCCCTGCAAAAATACCCGGAGCTTGACCCCCAGGCCCAAAACTTTGACAGTCCAGATAGAAATAAAGGGATCAATATACTCATTAGCTGCGTTGAAACAGAACTTGCTGCCTTACATGTTGAAGTAGTTGTCTCAGCTTGGTTTGACAGCACAATTTAGCTGCGTGAAACTGTGTGACTTAGTTAGATCCTGGAAGTTGGCCTTCTTGTTATTCTATCAGGTTTCTACTTTCAGAAAAATAATTTAGCAGAGAACTGATAAAGGCATATGGGGTCCAACTTAGACACATCGTGCTGACAAATATTTTTAGTAAAGAATAAAGCTGCTTAAAGCTGAAACCATGATAGTCATGAGATCATTTCACCCTTATCCAGGTAGTTATAGACTTATTGATGTTTACTCAACAGTGTCTGTATTTTAAGAAAAAAATTCAGAGCACTGCCAAAGTGACTTTTGCATAACGGCTCATCTTAGTGTTTTTATTTTTGTTGCCTTTTGAACATTTATAAAATGTGCACACCTTGCTACAGCCCCATACAGAAAGACACCTGGAGGCAGAAATTTGAACATTTTCAGAGTATATGCACCATTTTTGAAAGCTTTTGAAAGTCAGGCATGAGCCATTTGAGCACAAGATCATGTACTGCAGAACAATACCAACTCAAAAACCCCAAACACACAAAAACACACTGGCCATACAGGCAGAGGAAAACAAAAACAATCACAGATATAGATTAAATCTTAAATTTCATGCAGTGGCAATATGAAGTGCAGCTACTGGCTAAAATCAATCGTATTCAGATAAACCAGCAGTTGTTTTACGATTACTGGCTGGGAAGCCGCTATTTTTCAAATTAGTTCTCCTGAAAATAATCCCTTAGATCATCTCAGTAAGGCCTCTCAAAGTTTGAAATAGGATTACACAATAAAGAGCAGCAATCAAAAATATAATATGCATAGTACAGGTAATTTAAGTTAAAGATAGTAATGGGGTTTGTTTCAAGTCGTGCCACAACACAGGAGTTACTGATTTTATTTAGTAGCAGATTTGCTGGAAAGCATAAACGGGAGTACTCTGATCCAGGCGTGTTATCTTTCACTAGTAAATAAAACATCAATAGGTGATGTAATGCGTCTCTGGCTATCAGGTATGTGTTTAGATTTCAAGGCAGAGACTCATGAGACACAGTTTGGAACATTAGCAGAAACCTTGCTGTCACAGTTTAGGTCACAGTCAGTCTTCTTGGGTTCTATTGAAGCACACTATACAACATATTTATAAATTAATCTGGGGAGGAACTTTAAGCAAAAAAACCCACCTTTAACATTCATAATTTTATGCATGCTCTGTCTACAGTACATGCAGTCCAAGAATTTCTTACTGAATCTAACTGCATAAACTTTTAGAAATTTGTCCACTGTGGGACTAACAGAGAATTATCCTTTCACTTTGTAGTAGATAGCTTAAGATGTACACGTTATGACTGACTGTCACAATCGTGGCAGCTTTTTATGATACATAATGCTGATGCTGATGATGCATTGTAGCAATGGCAGATCTTAGCAGCTGCCTCCGTGAGCCAGCAAACTATTCAGAAAGAGAACTTTAGTCTCAAAAGTCTTATTAGGATTAGAAAATTGTATAAATTAAATAAAGACACAAAACACCGCAATTTCACATTGAAGTCTGCTATTAGTATTGGTGAAAAAAATTAAGCCTAAGATCTTAATCTTTCACAGACAAAGACAACAGATTGGAAAACCTTTTTTGGATATTAAGTAAAAAAAAAAAAAAAAAAAAAAAAATCCAGTTTTGTTACTTCAACTGCATTCTAAATTTATGTGGTATCTAAGAAAGGCTGGTGAAGGACTTTTTGTGGGGAGGGGGTTGATCAGGATGAGCTAAATCTACCACAAGCTGGTGATGATGGTGTTGCTGCCAGAGGAAAGGGAAAGGGTTGTGAAGCAGCCTCGGGCCATCTGTCAGGTGCTCACTGCTGACAAGAACGAGCATTTTAGTGCGTTCTTGGCAGGAGACAGACTTGCCAGAGTACATGAGCGACACTTTGAGTAAACTTTAAGTTCACAGATTTTCTGCCCAGCAAATTTTAAGTGAGAGAGTACATGAAACATCCAGACCATCTACAATGAACAATGTCCAAGGTGACGTGTAGAAGAGAAGGAAGAGTCAGTCATCAAGCACCAGGTATAATCCTTAAGAATTGTGTGAACTCAAAGCCCATATTTTAGACTATTTATAGTCTGTTTTCTTGGCAACAGGCTTTCTCTCAAATAAGAAATGCAGATAAACATTGAATACAATTCTTTGTTTGTGGTTATTTTCAAAAAAAATTAACTGGACATTACACAAGTAATGTGTACACAAGTAATGTGTAATGTGTGACTGACAGTGAGCCTTGTTTGGAGCAGTGGCCACACTGATAACATTTTTAACTGTGATGCATTTATGAAGAGATTTGTTATCCAACATGCTGAGAAAGTGCCATATTCCACATTAAATTGCAAAGGAAAATCTGTATGAATACAAATCCTTGGATGCATATTGTCATGCTCTTTCTGTAGTTACAAGATATCAAGTCCTATGATCTGAGATCAGAGTTTTGCATGAGACACAAAGTGAGCATGGCAGAGATTTTCAGTGGTTTTGAGGATTTACAGGACATCAGTCCAGCCGTTTACGATCTGAACTCCAAATCTTCTCCTGTCAAAGGCTATGAGCCCCAGAATACCGAGCAATTTCATCCATCTCTGTTGGTGGTTACACGAGTTAACTGCTTTGACATCTCCTCTTAGGGGCTTACCTCTACCAAGAAGAAAAGCAGGATAAAAAGAAAAAAAATTGAAATGAACACTGCTTACTGTCCCTTGTTGTACGCACCTCTGTGATGATATTAAACAGAAAATGCTGGTGTAAACTCTTGAAGGCTCGAAACGAGGCAACTGGACTTCCCGAGGGCTTTCTCAGTTTGAGCTTTGGAAGCCTTCAGGATGGAAGGTGAAAATGTCATCAAGAACAAAAAAAAAGGAAGTCAAGTTGCCTTGTTTAAAGTCTTTAAGAGATACAGAACGGAAATCCAACTCTATGAAATGAAGGATAGGAAGGGAGGTTTAAAAAGTTTTACTTTCTGTATGATGTGTATGATCTACTTTTACAACTGTGCATGATGTCTTGGTGGTATTTTTCAAAATGTGGACTATGGAATTTTGAATATGAAATTTTTAATGAAAGTGAGTAACAATGACTCACAATGCTGTGCCACAAAACTGATATTATTTTCTTGCTAGTTTATTAAAAAAAAATTGGTTAACAATAAATGTCATATGTATCATGAGAACTTCCTGCATTTTAGGTTCCTTTTTTGGGAGTGACATTAACATAAAGCTTTCTTATTAGAGGAATACTTTTACTTTGGGGTTTTACTTTAACATATCCAAACTGAGGGCTTTCTCTTATCTTGGAACTTTGCCATTAAAGTCAGAGTAAACAAATGAATAAGGATTCGAAGTTTGTCACATCACAGAACAATGTGCTATTGAAAATAAAGCTCAAAAACAGTACCACTCCACAGTCCATTCCAACTTAATTACTGCACTCTAATTTCTTTTTAGCTCACTTGTTAATTTGATATTTTCTGCTCTTTACTAAGACATTGGTTGAAAAATTTGAGTTTGGCTCAAACTAGTGAATTTAAGCGCCAACTCCACCTATAGAACCATGCAGTTAATATACAACAGAAAAAAAACTGTGGTAAAAATTTACTTTTTAAAGCAGGTCAAAGAACCCACACATCAATCAGTCATAAATGTATTACCACCTGCTTGATACAGAGATGCATTACTTAGCAAGCGAGCTGCATTTGTGCTGCTCTTCTCAAGTCTTGCTGACAACTCAAAGTGTTTTCACGCTTCATGTTCGTACAGCATTTTCTTGGGCTTTGTTTTCATTTATAGATATCTTGTTCTATACATTCACACATAGATGAACAAATTGGATGCAACGTGGGGTTTAGTTAGCCTAGAAATCTATATTTACTGCTTGCAAAATTTAAAGGTACTTTGATAAGCAACCATTGGGGCTTGACTCAAGAGGCCCTATGGATCAGACCCTACATCTTTCCAGATGTCGGTCTGATCTATGAGGCTAAGGTTTAGTGTCTTCCCCAACAGCACTTCAGTGTGTGAACTATGGAGGTTTTACCATCTGTAGCTGCCTAAGCTCCTCTAACCTTTCAGAGCATAGAAAAACAACATGTGTGGGTGTCCTGGATGGCCTGATAGTGGTACCGCGACTTTAGCAATAGATTCTCGGAGCCTTGTGGGTTACGGGACGGTTTTGATCAATTTTGCCTCCCACAGATGCTATCAGATGTCAGCATTTATATCGGTAAATTTTGGAGGCTGGTTGCACATATCACTCTTTTCAGTATCCAAGCGGTTCCCTTAACAGACTTTTCAGGACACAATGTTTTCTTGGCGAGGGGAGACTGCAACAGCAGGGACGTGCTCTTGCAATGTAGTTTGATTACTCTGCATGAATATTTAGGTAGGTTGCACATGGCAAGATTACATCCACGTGAATGCCAGGATGCACATTTTCTCAGTAGAATATTACAGTAAAATAAGATGGGTAATCTTACTCACTTTACCTGTCAGTAATTTTAATATTATGCCTGATTGGTGCAAAAAATTCCCACATTTTCTTTCATTTTTACGTCAACCCAGAATGAATTGTTCATTTCATTGCTGTTTTAACCACATAGGCACTTCAGCAAAAATAAGATTTGATGTAGTCAAGTGAAAACAATGATTGTCACATGGAATCTCCAAGTGTGACCAGCGTAAACTCCTCTGGCCAGAGTTTCAGATAAACAGGAGTGTCTGCACAATGGCAGAAGTCCCGCCAGTCTCTTAATACCAGGAAGCAGCTCACCATAATTATTCTGCCCTAACCTTGTTTATTCTCTTTTATGACTGTGGCAGCCAGGACATCAGCTTTTATTGAGGTGTCTTTTTTGCGGCAATCCAGATTACTGCAGCACAGTGTCTCATTCCTGCTTACACTGGCACCACGAACCATAAACAGACTGCACTCTGACGGGAGCTTAGTCTGATAAAATAACAACAGAGGAAGTGAAACAATAATCAGCGTGAAAGGTTATGCAGAGTGCTAAGGATGTGCATGGTCTGCAGCCAAAACCCAACGTTTGGAAACATCTATCAGGACCAGGGTGGCAGAGCAAAAGCACGACATGTTCTGCAAGGTTCAAAATGTAACTTAAACAGAACTACTCTATTGACAAAACAATTGTCTTATTTTGATTTATTTTCTTTTATTAGAGCAGTTAAATTTTGATGCAGTTAATCTGAGGAGGGGTTCAATTCTCTTTCTCTCTTTTTCTCTAAAGTAGTTGAACGGCTGTACAAAGTGTTTAAAACAAAGACTTAGACACAGGGAAACGGAGTTTAAACAATGTCTTATGCCTCAGGTAATAATTGAGTTACACTCTCTAACTAAATTCAAAGCAAGAATTTGCATTCTCTTAATTTAATTTAATCACTGCAAACAGGTTGAGCTTGAAAAGCAAAAGAAGAATCCAATTTAAAGGAGTTTCCGACTTCACCTGTGAGTACAGATGCTGAAAAACAACTGACAGCCACCAGTCGGTGAATTCAAGTGTAATGGTTTGTATATTTATAAATAATGTGTAAATGTTGAGTAATTGTAGCTCATATGTGACAATGATTATCTGACAGAAAGCAAAGCAGCTTAATGTGAGCCACAGTGGAAAGATTAAATGAAATTAAAAAAAAGCTTTATAAATAGATTTTGTATTGTAGACATTTCAAATTGTGTTTTGGACTCAATTGGATCAATACAGAAACTGTATCTCACATTAATCATTAGACAGTTTAAGAGGTTTTTTTTCTGTGTCTTGTTTAACTAAGAGTATTGGAAGTGAGGCAGTATCTGCTTTTATTATTTGCATTTGGCCTCATGTTCCTCATTTAATGTTCAAAGCATTTACAGGATATTGGCATGGACAGCTGAGAGCCCATAAGGCATAATTGAATCCCCCCAGTCACTCTGGCGGTCTCACTAAAATAAGTTGGAAATCTATAACCATTTGAAAAGGAAAATATGCAAGGTTTTACAGGTTCTAAGATAATGGAATTCATCATGTCTTTACCAGGTCTGAAAATAAGGTATTCTCAGATGAATAATGTGACAGCAGAGACAATGTGTGAAAAACCCAGAACAACCAGTGATTTAATATTTTGTTGCCAGTTTTATCAGCAATGATTTAAAGTTATAGTTTTCTGTATGAAGTTAAATGTCTCTCACATGGTTGTGGAGGAATTTCAGCTTTGGCTTTGTATTTTTTGTTTTTGGTTTTTTTTTCAGTCATTCTGTGTAGATTTGATGATGTGTTCTGTGTCATAATGTTTTATAACTTAGTTTTGACCGAGCTTTGACTTTCAGACAGACGGTCTTATTTTTGAAAACTTTTGAATATTTGGCCATGAAGAGGTATTCATTGGGGGTGAGGAATAAGCCCTAATCATTACTAAACTGTCACTCTGCTTGACAGTTGGTTTCAGGTATTCTTGCTGATATTCTGTATTTTGTCTTCAGCAGTCATAGCACTGTCTGTGGATAATGGACCAAATACTCCTTTTGTCTGCTCAAGGACGCTGTTCGAGAAAGCTTTTGCTTTTTTCAGACACAACTTTAACTAAACCCATCAAACCATTTTCTTTATGGACAGAAGGAGCTATTTCCTGGTAAACCTATAATCATGTTACATAAAGTGAAGGGGGGCTGAGGGGGTGGGGTCAAGGTAATAAGTGAGGACTTAGCCATTATTAGTATTTTAATCAAATAATTTCTAAAGAAATATCCATCAATTTCAGTAACGGAGTAATTTCTGTTATCATTAAGTCATCATTTGTTGTATTGGAGTAGATATGAGAGGAGAAATATTTCCACATGGATAGAGAAGTGGGATGTTGTGCTACAGGCTCATGGGATTTCACACACATCCTCACCTCTGTGGTGGGTCTGTGCTTTTTGACAGCCTCTGTAACAAGCTGCTGCTACTCTTTAGACATGGCACTCTTTGACACTTAGACATGCCACTGCAGCATATGTGTATGTGAAAGCAAGAGACGGGAAGAAAAACAGAGAGGCAGAATAGAGACAGTGGAAGAATGCCTCAGGAATATGTCAAACCAAAACGCTGCAGCCACTTCAGGGTGACTGCTTGGAGAAGGCTGACGGCTAACCTTTCTTTCACTCTTACAGTAACTCTAAATCTGGATGATGTCCAGTGCATACCTTGTGTGTGTGTGTTTTAAAACAAAACTAAAGGTACTGTCAGTGAAATTAGGCTCAGCTTTATGGTGGATGTCATAGAGGAACACAGGAAAAAGAAATAGTTTGAGCATTACATTTGTCTCAGTGACAGATCGTTCCTAACAATTCCCACAATCCAAACTATAAAATAGCACACTTTGAAAAACAATGCTGTTCTGTGCAAGTTTAATTCCAACCTTGACCCTCTTGACCCTCTCTCTTCATGCTTCGAATACAACCCTCTGCAGATGTTATACACATGTAACCACCGCAATACCCTAATGTGATCAATCCTTAAAAGGAAGTGCAAGCATCAGCCTATTGAACAGGCACTCAAAAGAGAAGCAAGAGGAGAAAAAACACACACTCTTCTCTATGTAAACATGCTTCAGTGGGAGGAGAGTGGTTTTTAAATGCTGGAGGCAGGTTAGTGGGGTTGTGGAGGGACTTCTGGAGAATCGGCAAAGGCGGGGAAAAGGAAACAATGGAATTTGCAAGGAGATGAAACTCCAGAAGCGGGAGGTGTGATTCCCGTTTGTGGAGCGTCAGCTATCCAGCAGTGGGACATTATGTGTTTATGTGAGTGAAGCAGAAAGAAAAAGACCTCTCATCTCAGGACAAAAGGCTGTCAGGTGATGGAGACCATGTGCCTGCCATGTGCTGTGTACTTCTACCACACATCGTGCATGCATGTGCACTCTTCTTTGCAGATATGCTTACATAAGGATGACATGCAGAAAAAAATAACACCCTTAGCAGAGTTGTCTCTGTCAAATATTCTGCCTTCCTTTCACGAAGCACAGGCATGCTAACACACATCCTCAGCTGCCAGAGCTCAAACACTTGAAGGGGCAGTGAGTCAACAAGGTGATTATGAGGAAGTCTTGAAAATGATCCACAAAGAGAGGTGCTACTGACAGGAGTGGTTATAACACAATCCAAATACCTCTCCTGGTGGATGCAGATGGACTTACGTAGGCAGTTAACAAAGGACTAAATGTATTACAAACACGACTCACACCCACAGTCTCACGTCTCTGTCTGCCTCTCTGCCTTATTCGCTCAAATATTACCGAGGCAGCCACTTCATTCCTCACCACATCCTCTGCCTCCTTCTTTGTACACGCTCATACTCACACACAAACACAAATTTGGCAGTGTGCCTATCTCATCTAATGGCATCAACCCAGGTTATGGGACTGTACCTGGCACTGGAGCTGAAAATAGCCTTTAAATTTGATTCCTTAAATTCTCTGGGGAAGTCTTAGTGGTGTCATCTGTTCCTCTTTGTATTAAATGCCTGTTTGTCATTTATCATTTATCTGCAGACAAACCTGTCCACAATGTGTAGATCTACAAAGAGACGTCCAAAGACAGAAAGAAAGCTTCAAGAGCCAGTTGTTTTGATGAAATTGGTGGAATTCCTTATAAAGTCAATCCTACAATGTAGCCAGAAACAAAGGCGTGAATTCTCTCTAAGAGGGCATCATCCTATCCACATAAATCTCAAGTATTTCAAATTGAGTGGAAAACTTTCACTGATCCTGAGGCTTTGGCACAAGGATTCATGAATATGCAAAGAAAATAACAAATATGAGCTGGACGAAGATAGCAGAAGAAGCTGGAGTTCATGGTAAGTTTCAAAAACAAAGTCTGAGCTAAAACATGCAGCACAAATCTGTCTGCTAAGGCAGGAATTTACTCCTCGTTCAATCTGAAACCATCATAAAAGCACAAGAGCAATTTGTATTACTTAATTATATGGGGAAGTGCACTTTTAAGATATTACCGGGGACAGCATGCAAGAACTCTGTATTTACATAAGCAAAGGAATCCTGGCTATGTTTGGAGTATCCTGGTGTGCTGCACACCAGGATACTCCAAACGGGATAATTTCTGAAAGAATCCCTTCTTTCTTTCAGAATTCTAGATAAAGACTTATCATGGTTTTATTAAATCTAAATAGGACCAGTAGTACTACAATAGAAACCAAAACACAGTGACATTTAAATATTTTATCCACGTCTCTTGACATTCTCAAACGGTAAAGATCATATTTGGTTATATTATAAATGTGTATACTAAAATGGCTTTGAATATTCGGACAACATTTTCATTTTTAAACAAGAAAGGAAAACTGTATCAAAACAGGTTAAATAAAGGAAATGAGAAAGAAAAAAATCTGGAGTCCCCACATGAGAGTCCAAAACATAAGAGCTGAGATAATAAAACATATTCCGCGCATGCCAGTGGATGTGCACCACAACAAAGTTTATAGCCAACAATTACATTTTTATATTGGGTGCTTGCTGCCTAATGAACCATGAATGCTAATGGCGACAGACAAGTGATGGATCGGCCACACTGCCAGCAACCTTCTGCAGCTGAGGCTTGCTGTTATTGGTGTGTTTCTAAATATCTAACACACACGAGGGAGAGATGCAAAACAATCCATCCCCAAACATGGGAACTGCCATGAGCTGCTTTAAGGAGAAGTTAGACCTCAAAAGCTGACATCTTAACTGTGAGTAGTGTTATCCCTTTGATATGAGCTCATTGTCTTTTGGTATCCTTAAAGCAAAATAAGCAGCTGAAACCCACACTGAAATGATTATGTGAGAAACCATTGTGTTAATGCACAAATGGACTAATATCCTGCGCAATAAAAAAAAAAAAAAATCGGCAGCATTTATATGGACCCTGCATCGAGTGAATGATGGTCAGTGGCATACGGTACACTGCCAGAAATATTATGTAGGGTGGACAGGTGGATAGACATCCGCATCTGAAACTTAATGATACAATGTGGTGAAATAACAACTAAATAAAACTGACAGTAATACAACTAAAGTACTTCTTGCCTGTAATCAATGCCTATTCTCCAAGTTTTCATGAATATTCTGCAAGTCTTTATTTTTAGGTGTCATTTTGTAGTTGTTTCGGCAGCATATCCTCTCGGGGCACAAAAAAAAAAAAAAAAGAAAAAAAGATGTGCCAATAATCTAAGACAAAAGTATCAAGAACCTCAGAATTGTGCTAGTAATAGTTAAAACTGCAAAACATGTCGTATAATTCCAACCACTTGCAGGAGTACTTGCTATGTGCACTGGCTCTTTGATACTGTGTAAAAAAATGAGTGCTTAATGTATAAAAGGAACTAATTGTCATTTTTCTGGACAGACACAATAGAGCATCTCATCATCATCAACCATTTCAGCTTAATCCCTCTCTGAGGGGTCGCCACATTGATTTGGCCCAGCTGTATGTTGGATGCCCTTCTTGCCACAAACAACCTCGCAGACACACACAAACGTTCATGTTTTTTTTAACTGTGGGAGGAAACTAGAGCACCCAAAGGAAATCCACACAAGCACAAACAGAACATAAGAATGCAGAAAGAGCCCTGTAGGGCCCAGGACTCAACCCAGAAACCTTGCTGTCAGACACCACTACTAACCACAAAGCCACTGTATTGGCTTCAGGACAGAATATCTAATAGCTAATATTTCTTGGTCTTGCATCATAAACTGTTGTGTTTCCCCACACAGATTAATGCTTGACATCTCGCTGAGTTTGTCGTCCCATCAACAGTCAACATCTCACATATCAAGATGTAAATATTTGCCACTGTTCATGTGGCCGCAAACACGTACTAGGAGGATGCAGGTCGAGGTAGGAGGTAGGAGCAGACGCACGGCGGTCCAGTTTGTGAAATTATATTGAAAATCAACCAGATTCTCTAACCCATTCTTGTGTCTGACTTCCTGCCAGCACGACATTCTTGAGATGCAGCATTCTTCTGGCTTGGTGCCAAAATAGACTCAGCCCCTATCTTTAGTGGACCAAACCAGACGGCCACTTCTGGGATACGTCTCACCCTGCACTCACACCACTGTCTGACATCAAGCACTGCTGAACAGAATTATGGGTGTATGGTGTTATGATGACAGCGCTGCTTCTGTCAGAAGTTGATTAAAAGTTCAGCTGTTTTATGGAGGCAGCAGTCATTCAAACTGCTACATGTGAGCTAGTGCTAATCAGCGTAATCGTACACTGGTGCACGACTGTTTCAAAGAGCACAGTTTACTTATGTATGAAGAAGAAGAAATTGGCTTGGTTGGTTACTGTTTTTGACATAAGCTCACTGGAAACACTGACAGTCAATCGCACCAAAAAACTACTGAGTGAGCGAGCTGTAAACTTCACTGTGGCACTTCTGGTGGGAGAATTCTCATGGACTAAAACGGCTGTGACTCAGAGTGGTCGGCACACCGCAAGGTTCCCAGTTTCTATCAAATCAGGCTTTTTTCCTGATGATGTACTGTTAGATTCTTCCAGAAAAATAATATTTGTTCCTTTCTTAGAAATAGATTTATTAAGAATGAACCTTACTGTTTTATTTTTCTGATTTGAATTTCCTCTTTTATTTAAACACACACAAACACGCACACACAGTTGTATCTATTTTTTTACCCTGAAAGCTCTTTGTCTATCTTTTCAGATGTCAGCATCGAACAAGGAGGCCCTTAAACTTATTTAAACAGTGCTGAAAGTGTGTATTACTCAATGCTGAGGTGAGTGGCTGAAGATAAACACCATAATCACTCAAGATTTTCAGTAATGAAGACTATATGACACAAACGTTGAAGCTATGTTTGAAGTGAAAGCCATTAATATGACATACACATAGCGATCAAAAAAGCCATTTGAAGTACAGTCTTTATCTTTTTCCCTCTACAGAACTTCCTCCCATGAGTTAATAGCTTTATCTCATGTACGTCAGTGGACTCATTTAGAATGAGAGAAACAGACAAAGTGGAGGACAGCAAGCAGCAGTTAGATGGAGGAAAGTTGAGCCTAAGAACGATGTGGCAGGAAGGAAAAATCCCAAAGAGCCCTGGACTCCAGTGATTCCACCCTCTCTCCTCTTATTTTTCTCTGTGCCACCTTAACTTAGACTGTGACAAGTTAAGTCCTTACATGGTTGTCATATGTGGGTCTAACCTCTTCATTTCCAATTTAGTGACTGACAACCTTCTGCTGCTTGATCCTCCATTCAGTAAAAAAGCTCACAAATGAAAAGTCAAAGGGTTGGTTCTTAAAAAAGCCAGTTGTTAAGCTTTGCGGACAAATATTGACTAAAGACCTATATTAAAGCTCAACATTGATGACGCAAAGAAGACAAAATTAATCTAGTGTACTGTGTTGTTAATCCTGAGTCGATCAAAATGCAGAACTGAGTCAGAATCGTTTCAATAATGTCTCAGAAAGTGACGTAAAAACTTTGCCCTCTGGAAGATGAAGCATACATCAATAATATCCAGAAAACACAACTTCATTTCATAACACAATTGTAAGCTGTAAGCATAAAGCAACAACTTGCAAATATTTAGAAAATTATATCCTCTAACTTGCAAGCAATGTTTTTCAAAAGAGCCAAGGCAGGGCAAGTGAGAATTGATTTCATCCAGATCAGATTTTTTGATCCATGATTTGGAAACAGTCAATAGAAACGTATTGTATCATTATCTTATAGATTGATATTCTTGTAGTATTATTTTCAGAAGGTAATATTTGAATTGCATACTCTGATTATTTGGATCAGCTGATATCCAGCTCACAGTCCACATGACTGAGAGTGAACCACCTTACCTGAGGAAACAATGCTTCATTTATTTCTTTTTTCTTCTTCAAAGTCCTAAAACAGCCAGAATACTTACAAATCACATTCCAATAAGCCTTACATTAAATACTTGAAAGACAGAGGAATTTTGGGATAATAATTATTCTGTACAGTGCAGGAATTTATATCAAAAGAGGATCTTTTTTTCAAGGCAAGTGAATTTCACACTCTTAAGAACTTTTATATTCATTCTGCAAACAACTAGATGAGATTGCCTGTTTCCCTTTGTTGTTTGCCGAAATAATAACTAAGATCAATAAAGGAGTTACCTGTTAGCCAACAGAGCTTTATATTGTTGGGTTTTTAGGTCATGCCATGAGTTTCAACCAGGAATCTCCTGACAAGTCCACATCCGGAACCTGTCAATGTAATGGATGTATAGCGGCTGGTTCAGTTGTTTGCTTTAGTGACACACTCGTGTATCTGGGGCAACCCACTCAGTAAACATTACTCAAATTTACACATTACACTTCTGAAAAACACAGAAATCTAAACAAATGGCCCATTTTCTTCAGGTGGAAAACTTCTCAAACTCCTGGTCTGAACAGAGTTATTTTACAATTCCATAGTGCTGTGAATACTGTGCCTTCCTTTTTTTTCCCTCTTGCTGGAGACAAGACCACAGAAAGTGAAACATAGTTTCCCTGAGAGTGTCCCCTTGAAACTGGAAATGAATTTAAGATCTAACAGTTCTGCAAAACTGAATGGACTCTGTGTTCAAGTTACATCATCAACCATTTGATGTCTTAATTCGCACCCTTGTATCACCTGAAGAACATCTCCAGGATCAAAGGCTAATGTCTCAGCAGGAGCTTGTAAAACTCATCCATGCATTTATCTTCAGTCGAACTGATTACTGCAACAGTGTCTTCACAGTTCTGCCTAAAAATTAAATCAGTGAATTTCAGTGCTTCTTTGTAACTCTAGCTTAACTCTAAGTTTTCTGTATCACCCCACTGCACTGTTTTCTTCTCTGTACAGTTCATGTTTTATATATATATATATATATATATATATATATATATATATATATATATATATATATATATATATATATATA
>JAOWBL010000007.1:7316101-7336822 GCA_028564865.1 Zenarchopterus dispar | reverse complement strand
ATATAAAAGGTTCAACAGATTGGAATTGGAATATTCCAAGCAGAATTTGCAGCAATAAATTACAACATAATAGACATTAACAGATTTCTTCCAGTCGTCAGATTGGTTTTAAAACTTTGTTGTTGCACCCAGCTGTCCAGTGGCACTGTCCTGAAAAACCTAACCTAAAACATCAAAAACTCCACCAGAAACATATCATAAAACTAACAGCAGCTTAAAATACCAGCAAACTACAAACAGCAGCAAATGTGGAGAGGTAAGTCTGGTTTTATCATCACTGTAAATCATATGAGGGCTGAATGTGAACAGAAAGCTCACAGGAGCTGTAAAGAAGCTTTTAAAAAGTTTTAATTTAATTTAAACTTCAGTAGCTACTTTATCTCATCGTTCATTTCAGCTTTTGTCATTATTTATCAACTCTGGCTCAAGAAAAAGCTTTTTTGTTTAACATATTGTCGAACTGCTGCTAAGATGTATCATGATGAAAAGTCTGTGAGTTTAATATGGAATAAAAATGACAGTCATCTCTTCTTGTGCAGAAGCTATAATAATAACAATACAACTGTAAAAGTCACTTCATCAAGCCACAGTTTTTTCCTTCAACTTCTACTCTGCTCCATCATCAACCCCACAGCCCATTTTAAAGCTGTCTTCCAGAGTACTCGCAATGCGCCCCAAAAACACAAACATCATTAAAAATAAAGTTGCCTTCATTGGCATGTAGATAAGATGTCTCTGAAGTGTTGTGGGAACAAAAAATACCTTCAGGTGTTTCTAATCAATATGTTGACATATCCAGAATAGTTTAAGAGAGAAGTCCTAAAGAGCCATCCAGAGACCAAGTCAGAAATGTTGCCACATATTTGCACATACAAATGCAGCAAAAAATAAGAGGTCATTATAAAGCTTTTCTGAACTTCAAGTCTAATTGGACAACAGGGAGTGATGGAAATACCCTGTCCGTTGTGGGCTCATTACTAAGTGAAGGTGATCACGTTTGCAGTCTATCCATACCCATCTCAGATGAATGACAGGCAGTCCAAATCAAAACGCATAATGAGTCTTCGCTTGACAGTTGAGGCTTTGGCAAACTCACTTCAAAATAATAATAATCATCAATTGAGTGAACCAATTAACACAACAATGGCCTTTCAAAATTAAATAAAAAACCTGATATAATAAGGCAGGTACAACATGTCTGTGGTGTACTCAGTGATCTGTCTGAATCACTTTGGAGCACAATATAAACAGGCTACACTGTAATTCTCTGACAATAGCTCACAACAAACAAAAGAGGCAACATAAATGAAAGATGACAAGCAAGAGGACCCACAGCTGTTGTCATCACCTGCATCTTACAAGGGAGACACATGCCAATGAATCTAAAAGGATCCCCGTCATACACAGGAAGACAGCCTTTCCAGCAGCTCAGAGTTGCACCCATCTACTTGCAGACACAGGTGGCAGGTGATCTTTTGGCTGCTATCCTGAGTTGCTCATACAGGATTTCTCACAGGGAGTGACAGCTACTGTAAGTAGTGAACACCACAACACACACTGCACCCTGTTCGAACAGTTCCAATCACTCAAAGAGAACAAGGAAAGACTTTACTAAAGGTGAGCGACTCTGCACAGCATGGTGCCACTTCAAATTCAGATCAGCCTGTACTAAAGCAGGAGACTGCAAAGGAAGAACATTAAAAGGTCAGACTTACTCTGATGGCACAGACTCGGAGAATAAGGAGACTATGTGTACTGCATTCAGAAACATGCCAATTAATGCAACTAGAAATATCAGGTAATTTCATTTGCATTATTTCCTTACAGTGATAACAATCACATCTACAACCCACTTCTCAGATTGCAGCTGCTATTTAGTGAAACACAGTTGTTGCTGATTATTAAAAAATCAGTGTGAGATAAACATGCATTTAGGACATGCATTTACCAAGCAAATTACAATATTTGGTAACTTCAAAAGCCATCCTTGTATAAAATGAACTTACAAAAAAAAAGGCAAAAAGATCTATGAATATTCTCCACTGGCTCTCTGGGGTTGAAGGTTTTCACTGAGTTCCCTATAAAGGGTTAATAGGATGAAACAGAGCACCAAATGTTGGAAAAACCACTAAGTACTGCACAGCCTGAGTGTTTCCACTAATGAAATACTGCCATGTGAGACATTTATTGCTGCAAATCTTAAATTATCCATGCAGCGTTTTGGAAGTCAGATTTCCGGCCCATGTGAGTATGAACATATTTTATATCCATCTCCTGTGCTTACCCACTTGGGAATTGAATCTCATACAGTGAATGTGATCTGTATTAAGTTTGTGGACAAACAAATGGCATGTTATTTTTAGCGATGAGGTCAGGTGTCGGTTAAACCACTGTCTTGATGCTGTGATTGTGTTAGCTGACTTTGGTATGTAACTGTGTTTGCAGGGAACAATGTAATTTACTGGTCGCTGCTGAGCTACACTAGATCCTGTCCACCAAAATAGGTAGTAAAACTGGGACTTACAATAGAGTCATGCAAGAATGGAAAAATAATAAAAAATAAAATACAAATTTGTGTCTGTAATCACTACGGAAGAAAAATATGTTGAACATTTTGCAGTTTGCATAATAACCTAATCACTGTTTATTAGATTTGAACAATCAAATGAAATACAACAGCCAGAAAACATGAGCTAATAAGTCAGATTTCTGGCTGTTTGAATCTCATTTGAATTCTGGCAGCATTATATAAAATGTCAGAGAATTGACCTCAGAGTTGGGTTGGAGAAAAAGGGGGAGGGCTGTTACCATAGCAGTGAAAGAGACCTGTCAGGCATTATCATTTTGCAGTAATGTCAATCAGCAAAACCAATTAATTCTAGCAGATGTGCAGCTGTTAAACAGAATTTCATTCTTAATGCCATCTCTTCTCTTACAGCCACCATTCAACAAGGTTTTGACACAAGACTATAACAATTGTAGAATTTATAATATTTACTGTGTCAATTAGTTTGCAACAATGAATCCGCTCCAACAGCGCTGTAAGCTGGCATTCCTGTTATTAGCACTTAGTAGACTTTTTTCAACCTTTTTACATCGGTTTTTCCCCTGTGTCATTATCGCCTTAATCTCTCAGTTTATGTTATCCCTTGATTGAGCCATAAAAATGTAAACATTTCAAATCTACACATATATCTACACATACTCCCGGGATGTTGAGAAAAACACATTTGACATCAGACATGAGATTCAGGTTGCAGTTTGTGATAACAGACCGAACCTTAAGTACAAAGTAATGTCTGTCATTCATGGTCCTCACTCCTCTGTCTTCTTAAGGTCAAATCTTAAAGCCTGGTTCATTTGGCACCCTAGGGCACCGGTGTTTCTACTATCTTGTCCTAGTCAAGTCATTAACACTATGCCACTGGGAAACTCGGTCAGCGGCCACACACAAAGGTGTCTGTTAGGATTGGCGCTAGATCAAAGCTCATCATCTCGGCTTTTGTCTCCATCAGTGGCAGGTGGAGCTGCCGAATCAGTGAGAGACTATTCATCGCAGCAGGTCGTTGAAAAGGAAAACTTCCCTTTTGTGAAAGAACACACCAAAGCGGAATAGAGATAAATGCAGAAACAAAACAGTAAAACCTGGAAACTCTGCAGGACAGGATGTCAAGACAAAAACCCAGTGAGTACTTAGCTGGATGAGCTCCTTGACTGACAGCAAGTTCAACTCATTGTAATGTCTGAGTGAAAGTGCTTTTGTTGTTGAGTTTAGAAAGGTAAAGAGACCTTTAGTGGTAAATTCCTCTTCCTCCTGAGCTTTCGATAATGTACTATACTAGCTTTCATTTCAATCTGCCAAGAGCGACGCACTTCTTTTAATTAAAGATAAAATCCAAAAAATGTCATCAAATTATGGTAATGAGAGCAAACTGGAGAACGTAGCAAGTAAGCGAAGATCCAGCAACTATGTCTATCATGAACTAAAACAGAGATTTTCCTCTGTGATAGAAATTCTATTGACTAGATTAAATTTGTAAGAACTTGCCTTAAAGAGGATGCATTGTCTAATTTTCTGCACAACTCACAGGCGGAACTGGGAAATGAAAAAAAAAAAGAAGTCTAGTTTTGAATTATTTGTTGCCATATACCAGCTGTTGGGACATTTTCTCTATCCAAAATTATTAAATGGGAATGAAGAGATGTTGGACAGTTCACTTGGTTGAGCAGACATCCCAGATATGGAGGCTGTCCTCTTCATGCAGCCAGCTCAGGTTTGACTTCTGGCTCATGACCCTTTGTTGCATGTCTCCCTCACTACCCCCGTTTCTTGTAAAAAGAACTTTTAAATAAAGGCAACTAGCGCAATAAAACCTTTTTTGGGGGAAAAAGTGAAATGGAATGCACTCATACAGTACTTTTCTGGTCTTGTTAACTTTTGAAAAACTTTTAAAACCAAAGCTACACACTACACTACTGTGGATTTTTTCTTCTCTGCAGTGCTTTCTTTCTATATAATGTAAAGTTTGAAAGGCAGTTAAAAATTCAGTGTCTTGCCCAAGGACACTTCGACTTCATTGCTGAGAGGGAATCAAATACTTTGCACATATCCAGCATCTTTTATCCTTAATTTTTAGGTTCTGTAAAGCATTTTATTCATCTCACTGACACAATTATACAGCACGTAAGATATTTATGCTCTTTATATACAGCTACTTTCTTTCTACACTCACACACACACACACACACACACACACACACACACGTGCAACCAGTCTACTTTGACACAGACTGTGTCTGTAGATGACACAAACCAAAAATTCTACTTTTTGGTAGTTTCAACTGTTTTGTCATGGTTGAAACTGCAAAATGGCTCTGCAGGCGTTTCCTAACATTTTATAACAGCAGGAGATATACGCAGTCAAATCCTCTGAGTATGCACAGCTTGACAATTGCAGAGTTTACAGACAAGACTCAAAAACATTGTTGGGATGAACATTACAAGGGCAAATCGTCTATTATATATATCCATGGAAAGTTTGCAAATTTGTAGAGAAACTGCATGCTGTTCAAAAGTCAAACCTTCCTCTGGTGTCACCAACTTAGTCAGAAGGCCCTAGTTTCCTCGCATTTGGTCACTCCTCTGGATCTCCACTGGATCCCATGTATGCTGGATTGGATTCTAACCAATAACACACTCCCTGCACCCATAGTTCTGATGGAAGCGTTTGTGAGCCATCTGCCATCCAAATGAAATTTGTGAGTGTGAATACAAGCCCATTTGCAATGACTTGAAACAGAAAATTCACCTCCTTATGTATCATGAAGAAATAAATGATTTCCTGGCCAGGTCTTAAAATGAGAAAAATTCAATCTCAGATGAAGAACAACATTTAATGTTTTGCTACAAGTCAATATTTATTTAACAAAAACTAAGCCTAAGCCAAAAATGAAGCAGCAGTCTGTGGGGAAAAAATACTCATAATAAAACAGCTTGCGCAAACAACTTTACAGGACTAATTTGAAGTTGTTCTTTAAAATGATCTTCTCAATCTCTCGCGTCCTTGTCTACAAATATGCCCCACTGTTCTGTAAAAATGTGTTTTCTTTTATTCAGGATTTTGGGCATTCAATTATGTACAACTGTCATGGTCCTACCAGAGATATTTAATCATGTTGAGAGTTCAACTGGGCAACTGTAACACCCTGTTATTTTATGTTTTCCCCTGAGTATTTCCTGTTCATTTGCTAGTGTTTGTCACCATTGTCCTCTTGCATGATTTAAATTCAACCAAGCTTTACTTTTCAGGCATTACATCTGATTCTCAAGTATTCTGGTGTACTCAGTGAATACAAATATGCCCTGGACCAGTGGATCCAAAAACAAGCTCCAATAATAATTCTGCCACCACCATGCTAGACAGTTGGTTTCAGATCTTTGTGGTGATAATTTTCACCAAAAACCAAGATCTGCAGTCTGCCAAAATGTCTCCATTTAGGATCATCTAACAAAGAACATTATTCCATAAGTTTTGGGCTTTTTTGTTTGTTTATCTGTTCATTAGCCAAGGTTGGAAACCTAAACCTGCTAGAGCCAGACTTTTTCAGTATTTTTCCAGTTATACTGCAATAAAATGCGCTATTTTAACATCCCAAATGAGGCCTTTTGGGTCAAAATATAACTCTCAGAGTTTTTGAAAGTTCTTTTTTAGAATTATACAGTGTGACATCAACCGCTGGCAAGATCAGCAAGCGTCTTGAATTTTTTTTCCACTTCTAATATTTTATTTACTGTTTCTAACTGTAGAATGTTGGGCTCCAAACTGTTTGCCTACCAAAATTACGGATGGTATCCATCATCCACTGTTCAGCTGCCACTGCTGATGTCTTTCCTTTGTGGTATTTACATACACCCTGAATGCTCCACAACAGCAAACTGCAAAAACTTTTGCCTTTTCATAGCTGATCACAGCTGATTATTTCTGACGAAACTGGGAATACAACATGGCATAAAAGAAGGGATGTGAAAGACAACAGAGGAGAAACTGGCAGAAAGAGAGAGAACTAAAGAGGGACTGACAAATGGTGGAGGATAATATGTAAAATGTTACTGCCATCTTGCTTCCCCACTTGTACTAATGGTTCTCCTGTTCGCCTTTTGTATTTACTGTTTTAAATAGTGCAGTCATCTGTAAATCTTTTTTGTATTCTCTATTTTTTTAAATACATGTAATAATCTATAAACACAATATATATAATAATCCAAGTATTCTGTTGCATGCCACTGAGGGTTGCCTGCATGAATGTCTACCTTTAATGGTCTCTTGTTGCCTTTTCTTGAAGAAATAAATATGAAATAAATGTCAGACACACATCCTTTTTCCTGAAATCTGCTGGGATGAGATTTATAATATTGAATTTCACAGTAATTCTCAGGGGTGCCTCTAAACATAGTTCTCCTCTTGAAAGGGAATTTTAACTGACTCCCAACAGTACTTTCAACTGATCATGAATATTCAGACCTCAACGAACTGGAACTGACCCCAGTCTGTTTGGCGAAGCATAAAAATCCACTTTAACACAACGTTAGCTTTTGCAAATAAGCCTGCCAGCATTTACTTACATCCTAAATGTTGGGTGGACTCTTGTTTTGGGGTCTGTAACAGTAAAGATATTAGTGAAGCTCTGCTGGTTTAGGTGCGCTGCAAACATTTCAACTAACAGCATTAAACTAAGTAAATCTGCGACTTCCTCAGGGAACAACCCTTGCCCAATGAAGGGATTCTTTTTCCTGTTAAAGGGAAATGTCTTGAATCAAATGAATGGCTTTAATTGCAGAACACGGTGGCTTTCTTTGCTCCAATAATTCTCTATGAAAATGGCTGTGAGCATAATTTCCCCACACAAAACACACTGACAGGCAGTTAGCTGAGCCGATGAATGAAGGACAACAAGGTCTAAAGGTTCAAAAGATACAAACAAGAAATCATAATCTCAAAGTGAATGTCCATTATAGTCACATTCTTTGAATATGGCCAAAAAAGAAAAAAAAAATTGGCAAGTGCAACAAAAGATGGAAGCTAAATGAGTGGAAGCTAAATACTGGTGGGTAATTTGGATAAAATTCATATTACCTTTTTTAAATATAAAATCACCAAATCATTCTGATACTTGACTTTCTATTCACATGTGTCCGTATGTGTTATTAAATATCTTGCCAGTATTCCTGGATTATTTGACTGGTCTATGAAAAATTATTTCTAGGGATACCTTGAAATAATGGCAAGCAGCCCAAATAAAAATACATTTGGTGTAGAAAGACAAAATAATCTAATAAAGTCTTACATTTAACAGGACTTTCTGACTAAACTGTTCCACATAACAACAGCTGAATTAGTGCCACTACTGATGTGTGGTTAATGTACAAAAATATCACACAAGATGGTCAGTTGTCGAGTTAAATAAATGCCACAACAGGCCAATTTAAATCCAACAATGATTTGAGGAAGTTCTGACTTAATTACTGTTATATTGTCACTGGCTTGAAAAAAGAAAGAAAAAAAAAACCAACAGTCCCATAACTGAGAGATGTTTAAGTTAATTAGGAAAATTCATATTAGTGACAGTACATCATCTAATCTAAAATTGGTCACTGTCAGAAACAGTCCAAATACCTGCAAACTCCAATTTATAAACTGTAATAAATAATTAAATACATATCATACTGAACAGTATAGAACTTAGTCTCTCTGTTGTGAGCAACTCAAGTTTACTTACTCTTTCACTGGCAAATTACTGGGTTTCCAATGACTAATTATCAAAAGAAAAGTGAAAACTGATAACCTTTGCAAAAAAAACTATTTTTTCTCTTTTTTTCCATGTGCCTTGTCCTTATTAGGATAAAGAAGGAGAAATGTCTCAATGCATCCACATCCATAGATGGTACCTCAAAAACACATCCACTAAAGGTACCTCATACCAGATGAAGAGCCTGTAATGGCTCAGAGACAGCACTTTCCACTCATACAGTTAGAAGCATAAGCGAGAGAGAGGTAATGAGTTGAATTACATTGCTAAATGGAATGGCCTGATGCATTGGTATAAAACACAGTGGAGATAGGTTCTATATTGTAATCTCTTACTCTCTCTCTTTTGCCAGTTAAGATTCAGCCAGGACTCTTGTGTTGAGCACATCAAAGAATAATCAACAAAGTCTGATGAAAAACTTAGTTTCCAAGTAACTCAAATGACCCACCCCTCAAATGCAGATGAGCCAATGGCTGTAAAGTATCTGTTGCACAGGGATCAGAACTCAGACATCTGCACCTTTCAGCTCCATAAAAAAATATTGGAACCTTGTGAACTCTCATCTGTTTTGTGGTGTTAATGCTAAAGAGTTGATGAAATAATGATCCTGGGGTACTTAAGAGATATTCTGAGAGGATGGACAGTGGAGTTTATTTAATTTAATTTCTAGTAGATCTGAAGTCATGTGTTGCTGCATCCTCAGACTTACTCCATGCTGTGTAGAACTAGATCTGAAGTGATGTAGTGTATAGGTGATCGAGAGTTATGCCTTCCCAGATTAAATTAACAAAAGTAAATTTATTCAGTCTTATTATGTGGTGCATGAACAGTGCTGATCCTGGATGTTGTCATTTGTGATCATAACAACAGTATAATTAGGCTTCTCCCACTCGCGCTGTGATCTGCAAAAATCTTGTCTCCAATTTCATCTTATGACCTACCACGTATGTTTTTATATTTTTGTATGTGTCCCTCCGTGACTTATTTTAGTCCCATATAAATGTTCCTCAATGTCTTTTTTTGTGCAAAATTTGTCAGGAAGGTATTTACATAGGCCGTTACTATTGTGAAACTGTAAACAATGCTGATAGCTTGACTGATTCAGTGACGTGCAATGGGTTGTCTGTTAAATATTAGTTGGTTACATCATTGCAAACATTTTTTTATACAGTTTATAAGAAATAAACTGTTTCATAGTAACTGCTGAGTTATTGTAACAATTGTTTATTCAAATACTGTAACACCAATGTCTCACATTTTCATAAAAACAGGGAAGCTAGTGCAAGAAAGAGACAATGAAATAGGGATGTTTCCTCCCATGATAAGAACAAAAAACCTTCTGCAGCATGTGCATGGCGCCTCTTACTTGTCATTGGAGCATGTCTGATGTGCTCCAATCTAAAGAAGAACAGCAGAGACTGACTTCCTGTTATAAAAAAGATTGTTACATAAAGTTATCTAGTGTCATCAAGTAATTTGTATAGTCCCCACTTATTATATACAGCTTGCATGTAGGACTCTAGAATCAAGAAGATATGCACTGAACGAAGTTTCTCAAATGGCATATTCAAGTTTAAAAGAGCAAAGTTCCTTTTTTTCTGTTTAAGTGTCTTTTAACATGCAGTCCCAAGAAGCGTCAATGCAGCTGATAGCTCCCTACAAATGAAGCAGAAGAACTTCGCAGCAAGCTATTAAATGCACTTGTCCCTGACATAATGCCACTCTCCATGATCTCGTCTGTGTATTCCTGTAATACCCACCCCCTCAGAGCATATCTTCTCTGCTTCAGGGAAAATCTGCTCAGAAGGGAGCATACCTCAAAAGAAACTATGTGGAGATTTATAAATGGAATGGCTCTGCTCTTTTTTTTTTTTACTTTTATGTGAATAAAAGTCACCAAAATGATATAATAAAAAACAGGATGATAAATGTTTGTGTTAAATAAATGGCACATATTTTTTGACTTAAATATTCATTGTTATAGTTGTTCTTGTTAGTAAGCACATGCCTAAAACAAGCAAATGTTTAATTTTAAAACTGATAGCTAAAGAAGAGCCAGAATATGTATCTTGGAAGACTAAGTCCTTAGATTTAAAAAAAATAAACTATCAAATCCTTTGGAGATTAAAATAAAAAGTTAAAAGCTGTCTTGGATTTTGTGAAAATTCCTTACATTTACACAAATCTGAAAATTTCTTCTCAAAGAACGTGACAGTCCACACAAATGATGATATGACCAAATTTGATATATTTGTAAAGAACTACACAACTTATAAAGCAGAACTTTTTAATAAAAAAGAAAAAGAAACAAACTTTCTTATAAGAACCTTTGCCTAAAAGTAGAGTACACTGATATATTCGCACCTTTGCTTTACCCTTTAATCCCTGACATTTAAAAATACACATAAAATAACTTTTTATCAATTTGAAGTGATTGTTATATATTGAAATTAAAAGGACCCCCAACTTTGTCTCTGGCAATTTCTAAATAATCTTTTTTTCGTATCGTTAAGAATGAAGTGGTTAATTTATGCTTTCTATTTTCTTTCTTATTATGCGACTGTTACATAGGTTTGAAAAAGTCATGTATTTAATATGATACATCTGGCATTATAAGGTTAATCTAAGAACCTGAATAGGTTCAAATACAATTACCCAGAAAAATTACAAGATTTTTGCGCTGATGTGACAAAAACCAAGAAGACAAAAGGCTGAATAGATTATTGAGAAGGTCGAAGTCCATGAGGTCCAAGTTGATGCAAATGACAGTAATGCAATCATTAACGTTCTGTAAAGTGGAATGGTTTGTGGGTCTGATTCAACCAGCCACATTCAGGTTTCCAAAGCAGTTCAACAAGATGGATTGAACCTTAAACATGCAAGTTAATTGCTGTTCATCAGAAAGATAGAAAATTCATTAACATAGATGTAGATAACATGACACAATGGCCAGTAGACTAATACACTAAAATCAAATCACCCTGAGTACCAGGCTTGTTGCAAATCTCTGAGTATTATATAGCTGAACGAGGTAGAAAAATAAGCTGTGAAACGTAATAATTTTCCTTGCAAGAAATAATGACTGATGGCAAATTACTTGAGTCTCCTAGTTTGTACATGAGAGAAACTCTTGTAGCGATTTTGATAAAGAGAGCACGTGTACTCTCAGCTGCTTGAAAGTGAAGCCTACACAGGTGGATTGATATTCTTGTTCAGAGCGAGACAAAGCAAATAGGCCTTGAGGGTTAGTGTGAAGCCAGCTACGTTTTCTGGATGTGTGTGCATAAGTGTGTGTGTTTATGTGTTTGTTTACTAGTTTATGTGCCTGTGTGCATGTACATTTTTTTTTTTTTTTTATCAGGGTCTGATCTGAGTGCCTCCAGATGCTGGTGCCATTTGCTCTCCTGCCAATTAAAGGCCACGGCAGAATGGCAGTTCCTCAGAGCCCTGGTTTACAGGCACTTTGCCTGTATGTCAATATTAGTTTGCTCTTGTGGCAGATAATTTACATTTGGGAAATGTTTAAAAATAAATCTAGAAACTAAAAATTCTAGCTGTAATGTTTTGTGTTAGTGAACAATATCTAATAGGATAATTTGATAGTAAAACTGTCAGAATCTCCAAAAATCCTTATATTTTGTCTTTAACATTGGCCTTCATTTTAATAACATCGTGTATTTAAAAAACATATCTAAAAATGAATGGAGTCAGAAAAATTGGGAGTTTCTCTGCTTGCTCATACAGATTAAAAGAAAAAATTATAATTCATACAAATTATATGCAATTTTACTCCATCTCTTCAATGTTTCCCACCCCACACAAGTATTGTTTCTTGTAAAGCTGTGAATGTTTTTGTTAGCTAGTGGTAGAGATAAAAATGTGCTACAAAGGTCTCTGAAATTCATGTCTCAAATATGACACACCTGACATGGTAGGGTGAGAAATGGACTAAGGAAAGAAAGGAACAATCTGTTTGGGTGTAGAGTTGTTCAGAACATGAATGAAAGAAGAAAAAACAAAGAATATGGGCAAATTAATTGATTAGTATAACCAGGCAGCAGGGATTGTCTGTGCTACGGTGAGGTGAATAAAAACATAGCTTGTAACTGAAAACATAGTTGCCTGCTCGTATTGTTGTACAATGAATTGTTTCTTGTTAAAACTTTATAGAATATCCTTTTGATTCCCGAGCTAACCACTGGATTGGCTGTGCTTCTAGATTTGTGGGATACACTGGGGATCCCTGGCCCACATTGCTGAATAAGATACTGATATCTCACATCGTAGCTGACATTTATAGGCCTATGAATGTTTGTATGGCAAGTGTTTGTAATTCTGCATGATTGTGTCTCACCAGGCAGATGTGGATGATACTGTAGAAAGTGCTTTGGGTGGTCAAAGAGGAAAAAAAAAAAGTTTCATAAATACAGTCTATACAATCTGAGTCAGGTTTCATCGCCCTGGTAACCAAGTAAATAGAAGAAAAGCTTGTCACTTTCAAAAGTCCTGGCATTTAATTTGAACACATTCAAGGCCACAACTGGGCAAATTAGTGTGCAGTTGCAAATCATAATCAGCACTGATGGGAGTGTCTAGTTCTGCTGATGAGGCTCAAAATTGCACTGATCTACAAACACAGCCACAACCAGCTCGTTCCAATAATGAGCAAAGCAGTCTACCAGGAGCAGCGCTAATTAACATAGAGTTGCAATAAAACAGACCTGTTAATAATCATCCTGTCATTTACTAGCAACATAGGCACAGCTTGTTTCTTGTAGCAACAGACCATCCAAGTATGAGCCTAATCATCTGATCTGTTCAAGTATTTAAGATGCGTCCTTTGGCTCAGATTAAGAAAAAAAAAAAAAAAAAAAAAACATCCCCAGCCCTACTAAAATAAACTCTTCCATGAGTGGCTTGAGTTCAATTTTCAGGTTAGAAGCTTTCAAATTACCCCAAATAAGGAAAATCTAAAATGTTTTGGACTGACTTTGCAGCCAGCTATCATCACTACCTTCTGTCCTTGCCTGACTTATCTTTAAGCAGCTACTATTTCAGAAAACGAAGACATTTGAATTTAAATCTGCAGTGTATAATTGCCTCCTGGCCTTTGGTAAGCTTTTACCTCTCTTCAGCCAGAGGCAACAAAAGGTGAAAATGTGTACATTATCCCACATTACAAGTTGTTGTGTTTTGGTCCAAGAGATGTTGCAACTACTACTAAGATGTTTCCGATCATCTTAAATTTCCTTCTGTCAATTCAGAATGACACAGCTTAGCAAACAATAATGCCCTTTGTATTCTAAATATATTTTTACAAATGAAGAATCTCTTTCTTCACACACTTTTTCCTTCTGGTGGAAGGGAAAAGTGTGTAGTGTTCATCCTTCTTGGTGTTCCTCCTCCTCATAGGTACTATCAGAGTCACATCAAACAACTGTTTTTAGTTGTAACAATAGTTGCTGTCAGCAGTGAATTGCTTAATAAAAGCTTGATAAGAATTTAAAATACTCTCCTCCCTGAATTTTGTATTCTGAAAGCATTATACGCAATTTCTTTTGTAACCCCACCACACATTGTGTTTTAGTAAACACCAACAATTAAACAGGGTTTGTGTTTGACTCAAAGCTGGAGTAAATCTGGCCTTAGTTCCCTTTTTTCTACATAATGTGGTGATGAAAGATCTGTGAGACCAGCCAGGCCAACAAATAACTAATGAGTGTTAATATACAGCTGTAATTAAACAGATGCTAACCATGAATACAATTACAACTAATGACTGATGTATTAAAAAAGTGATTAGTGTTACAAATAGTAACAATTCCCTCTAAAAATAAAACAAAGGGAAAAATGGTAAGTTGAGCCCTGTCAAGTATTAGATTCAAATTATGCTCTTCAAATTTACAATTGTTCAACGACCCAACAGTGTACAATCAATCATAACAGAGGTCAAATGAGCTCCTGCAGCGATAATGACTTTCTTAAGGTCCCTGCATGCTGTTACATTAAATGTCTACAGGTTAGGCACCAATAACATATGAGGTTAATTGAAAAAATAGGAACACCATGACAGCAATGATATAGAACCACGATTGAACATATGTTTTTACACCACTGATCCAGATTTACAGCAAGCAGAATGAGATGCTGACATCATCTTTGACATTTACACTCATCAAGATTTTGCCCATCAGTCTCGGTAAAGGACACTTGGCTGCAAAACACAAGACATACAGGCCACCTGTTTTGTTTCATTTTCTTTTTTTTCATTCAACTTATTGCAAAATATATCTTCAAAAGAGACATTCACTTTGTTAAGGGCTATACCAGTGGCCGTCAGCCTGGAGAAGCTGCCTTTTTTTCCTCTTCTTCAGATATATTTCAACACTTTGACTCAAAACCAGCATTAAATCAAGCAAGAAATTAAAGGGAAGGACAACAGTGCAAACAGTCTGTCTAAATTCACGTCATGGAGAAACCCATCCGTCCCAATTGCATTGCTGATTCTGGCACAGATTAGCATAGCCTGTAAAGAATTGATGATATCACTAAAACAGGCTATACTAATTAAAGCCAGAATCATCAATTAAGGTCTTCTGACACCTTGGCTCCTAAAAAAGGAAGAAACAGCTTGGTTCCAAGTGGAGCTTGAAGTTGCCAACAAATCAAATATTAACATGTGAAAGAGTAGGTGAGTAAAAGAAAAACATTCGCTGAACTGGATGCTTCCTTAGTACAAAATTATCTTTAAAATCTGGAAGTAAAATCTGCAGTTATCACATTATATAAAAACAGTATTTTCTGTTAAGTCAAAAAAGGAATAACACAGGTTTGTTAAATAAAAACCTACATTAAAAAAAGGTTGTGGTTCATATCAGGTCAGAGCAGCAAAAGGAGAAGACAACAGGTCACCAGGACAGATGTCCCCTTGATTGGAAAGGAGTTTTTTTTTTCTTTTTTTTTTTTAATGAAACTGGAGCCAGAGTCTGAGAATAATGCTCCCAATTAGGTTTCTCAGTGGCACCCTATGTACAGTTATTGCCCTAATGAAAGTGAAAGGAAGGGAGCACAGGCTGAAAAAGAGAGAGGGAGAGAGACAGTAAAGGAACATCCAAAGTACAGAGTGACAAAATAAATGAGCAGGCAGCTGTGTTTTCAGATAAAGACAGTACACTTCTCATTCTGTTTTGGACTTTCAACTCAATGACATTCAACCAGTGTAGAATAGGAAAAACAAAAAAAAAAAAAAAAAATGTCCTGCATGGAGAAACTGAAATAATAACTGGAAAAAAAGAAAACATAAAATATGAGTTACAAGCTCTAATAAAGGAATTATTTTACTGTCTATGGCTTTTATACTCTTTTGTCAAAACGATGACATTCTCCGTGTTTGGCTTGGCTTGCTCATGGAAACTTTTGTGAATAAAACACCTGAAAGTATGTCTGTTAGTCAGAATTGTATGCTCGGCTCAGGGTGTTCAATCCTTTATCGCCCATCAGCAGTGCAGCAAACGTGGAAACTGTAATAATTCATCATCATAATGGTGTTCATCTGTGAAACAATGTCCAGAAGATACCGTTTGCAGATTCTTCACAACACAGCGGGGATGCATGGTTTGATTTCTATCACAGACTTCTTAAACGAAAAATTCCTAAGAGGTTGTGTAAACCAAATAACTAAAGTTCTAAGATAGAGGTTCAAAAGATAATATGAAGAGAGAGTTATTACTCATTTTAAGGCTCAATGTCAAGTACTCCTGGGTAATTTGTTGAGTAACTGAGAGAAGCTTGAAGGTCATGTTATGAAAGATTAAAAACATGCCTACCAGAAACATTATTGCTTTCTTTCGGAAAGTCCTCCCAGTAGGTGCTTTGTAACTGAATTTATGAAGATTTGTGGATTACAATGGAAATGCAAAGTTTCAGACCGAACTCTTCTTCATTTGTATATCTGTGGCTCGCATGGGTTGGCTCAGAAGAAGACTCTCCTGATAAGAGCTCCTGAAGTAAACTGCTGCCTTTTATCTCCCAGGCTCAGGGATATATTACAACATTTCCTTTAACAATGCCAACATCTACCGCCAGCATAGCTTTGTGATTGTACATAAATGGAGTAAAACTTTGAGCAGAATACAAATGTCAGCGTAATTATGATGCTTCACTCTGCTTTTCCCAAGTCTTCCTAAATAGGGATATGAATGTTTGAACATTTATCAAATACAATAGCTGAGAGGTTATTTTAATAATAATTTTAAAATTATCATAAAAGCTAAAAGTTAGCGAGTCATCAATCAAGTCAGCATGGTTTAGTCTCTGGGGACCATTAACATCATGGTTCTGCCAGTAGCTTGTCCTCAGTCTTACTGTTTCCACAAATGTTTCCAGTTCCTTTGTTTGGTCTGCATGTGTTTGTTGTGAAAAAAACCTGTTTTTAAAGATGGCTGACTACTGCATTAGAAAAGTCAAGCCATGTCTTAATTAGCATGCTAACCAATTCTGAGCCACAGACCTTGGCTAGCTCTCATTTCAACGACTGCAATGGTCTTTATTTTTATTTAATTATACTTTTATTTTTTATTTATTTAATTTTATTATACTTTTATTATCCCGAAGGAAATTGATTAGTTCTCTGCTTTTGACCCATCGCTAGTTAGACGAGGAGCAGTGGGCTGCTGCGGGGTGCTGCTAGGCAACCACTACCCCAAGTAGGCAGTGGTAGCCTAGTTCCTTCAAGCAGGAACTCCAAGCGTTCCCAGTGAAAGGCAGAAGGTAAAGTACAAGACTGAATGTTTATGTTTGATCAACCAAAAAAAAAAGTCCAAATCAAGTCCAATCAAAGTCTAAAACCTCAGTGGCTGTCTGACTCAATCCCTACATCCATAAGCGCAACAATGTTCGAACAGCTGCTCTCAGTGGCAGTACAGGAAGCGGTAAGTGCTGTGATTTTATAGTCAATATCAATTATAGAATTTCATGAGTTGTAGATAGGATATTTTAGTCTTATTCCCATTTAGTTCTAAGAGCATAGTAGGATTATTGATTCATACCTAATTTACATACCCCAAAGTCTTGATTATATCTGTATCAGCCAAAATGCTGGACCTCACTCTGGTCAAAAACTTTTTTTTCCCTGGTGCTACCCTCTTTTGGACTAGTTGTCTTTGGTTTCCAACTGTTACACAATGTCTAGTGACATTTAGAGGTGTTCCTTTTGATTGCTTCTACCAGAAGTCAGGAGTTTCCAGGACTTGCATCATGAAGTAACTGGCAACAACCATGCATCACCAAAGGCTAAATGAGTATCAGCTAAATGAGGAACAGTCCATTTTAGTGCAATGAGTATGTCTGAGTGTATCAATTTCTGTTTTTTAGACTATCCTGAATGCACACCTGAGTATCTTCTTGCTTTGTACAAGACTTACCTTATGCCCATTTCCTGTCTATTCTAAAACCTATTTACTAAACCACTAAAAGGCTTTTGTATTACAATACAAAATAGTTCATATAATTCAGTTTGAGCCAGAATCCCTCAGCTACCATTGCTGTTGTTATTCCACATTTTACGTGAATGCCTTAGTGATTTTAAAGCGGTACATCTTCAATGTAATTCTGACCAAATGTCCTGTGGTAGCTCCTAAAACGTGCACAGCAAAGTGGCAACAACCTGTACAGCCATTTCATAACATTCAGTGTTAAAACATCACTTCAACTGTGACTGAATCATTCACAGCTAATGAAATAGGCTGCATTTAAGCTCTGCAGCCTGAACAACTGTTGTAATGGGTAATTTAGTTAATTCTCAATTCAAATCATGCCATTTTGTAAAGAAGGATATAATAGGAGTACTTTTGATCCAGTTTCTTACTACAGGACCAATTAATTCCTTCAAATGTCCACACAATGCTGCCAGTAAAATTACTTTTACATTTTTTGTGTGATAACAAGGAACATTTTGAAACTACAGCTAAGGTAAGGCCAGTGTATATGTACCCATTAAAGATTCTGTCCAGCAAAAGGTGACGATTTATAGGATGTATTACTTATTGCAGAAATGAACAGATGATGGTTAGTGGCTTAGTTTCCAGAAATGCATTCCATGCCTGCAGAATAACAAGCACACTGGGTTACTGAAGAACTGCACAAAATGAAACCAAACACAAAAATGTATTCTTGCCACAGGAAAAAATCTGGAAAAATACATCTGGACACTGTCTGCAGCAGGTAAGGGGCTGTGTGTTCTGGCAACTGAACACAAAAGGAAAATAAATGTTGGGGATTTTGGGAGGGAAGGTAAAAGAAGAGAATATTTTTTTTTACTTAGGTTTTAAAAGATTAGCAGGAACACATTTTCCTTTTATATTCCACTGTTGGCTTTTTTCTTATTTTACCTTTTCTTAGGAAATCAATCAAAATGAAAAAAAGCAGCCGGGTGTACAAAAATAATAATGCTTTAAAGATAATGGTACCTCACCTCAATTTTCTTTTATGATCAAAAAAAAAAAAAAATCTAATAAAGATATAAAAGATCAATATCGCACAAAAAGTTAACTTCATACAGATTTGATTCAACTCAAAGAAAAAATAAAATAGGTTCTTATTCTTCTCAATTTATTTGTAAGTAAGGATGAAAAATGTGCAACTACCCATATATCAGGAGGCTTTGTGGTTAGCACTGTTTCTCCGGGTATTACAATTTCCGCTCATAGTCCAAAAACAAGTGGACCCTATTCATCAGTGATTCTAAAAATATACTGGTTGAAGTGTGTGTGTGTGTGTGTGTGTGTGTGTGTGTGTGTGTGTGTGTGTGTGTGTGTGTGTGTGTGTGTGTGTGTGTATGTGTGTATGTGGCCCAATGATGTTGATGATACTAAGTCACTAAAAGACTTTTGTACTGCAATACAAAATAATTCATATAGTTCATATATGAATTAAACAAAGTGATTTTCAACTGCAGTTGTATTTTGTTTAAGTTAGTTTTGCATCATTATATTAAATCTTATATTATATTAGCTTTAGTTTAAAAAATTTCCATTGCAGTTAATGGGATTGCTTTTTTACTGTTAATTTCAGTTTTAGTTTGTTTTGTTAACTATAATAACTCCGGTCCAGAGTGTACCACTGCCATTCACCTGAAGAGAGCAGGGATAGGCTCCTGTGACCCTGATGTGGAATAAGTGGGTATAGATAATGGTTGGATGCCCAGATACTTATGTAATGAAAATGTGGCTGGAATCTGCAAAGGAAAATGGTTAATAGAAAATAGTTCTTGTTTTATTTTGTTTTGTTTTTTAGCAACAGTGTAATATAATTTTTAAGCACTTAAATATGGAAGATAATCACTCAAAGTCTTGAAGCATGCAGTGCCTTGGTTTTACACAGAAAAACAATTTCAAAAAGTTTATTTCAAGTCTAATGTCTATATAGGTACAACGATGAGAAAGTGATGATGAAATTTGAGAAGCACCAGAAAGATGTGATAAAGGCCCAGACATTATGGGAAAGCAAAGGTATTGAAGTTTCATGCCAGGCACATAGCAATCTTTCTGCAGGAGGAAAATCCATCACTGAGAAGACAGATCGCTGTGGAGCAAACACATTGACAAATAGAGGCAGGTCTGAGCCAAAGCTGCCTTCAGAGAAATCAATCAGTGGATGAGCCTGTTAAGTACAGGAGAGGGACTTGGCAATACAGGTGGAGACCAAATTAGACTCATTACGTGCAACATATTATCTGCCATCATCATCTTAAACCACAGAGAGTGAGTTAGGGTGAGAGGAGACCAAGAGAACAGCAGGAGAAGTAATTACTAAATACTTAAAGCACTGACCACACTGAACCATTTGAAAAAAATCAACACCAAAAGCATTTGTTCTCAAATGCTGAACAAAAGTCACAATATATTACAGTTTAATAACTAACTCTGATGGGAAGGACACTGCTCTCATTCTTGACATAACAGTACCTATAAGTCCTGAGTCAAAGATAAAAAGTCATCAAACACAATGTCATGGCTGTTGTTTCTGCACCAGCCCAGTTGTGGTTCTATTCCTTTCCTTAATACCCATGACTTCTTCAATCTCTCGGCTGCGGCTTCACTTCATACCCACAGGGCAGCTTCATCTCAGCAACCACACTGTGTGGTTTTGAAGTCGACTAGTGTCCTCCAAAGCAGATAATAAACATGACATTCAGTAAAGAACCGAATGCAAATCGGAAAGCGTTTACAAGACTCAAGATCATGTTTTTCTGGAGTCATTTCAGTCAGATTTCATATCCTAACGAATCAGATATAAGCAGATGAAGCAAAAAAAAAAAAAAACAACCAACTGACCAGTAACAGATGTGTATGATATAAATGATTTATTCCCCAGAAAAGGGGAACCTGATTGTAAACTAGAAAACCTTAGTAAAGA
>JAOWBL010000007.1:7274736-7296819 GCA_028564865.1 Zenarchopterus dispar | reverse complement strand
GTCTGTGGGATGCTTGATGCTGACATCGTGAAATGTTGATAGAGTGTGTCAAAAATAATGCAAGAACAGGAGCTTAATAAAGAGCAAACTCCACAACATGTCATACATGGATATTCCATTAAGAGACCCACCACTTATTTAACTCACGATGTGCTCTGGGAGAAGTTTGTGTCGGAGACATGAGACCATTTTCCTTGGTTCAGAACGTCTGCCACAGCGATAATACAAAAACTCCTTTAAAGGCCCACACTCTTCAGTGTAGAACGTCTTAATCTCTTATGTCCACAGATTCCCTAAAGGCTGTGAAATCAACCGAACATGATGGAGCAGAGTTTCATTTCTCTACTTTCTAGTTTAGACAGACTGCTGCTGAAGTTCACAAAAGCTAGAAAATATTATCAAACATCCCTGATACTTTTTTTTTTAAATTTTGCCTTCCTTCTTTGCATCTAATGAACCTGAGAAAAATACATTAAACAGTTTAATGTAAGTGTTTATTCAACTAAGTATAATGTGTATAACATGCACAAATGTTTTAAGCTTTCAGTGTTTGGATATGTAGAGTTTAAAACTAAGAGGACGCCTGGATGTTCATCAACCACGCGTGTGGAAAAAAAAAGATAAAGTTATATCCTCTTTCACTTCCAAAGTTTTATATATCAGGACATAATAAATTAATAAAAATCATCTGGTCCTTATCAGGTCTTCAGATGATGAAAATACAACCCAAGAGGAACCAAAACACATGACATATCACCATGTCATTGTTTATTTAACAAAAGGAAAGCCAAAATGTTGACGCACTCTAAGGAAAACTGAGTCCACCCCATAATTCAGCAGCTTTTAAAACCACCTTTAGTGGCTGTAATTTATTAATACAATCCCATGTCTGGGTAAATTGAGACACTCTGTGGAATGTTACCAGATGCAGCTGTGTTTTATTCACAATAAAACAGAAAACTTGTCAAAATGTTTAGGAGTGAGGAACGATGAGGAAATGATCTCGAGGTGGAAAAAATACAGTAATTCTGAGTTTGATGGCAGAAAATTATCTCAAAAAAGTTGGACAAGGCAATGTTTACTGATTTCTAGGATCCACCCCTCACAACAGACCTTATAAATCTAGGAAGTGAGAAAACCAGTTGCTGCAGCTTTGGGAAAGGAATTTAGAAATAAAAACTAGGGATAACCTTTTGATGCTTCACCACATAACTGACCTATTGCTAATTCATAAAAATAACTGCTCCTTAAGAGTTTTTTAGTACCATGTTAGTACTTGTCTAGTATTTGTATCCCATGTCTCAGTTTTTTTTAGGATTTATTAGTGTCACAAAACTCAAAATCATGTTTTCAATTTGGAATAACATATTGGTTTATGAGAGTTCTATGTTTGTTTACAGCTCATTTGGAATTTGAGTAGTTATTTTCTGTAAGAAATAATCAGTCTCTCACATCACTGGGGAAGAAATTTGGGCCCATTCTCTACAGTTCATTTACAGTTGTACAGCTCTTAAGGTTCCTACATATCACCGCAGTCAACCCAAATGTAATGCTGCAGAGGAACGGGACTAAAACATCTGGACTATTCTTTTTCTTCTGTTCTATGAACTGGTTGTTGATTTGCAGCCATAGTTATTTATAATTGCTGTCCTGCTGACCCAGTTTTGTCCAGTTTTAGCTTTTAGGCAGACTGCCCCACAATAGACTCTACAATACAAAGAGGAATTTAACGTTTGATGAATAACAGGTCTAGGTGTTTGTCCTTAAATGTTGTGTCTGGCTTTCACCAAAAGCTGTGTTGTGCATTCTGGCCACACAAATCTGCTCTTGTGTTGTCTGTCCAAAAGGATATTTTTTTCAGAGGACATGGTTTGCTCGAGCACAACTTTGCAAAACTAAAACATGCTGCCATGTTATTTTTAAAGAGAAAAAGCTTTCACCTGCAACATTTCTCACAAGTGATCCTTTTTCAGTAGTTTTCTGAATTTAATAGTCACGAACTTTAACACGTAACATGCTAGCTCAGACTTGTAAAACATGGGTAGGTTCACCTTGGAGTCAACTTGCTGGACAGAAGACTGTTAAATGAACATTTTGGAGTTGCAACAACTCTACATTTGTTATTAGATGGTAAGGAGTGTGGGTTTTCATTCAGGTCCAAAAACAACATGAATCAAAGCAGTTGCAATTGAGGACAGAATATGTGTTTGTAGCAAAATAGCAATTAATATTAGAACAGGTGTCTGTGGAGCACCGTGGAATTAATAGCCATAGACCACCCACTGTAATTTTCACTTTTTAAATGTGTAAAAATAAAGTATAAAAGGACTATTAGAACAGGCATTTCCATCTGGTCATTGCAACCTTGTCATTAGTCTGTACATTTCAGCTACAAACATCACACAATAGTCACAAAGCAACAGCACACATGGCCTCTCCTTCTTAACTTTGACTGTTTTGACATAAATACGCAAGTACTGATCCAGTTTTACAGACTAAGACTCTTTACTACCTTATAACTGAGCTAATGTTGTTTTAACTCTGTAATGTTCCTTTAACTGTCTTAAATGTTTTAAAGTTGTGAATAGTTTCCTAGACTTCAGATTGTTTGGATATGACCTTATAACTCTTCTCAGATTGATGTGCAGAGACGGTTCCTTCTCTGAGATTATTGTTCAGGCATTTCCGTTTCTGAATAATGTTAACATACACCTGAATGTTCCAGACCAGAAAACAGCCAAAAGCAGTGCTTGAAAGAAGGTCAGACTTATTGATGATCATCTAATTAGGTGCAACTGATTTGCTTAGTTTTTGTTTAATAAATAATGACGAGGTGGGATGTGTCATGTGTGGCTGAAAGAAGATTTTATTTATCTAATAGTAAGACCTAGTAAGAGGGGATTTATTATTGCATGATCCTGAAAATGCCTGAACAATCACAGTGACCAGACTTTGTTAATACCAGAAAGGGTACATTAGGTAAGAGAAGGGAGAGCCTAATAAATTAGGGAGGTGGAAGCAAAATAAACTGCAACAGCCAAGTAAAACCGGTGAGTCTGTGTACAGCCAACTTAAGAAAAAAAGAAAATCTCAGAACAACAATGCCAAAGAAGCACCATGCAAGTAAAGAAATTCAGTGAATATAAAGAGATGAGAAACTCATTTTAGTCCCCCGAGACGCTCAAAATTGCATTCCTATGAAAAAAATGATTTTTCCAGACCTCCAGAAACTGAGGAAATCAAAACAGATGTGAATAAAATAAGAAAGCAGTGAATTTATTTGAGGCGCTCCCTAAAAATGTCCTGATATTGGGAGACTTTCAGAGCTGTGACTGTGACAAAATTATTTAAATACTGGCCAGACATTCACACATTCAGACATTTGTGGTGAGATGTTTCAAAAAGAATTAATACAACATCTGAGTTATAGTAATAGTTATGTGATGTGGTATTTAGGTGATACATCTAGAATATATACAAAGTAACAAAAAAAACACGTACAACTTAAAAGTCAATATTACTCTTTGGCAGAAGTTGTGTTTTTTAGTTAGTTCTATAAAACTGCCACAAATATGTTTTTACAAGATATGAACCATTTCAGAAAAAGACAGAATTTGGGAAGCACCGAGCTTCTTATATATCCAGTTGAAGTCAGTAGGTTTCTTAGTGTAAGGCATTTTAGAGAGCTGTAGGATTTATACAGCAGGCCGTGCGAATGCATCAAAACAATTCAACTCTTTTTTGTGTGTGTGTGTTGTTCCACGATTTCCACAGTCTGACTCCATTGTGTAGAGGCACTGAAAGCCTTGCCAACAGTGAACCAACTCACTGTTGGCAAGCAGACGAGGATACAGTAGAGGCTATTTAACAGGTTATCCACAAGAAGCATAAAACCGCTTTAAGTTAAAGGGACGCACACGAGATCGTGTTTAAGAATTCCTAATAAACAGGCGCATCTGAAACACCCGCCTAGGCAATCTCCCTGGATTAAAAAAGCGGATAAGAGCAGAACCGTCTCTTAAGCATTGTGACAGATTCCTCATTTCGCCGCTCCAATTGCTTTCAGACACATTCAACAAGGAGACAAATACATCTCAATGTCAGCACCTGGACTTCCAAAGGCAGTGTCAAAGAATTTCAACTGTCTGCAGCCTCTCACTCTCATCAGTATTCTTTCCTTTGTAATGTTATTGTTCACTAATGAAGCTTTCCATGCACCACCAAGCCATCAGCAATTAAAAGCACACAGATCTGACAGCAATGTGATTAACTTTGTCGACATTAGTGCAAGATAGTGCTTGGAAATTAAGCACGGAATTAAGAAGAAGCACAAACACTAGATGGTGAACAATATAAATAACCTCTGCCACATCCTGATTATGATATATGGGAAGCAAAGTGCAGTGCTTAAGCCTGCTGCCAAAGCTTAGATACAATAAAAGGGGTAATTACCAAACCAGGGCAATGACTCATGCTGTGTTTCTCCTGCAGTCCAAAGAACGGTCGATCACTGTTGATTTATCATATCGCCTCAGATCCTGATATTCAATGTACAAATAATAAACACAGGCAGCAAAGAAGTCACAAGGTTATTCCTCTTCCCTGGTGGTTCTCAGCAGCTACGGATTAATTAAGAATGTGACTTATGTGGAGACGGGAGCGTAAGGAAAATTAGGCAGAAGAGTACAAACTCTAACTGGCCCTCTGTGCCGCTGTTAAAAATGAGATTAAATAAGATTACTTTAAAGAGCTTTACTGGTACTAATCTGGCAAAAAAAGAGTGATTAAATAAACATGAAAAGCAAGGACAGAAGAAAAAGGTGGCACATTCTGACTCAGGGTTGTTGAATACATGTAGACTTTTTAATGAAATATAACCGCAAACAGAAGAGAGAAGAACTGGAACAACTGATCCTTCTAGCCTGAAGTCCTTCAAAACTAAAAACGTAATTACATTGTTTAATAGTTGCTCTAGTGACTTGTAAAAAGATTAAATAGTCTGGGCATAGACATGCCAGTTGCTCATTTCAATGGATACAAGTTGAAGTCATTTATCCAAATGCAGTGTGTATTTTTGAATTATCCAGCAGACTGATCAGGCACATGCAGAGGGTTTCAAGGAGAAGAGTTACAGTAAATCCAGTCACCACAAAAATGCTAAATAATGATGAAAGTGGGAAATTACTCAAAACCAATCACAAGTTAGAAACATCCCAGAGAACTTAAACAAAAAAAATGTATGTAAATGAATGACAAAAACAACAAGAAAGGGACTCAGACTGATCCAATATAGTCATAATTTAACTCAAAATAATTACAATGAGACTCGAAATGACTACAGGGAGTCAAAATTATTGTAAACAGCCAGAGCAATGTCAAATAGCTCAACTCAATGACTCAATTGCAAGGATGCTAAAAAAATATCTTAATTGAAAGAGGGATGTGGCACCTCTTCCTCTGACCTTTACTCCTGGACATTAAGACAAAGTTTGTTGGTTTTGATTAAAATGATGTAAATATTCTTCTCCACATAACAAGATCAAAATATGGTGAACATCGTAAACATTATTTTATTAAACATCAACATTGGGGTCTATCAAATGCAACACTGAGGCTATCCAGACAAAGGGACAGAGAAAACTGTACAACTTGAGGAGACCTTGGCTCTTCACTGTTTGCAGCAAAATGTAACATATTTTCTATAAGTTTGTGCTGGAGACAGCAGTTTCATCCGCAGTCGTCTTTCTGCACATCAGCATCCAGTTTCTAAGCGAAACTCAAACTGAAAAATAAAGCTGACTTGTGATGGGGACCGGAGAACTTGGACAAGCGGGTTTGTTTTTTAAAACAAACCTCCTTAAACTAAAATGGCTCGTGCCAGCTACTCGACTGCAAAACCCCATCGTGTCCTTGGTCTTCCTTGTTTGCCATTTTCATTTGCAGACATTTAAACCGAGCTCGTGCCAGGAATCCAGACTGATAAATCAAGCTGATTCAACCATTGTATTTTCATGTTTACACCAAATTTTCAGCTGACTAAATATTAATAAATAATACACTCCTGTAAGCCCAGTGTGTAGCATGTATATGCAATAAATATGCTCAGCTTGGGTTATGATTACATTTCGAGAAACACAGAAGGTACCAAGCCAATAAACACTTTCTATTTTTTTTTCTACCAACATAACCCTGCCAAAAACCTTTGTATGGAGACATGCCAGGCAATTCCATCCATCCTGTCCTGCCACTGGCCTGTTCCACATCTCAAAGACAGCACTATAGTTAATGTACTCTGGCTGGCCAGACCTCCACCACATCTATCCTCTTCTCAGAGGCCGTTGGTGGACATCTCTTTGAACTCCACATACCGTACTTCTATAACACCTCTTTGATGAAGTTGTTTCAGCGTTTGCACAGCTGATATGGTCAAACCCATCACACCAATGGTTCTAAAAAGCCGTGCAGTGATTCATGTCACTGCACTTCTGCAGCCATGCTTTCATATCACGCCAAGTTACACACAATCCTGTGATGAGTTTGCGATTATTACCCCCTTGGTAAGTGGACGTAATCCCTGCAGATGTGTTAAAGGAAGTATGAAAATACCTGCAAGGCAGCAAGGATAACAAGCATTAATCCATCCAGACCCTAACCAACAACAACAACAAAAATGCATGACTGCCATTACAAAATGTATGGGAAATACAGCTATTTTTAATATTAACCATTTTTTGTCTGTCAGTTTCATGTAACCATGTTGTTTTGAACATTTAAGCGTATTGGAGCAAAGAGAGTGAAGCACACAGTTTGGTTCCACTTGTGATTGTGATGTTTTCCAACAAGGAGGCCGTTGCCATGTGCAACAGCCGTCATGTCTGCTGTGCCATACGGCATGGTATGAATGCAGAAATAAAGGCCTGATTTTTCTAAAGGCTTCCCTCGAAAGGAGGGCTGTTACCCCAAGCAGCTCAAGTAAATAAAAATGTCTGCCTGTATTTGAGGAAGAACAGTAGTCAGCTTTGTGAAAGATCAGGCTAAAATACAAAACAAAAAAAATTGTTTTTTTTTCTTTATTAGAATTTTTCTGCAATCACAGTGTGCTCTGTCAGACTTTTTGTATTTTGTTGTTAGGTTTTGTTTCCATTTTCCATATGGGAGCTTTTCAAACCTGTGAGCCAGTACAACCAAGGGCTAAAAGTTATTGTAAATTTTTCATATTGTTGTGTTATTTGCTATAGTCTCCTTACTCAGCCCTTAACTAGTTATTGAAATTTCAACCTGAAAAGCACCTTCAAATTCAACAACTCTTCAATTCCAAGTCCAAAATGACCTGCCCTCTGCTCTAAGTCACGCTTTAGTTACATGTGTAGGCATTTTCACTTCCACTCTAGTACAACTGCAAATTAAACAGTGAGTTACCCACTCTAGCACAATAAATCAGTGGCTGGTGTTTATGAACCCAAAGTAAAAAAACTCTCTCTAAATCAGTTTCGGTCGTAGGTGGCCTCTACAATCTCTGCGTGTCATACTTGTATAACCTTCAACAAACAGTGATATGGGCCTACACAAAGAGCACTGAGGCTCCTCAACAGGAAAAAAAAATGTTTCTCTTCTTTTACCTTCCTGTCATCAGCTGCTGTCCTCTTGTTACTTTTATAAATATGTACACACACACACAGATACACACTTCTGATCCCTACAGAAACACAGTGTGCCTCCACGTCCCTCCTGTCCAATAAGAGCACCTGACTTTGCTGCACAAAATAAGAAAGTATTGACCTAAACACCTCTTTAGGTATTCACTGACAAGACAGCAAACTGGAGAAAAGTATGCCCATCCCCTTGTGTTGCTGCAAACCCATGTAAATGTCATATTCCTGCAGGCTAAGGGTTTCACTGGATTAGATTAATTTCCTTCTGCAGAATTTAGCCAGAGGGGCTCACTCCACATCTTGCTCAAGCACAGCACAAGTTCCACAAGTCCTCGTTTCTTTCTGAAATGTCAGTCAAACCAAGGAAAGAGCAAAAGTCAAAAACAGACATGAGGTCGAGTTCTCTTAGAGAACTGGACAAGTTGTCATGCCTGCTTCAAGGTAAATTTTAAAAAATCAAGATACTGAAATCAAAAGTAGAGTTACTCATTTAACTTGACTTTGAACATTTCACTTTATAATTTAAAGCGTGTTTGGAAGTTGATGATGCTGTGACAGATATAAAGAGACACCAAAGGTCACCTTCAAGCATCAATGAGCGTGCAGGCAGAACAAACAAACCTGCAAAGATGGATTAATCAGGTGAATGGCTGCGCTGAAAGCCAGCTGTGTCAACAATTGATAAGGTAATAACTGTAACTTTAAAGATCAATATTGGATCTCTAAAAAATGACTTCTTCTTAATGGTACTACTGAGGTAGAAAACAGAACAGATGCTGGTGTCAAGGGCCTCATAATCACATCTTAAATTCAAATCTTTCATAAATTGGTGAGAGCTAGCTATGTATGTCTATATAGAATAAAACTACTTGCATTTCGGATTACAGGTTTGAAAGGAGAACACTGGAGCTGTTTATCAATAACCAGAACACCAGGGTTGGACTTGTGCACTTGGTGGCTCTCCAGAGGTTGGAAGAAAACAGTTTGGTCTTTCCACTGCTGGATGCTGTCACAGCTGAGCTAGCAGGTTAAAACCATAGACTGTATAAATTGATGGATAAAGCATTCGGTCATGTGACCCATTGGTTTCTGGAGAACGGTCTTGAAGCCCGTTTTTCTTCTTGTGGGGTGCAGCCATGTTACTTTGGAAGCCAATGGAAACATGCCTACTGCATGTCAATCAAAGTTAGTTTTGCACCCAAATATTTTGGTGAACCACACCGAAATATCTGCAGAGCTGCTGTCAGACATTTACAGCGGACCATGTTGTTTAACATGTTGTCTCAAGGGCAAAATCAAATATGACTGTCACATTTAGCTGATTCTGGTTTGTACAAACAGGAGGTTTCTTTATATAAACTCTCCTGGCATGGTACAGAAACATTCACCCCCCTCAGAGTTGTAATGAATGTGAAATCAAATGATTGAGACCAAATCAGTTTTTTGAACCAGGCTGTAAATATTTTTATTTCTGCTATAAAGTCAGACATTTTAAAATGTGAGTCAAAAGAAGTTGACTCACATTTGCAGCCAGCCTCTAGTGGTCAGTCGAGGAACTGCAACAAATCTTAGTTCAGGAAATTAGATAGTTGGTGCTTGGTTAAAACATATTCATAAATAAATAATTTAACTGAAAATTTAAAAATGACATTAATAATACTCTAAAGGGATCATATACTCCTAGGGCAAATATGTTTATAACCATTACTTTCTATGAAGTGTTTTCTCATTTACTTCTTTCACTTCCGCCATAGTTTCTGCTTGTTGATACAAAATGCAATCTGGGAATCTTTGCAATGTCAACTCTTCTTAAGTGTCCAGTAGTTGCATCTTCAATGAAATGAGAAGAGGAAGAATGCTTCCAAGGTTTTGTTTTGTTGCTCTTTTTTTTAACAGTAACTGGGTCGATGCAGACTTTGAGCTGGAGTAGTACTTCAACAGATGATGTTTCACAGTTACAAAAGTAGAGACAAAAACTTGTATTTAACAATAGCCAGGGTTAGCTCAGCTTACACAGAAGTTCAGGCAAAGCTCTTGCCTGTCATATTAAGACTTCATGCCACTGTAAATGTACTTATAAAGTATTCTACTTGTTCTACATCAGTCAGAGTCTATACAAGTTATTTTTTTAACTATTCTCGAACCAGACTGTTATTTATTTAACATCTGTTCTGCTCAAGTGTTGAATTAAGTGCAGACACAATGACAAAAGACTAAATTTAGGAGCCGTGTTTGTTTTTGTTTTTTTTATTGCTCTGCTTTCCGAAGGTTTTTCAAAAAATATTTATTGTTTTCTAAATGCTGGTTTTTCTGGAAAGTGACTGTATTTTCTTTGTCCAAAGCTGCAGTGTTCTACAAATTGAACTATATTGGCATAAATCTGACATGGGTCACTACTCTTCAACAACAAAGTTTTGTTTCCTCCATCATTATAAAAACACAAGCCAAAACACGAAAAAAGAAGAAATGAGAAAGACAGAAAGTTGATAAAGTGATTCCTATTAGACAGTCTTCTTACTCCAGGTTCTGTCACCACACGGAGATGGACTATTACAAATCCAAAAAATGTGATTTAGTCAGGAAATGCCTTCAAACTGAGCTCCTGGAATACAATTTGATGCGTGAGATGACCTTGAGTTTTATTACAAAAACCAAAATCATTTAGGCAGAAACGAAAAAAGAAAAAATTGAGATAGATATTTTTTTCAAATCTATCGTGCAGAATCATCCAAAACAAATCTTAAAAACAACTTCAATACTGATAGATTCTGACAAAATGATTTTGACAGGAAACTATTCACAAAGCAGCATCTAACACAACCTCGAAGGGATTATTTCCCTTCAAAAATTTTCAGTTTATTTTTCAGTCCCACATCAGCAGTTATTTATTCCTTAAAAACATCTCTGTGTTACTGTAAATTATATATTTGTCATGAAAAAAATTAAAGAAGGTGTCAAAATGGTCGGAAGAACTGCATCTTCATCCTGCTTCAGTAAATGAGGATCTGTAAAAATGCCAACCCATCACTTTCCCTACATCCCTGCCATCAAGTTCTAATATCTAAGTAATTGAGCCATAAATGTTTGAGCCAGAAAGTGTTTTTTTAATGAAGAAAAAGAGGTAATAATTCATGGTTGCATGAAAGTGAAGAATAAGACTGGTAAAGTTTTCACTTTCAGTCGCTTTCAGAAACATTAAAAATGGAACAGTTGTGAATAATACAAGTCATCCCAAGCGTTTGGTTTGACACCAGAATCAGCTGATGAGGAAATTCTGACTTCAGCTGCGATTGCTGCAGAATTCATCTGCAACTATCTCACACAAACAAAGGAAAAGGTGCATACCAAGTCTGTCTTTGTGCAAGTGCTGCACAAAGACGGACAAATTTCTGCACGCACAAAAGTAAATGTGATGTCACACTATGTCAGTCATGGATATAAAATTCTGCATTTTTTTTCATTGTTGTTTTCCTTCAGTCACATGCTGTGATATTCTACCATATATCAGAAAAAGGGTTGTTATGACCCAAAATCATGGGCGAACTTGAGTTTGTCTCCTGCTGATCATTTTGTCCACTGTGAGACGAGCATGTTGCAGTTCTGTCTGATTAATGAACACAACCTCCAACAGCGACTCCAGTGAATCAAAACATTCCTCTCCAGCCGCAGCCTCTCAGTGACACATACCAGCAAGTGCAAAAGCAACACCAAGAAAATCCATCCACATAGGCTCACCCATCATAAAGCAGAACAAAGGTGCACTTAACAACACACAATCTTCTACCGCTGTTTCCTTTGCTTGTTTGTTTCTTTTTTGTTTCTGGAACAAGTGCATTTGACCAATAAACACTTTTGAAGTGGCACATTCAGGAACACGTGGAATTTTTTTTCTCCATGTGAAAAGAAAGTATTTCAAGCGAAAAACTCAACAAGCATAAACACACCCTGTCAAACTGATTCCTTTGATTTGAACGCACCAAACCCTTTATAGAAAACAGTGAAAAAGAGCACAGGATGACTGGGATGGCAGAAGTTCATAGCCTTATTCATTTGTGATTCCAGTATTTTCAGCAGGTCATCAAACTGCATCAGTGGGATTGAAAACGATGGAACGAACTCCAGAGCTCTTTTATCAGATGATAAAACTCTCCTTGTTCTTGACAACAGATCAAATGGACCCAGTATTTACCCCCCTTTTTTTTCCTTTTCTGAAGAAGAAAGCAGACCAAAAAAAACACCATTTGACAGCTCCCTTTTGACTTATAATATGTGACCATCACGTTTTCTCACATCTATCTAGACTTGAACTGAAGGGATTTTTCACTTTTTTTTTGACTGAAACTTCACTTTAAGACCCCTTTTTATGTAAGCATCACTAGATTGCTCTTACAGCACAAATGCATCAGCATCACTAACATCACAGACACCCCATCTGTCCATTTTCCACCATTATTTCAGCTCCTAAGGATAGAATGATGGTGTACCTTAAATCACTTGAACCAACCCTTGTGAGTGACGCTCTGGCCTTCAATGTCCAAACCATGACCATCTTTCATAGTTACTCAGCTCACGCTCTCTTGATACTATATGTCTGAATCAAGTTTTGAACAAGCCACAGAATGTGGCTGGATGCTAACAGCTAAACTATCAGTGGGTATTATTAGGAATTAAAAATACATGGTAGGGATAGAAAAAAAGGTAGTTGCATGCATTGCGAGGAACCAGAGCAGTGAAAATCTAGGAAATGAAGAAGTTACCATAAGCTTTAAGAGGAAGCAGTGGAGGACAATTTACTTAATGCAAAGATGGTAGAGTTGACATGTCATTAAGGGTTGTAATGATATGAAATCGGGTCTTATCCAAAGATTTTAAACTACAACAGAAGTGGAGTTCATTTTTCTTATTCTTTTTTTTCTTTTCTTTTGGAGACATCATAGTGTCCCTTCATAAATATCAGAAAGAACGTGGGTGTGCAGTCTTCATTTTTCATACAGCTGCTTTGCATATTTGTCCCAAAAACAGCTGGGGTTTGCCACCAAACTAATTAAAAAGTTTGACACTGCTCCAACCATTCATCTAGGGGGTACGGCTGGCATGAGCAGGCATGTGTGTCAACCAGCAGGTTTATTATTTTAATGCTTTTTCTCAGTCGTGCTCCTCGTAACTCTGGCATTCAAGCAGCGAGTCGCTTGGTATACAACCCTGCAGCCGTCTGCTGAATGGGACTCAAGCAATAGCGTGGACAAACACACCAATCACACACTTTCCAACAAGACAGGGCAAATCACTGAATTTCAAATTTTCACTGCCTTCTTTTTCCCCTCCATATGGTTGAATTCTTTTGGTATTTTTTCTTCTTTTTCATTACTGAAGGCAGCTACCATTCATCCTTAGTGTCACTTCACCTCCATTTACAAGCATCTAGTAACTGGTCTTTAAAATTGCACTTTACTGGATATTTTCGGGATTACTGGCTGTAGGATACAATGAAAACTAAGCCAGTAATAACTACCATCATGTTAACACTTGAAACTCAAACCCTTCATGAAAATGAAAGTGGTCGCCCAGCCGCAAAGTTTATTACGACAGCCAAACATTCAGCTCACATTACTTCAAAATGTTTAAGAGTTCATTCTTGTTAGAAATGTATTTGTTTTACAAAAACCTCAATGTCCTAGAGCTACTGTGGATATTTTTGATGTATAAATCTGCTAAACCAAAGGAGGCGAAGAATAATGTGCATCTGAGTTTGATCTACGAAGTAATCTTTATTGTAATCAATGTTGTGTCAAACTACATTACCTCAGAATAATACATCAGCCATCAGATCACAACATTAAACTAAAGAAAGCAACATGTGAGTTTGTGTGGTTGAAACTCATTTAGGCCATGTCTAAACAACATGGTACAAGAAATGTCTCAGTTCCTGTACCAACACATAAGCTGATGATTCATTCTGTTACCAAAGTTTTCTACAAACAGTATGTGAATACAACCAGTGAACTGTTACTGTTTCCTTTCTGCCTATTTTAGTCATTCTCTCTCTGTCTGCAGCTCTTTTTTGTCGTCACCCTGGAACTCCACTGAAAATTACGATGGAGGAGTTGTTATTGATTTATTTCCTAATAAGAGACAGGATGTGGCAGTCAAAAGGCTTGTGGCGCAACTTCACCTGCTTGCAAAGTACATGGAGATGGAAAGAGTCTTAAAGAGGTCAAGACTCCATTAATACTTGCAGTTTATAGAATGACTTTAAGGTCTGACCAACAGGTGCTTTACTTGTGGCAAGCATCAGGGACAGAAAGAAAACATAACATTGCAGTCATACTCCATACTGAACATAAATGTGAATTTCCTTGTCATGGGAGAATTAGAGAGTGGCAAAGTGGTGGCACAAGACAGAGGGGGTGAAAAAAATGGAAGACTGACAAAAAACTGGAAAAAAAAGGGGATAAAATGTATGGCACAACCAGGAGTATCTAATGAGACAAAAATATATTAAAAAAAAAAACTAATCCAAATTTACAGTGAATGCAACATGGCTTGGTAGAATTTTGTAGTTTATGCAGAAATATTCATATCCAGGGGTCAAATTGGGTTGGGGCTGTCTGGTACATAAACCAGCGCTGCATCATGAGAGACAAATCTTAAGCCACAAATCTTTCTCAATATTTTCATCCATCTATCCATCCATTTTCTATACCTGTATAGGGTCACTTGGGTCTGCTGGAACCTATCCCAGCTCATTATAGGCAATAGGCAGGGGTACACCCTGGACAGGTCATCAGTCCATCACAGCGCCATGTATATAGACAAACAACCATACACTCCCACCTATAGACAATTTTAGAGTTGTCAATCAACTGAACATACCAAACATTGGACTGTGGGAGGAAGAGTACCCAGAGAGAATCCACGCAAACATGAGGAGAACATGCAAACTCCACACAGAAAGATTCCTGCCAGGCCTGGGAGCCGAACCAGGAACCTTCTTGCTGTGAGGCAACTGTGCTAACCACTAAGCCACCGTACTTACATTTGTTGTTACAGTGAACAGACTCAAACATCCACCTCTCCAGAAAACAGTATAAAACTCTGTTGACTTCCACTTTACCTCTTCATTTCCTGGCCTACACCCGACCCTTGCATTGTGACTCTCCCGCATTATCTTGGTACGTGTGTGAATTGTTGTGTGCTGAACATGCACAATATCCTAAGGTAAACACAGAAGAGTAGCACGGTTAACAGCCCTGAAGTGAACACCTAATTGCCACTAATAAAGGGAAGCCCTGGCTAAGGTTACGAGACCTAGAAAAGGTCAGAAACAGTCATGAGTCCCAGTTTAAGACGCATGTTATACCAGCTATAAAATCCTAAATTGCATCCATGAGACGCCACTACTGCAATTAAATGTAACTATGACAATTAAAGCAAAGTCAATAAAGCATTACTCACACTAGGTGTCAATACAATTTTGATCGAACCCTTTTTTTGCGTATTGTATTGTGATTAATAGCCATATCAATTGTATAGATTTCTCACTAACATGTCCAGGATATCGAGATGAAGTCTGTCTCTGTCTTCCCAGCAGTGTGTTTCTGATACAAAGCAGGCGCCACGAACTGGGACGACAACAGCGGCTGCCCAGAGAGTAGAGACAAAGACAGACAGGCAAAGCACTCACCACATAAGGGTTTAGTGTAATCACACCCTCCGGCAGCACGTCTGCCTTTCTGGAGGAACACGAGGAGATGGGGGAAGGAGCGCAGGGCTGCATAAACACAGCTGTTTATGGGCAACTTTATTGTGCGGACAGTGATTGACAGCCTTCGATCTGAAGATGAAAACCCTTTTACCAGTCAGTTCTGGCTTTTTTTTCACCAAGTTTGTTCACCAAGACCCTCTTCAGCCAAGGCATTTAAAAGATAGCTACAGGGGATTCTTGTGATGTTGTTTTAATAATTGAGCTGAGATGGAAAAGTTTCAGTCTATGTGGTGTCTAAAGATAGACACTGCACTTTGCTGTGTTGTGGTCTGCATGGCTGTGAAAGTGGATTAAACAGGCTTTAACCTCAAGACCAGCTCTAATGAAACCCAATAGGGGAGTTAGCTTGTCTGTTTGGCCAGCTGACTCCAGTAAAATACCCATCGCTGTCTTCTACTGTATGATCTAAAAGCAGCCTGTTGGTGTCTGAAAGTGAATACACCACCGCAATGGTTAAATTACTATGAATCGTATGCTCAGAAATGATTTTCATCACTTTACAGCTGTACTCTATTTTTATGTTTTATCTCTTAATTCAGCCAGTCTTTAGAGAAACACCTGCTTTTCCAAGCTTTGCCACTAAAATGACTTTGTGAAGACCCGATAATCATCTTACAGGAATAGATCAAGATAATGGATCACACAGTTGTGCATGCCTTGATATTTTTTGATTACATATTTGAGGTACTGAATTTATCACCTTACCACTTAGCATCGGTGACTGTAATAATAGACTCAAATAAGGTGAAGCTTACTGGCTTTATTGGATTTTTCAAAAAAATGTATTTTTCCTTCAGGGATGTCTGAAGTATAATTGAACTGAAGTGAAATCAATTTAATTTAATTTAATTATACTGACTTCAAACACTGGCTTTAAAAAGGGATTGTGTGATGAGTTACTTTTAAGTTCTTTTCACATTTCTATATAGTGTATTTTCATATTCACTTCTGAGAAAAGATGTGTAATGTTGAAAATGTATAAATGTGGAGGTGGAGTTAGCCACTTGATGCCAGTCCATGCCTACTGTGGGGTGTGCTTCATTTAAAATCACTGAGTGCTTGAAATCTGTGTGAAATTAGGCTCAGATAAAAATGGGGCACCAAGATACCTCTACTCTGATTTGGGCCTGTGATGTCACAGAATCCAGCAAATCTGAACAGTTCCAAGTTGAAGTTTCCACCACAAAAAGTGAAGCAGTTGAATTTATCTGTAAATATTATATGAGTATTTTATTTTGGAAGTCACTTCAAACCTCAAAATACAGTATATGTTCTCAATTGTATGTTCTTTATTTTTATATCTTAGTATAACCTTTAAACTACAATAATAATCTTGATTTAGTACAAAAACTGAAAACAAGAGAAGCAAGCCTAAAATTGTATGTCTGTTTTTGTATATTTGTTTATCCCGTTCAAAAAAAAAAAAAAAAAAAAAAACCTGAGTGAAAACTATGGAAGTTGGCATTCAACAGTAGCCTATATGGAAACCTCAGCATCAGAAAAATCTGCAAAAACAATATCTACACAGTACAGCAGATACAGCAGAAGGTGAAAGCAAAAACATTTTTATCCAAGTAGGAGCCATCCCAGCCTCCATCACCAGAGTCAGAAGGACAGTAATAAAACCATGATCAATATCATGGCAGCATTGGGCACAAGAAAATATGTGCCAAAAAAAAAGAAAGAGAGATTGACCAGGGGCTCAAAGAATGCATCCCTCCATGAAAGCTCTTTTGTTCTTCACCTTCCTGTCTCATCCCTCTTTAATGCCTTTTTTTCCGTGAACATCCTCTACTGCATCCCCCCACACAAGAGCCAGTGGAAAGTGATAAACATTTAAACAGACTCCCGTTACCTTCAACAGAAAGTACATTGACCATGACAAAGAACTTGACTGCACTGTTCCCCAACAGGGTTTTTGTTGACACATTAATACAAAAGCATGCTGGCCGTGTTGATATATGCAACATATTAAAAAGTGCAACAGTCACAGTGAGTAGTGTGTGACTCACATACAACTACACAAACCATCTAGCTCATATAGTCTGTGCTTCTGTGATGATGAATAGCTGCAGCTCAAAAGGAAAAATATTTGCACCATGGCAGAGATGCCATTCGCTCTGCTCTCATTCATTAGCCAGCACAATGTCAGTGTACCCCCTGGCCACTGAGAGGGAACATTCCCTCACATTCCCATTTACAGGCTTCATAAATAAACATTTAATCCAATTCATGAATTAGCCATGTAAGGACAAGATTAATTTGTTTCCCTTTCTCAGCTACCAAGAGATAAACTCCTTTATATGATTTTATGATAGCTGACATAAGAAAGAATAAGCAACTTGTCGAGACTGTTCTTTTTTCTGCAATTTGACTAACTTTAACTTTAAGGATTGCAGACATTAAAAGCATAAAAAAGAAAATAAAAAAAAAACAAAACACCTGTTTTCAATTAAGTTGGGCAGATGACATGCTTGAGAGGGCCCCTGTCTTTTCAGAGAAGCATCAGCAGTGAGCTGAGGGCTGGGCAGGGATGCTGAGCCGGTCAGCGGGGGGACAGCCGCTGCACTTGTTTGCCAAAACTTGTAGATAAACGAAAGCTCGCCAAAAGCCAAGTTGCTTCACTGTCCTGCGTGAGACGCGTTCGCCTTGAAGACATGCACATGAAATAATCCCGTCGGATTTCCCTGCAACTTTTAAGCCCGTCGTTGCCCGACAGGACACGCGCGTAATGATGCAGCTTTTAAGCGATCCCTGGAGAATACGACCAAATGTATTACTTTGGTATGTCCAAAACTTTCAATTTTTCTTTTTTTGTTTAATGCTGACTTACCTCATGTCAGTCACTGATGCGCGCGGTGAAATTCAGTATGAGTAGATTGGGGGGAGGGAATGGCAATCCAGTCAAACTTCTCACGGTTCCATGTGTGGTTCAGCGGCTGCCACGGCAGTCCAATCTAGTCACATCTGAAGCGCAACCGGGGCCCGACTAACAAGGTCCGCCACCTCCCACGGTTACCGAGCTGAGGATTGGGCGGTGATGTGAGGAGCAACTCGGGATCTCCAAGGGCGCACGCAGTCACCGCGTCGGGATTGGACATTGGCGCCGTGACGCATCGGCAGGTGGCACACCCGTCGAATAAAACATTTGAGATTCATTCAGACAATAGGAGGGGGTCTGAAGGAGCTGTGAGCTCACAGGGGTAGATTAAAAATCACCAAAAAAAAACCTCTGGGAGAGTCGTCCAAGATCACCCTTATCGGAGTCCTCCTCATTTCAGCGCGCAATGCCCAAATTCTAGCCATTTAATTTTTCATTGAACATAAATTTTAGATAAAATATTAATGCTACATAAAATATTGAAGTATTTCTTTTGCAGTGTCTTGTCTTGTTTTTAATTGCCGTCAGCTTCCAAAAATAACTTCGCAGCCGTTAAAAAAAGAATCCTCTATACTTTTATGTAAGCAATATTACCTTTAACACACACACACACACACACACACACACATATATATATATATATATATATGTAAGGCTATTGTACCAAATATGTAAGATTAAATAGTATTGCAGACACATACATGTTTATTCTATCCATTTGGAAAAATGGAGAGTGACATGACACTTATCTGCACGTAACTTGAGTAACTACATATTTTTATAAACACAAATAAGGAGTGAGTGGTAATCCTTGGAGGGATGAAGAAGCCAATTACAGCCGGCTGCAGGGACTCCTGGAATGGAGCCTCTGAGCTTCCTGCTCAGAATCACTGCACACCCTCCGACCATTTCCTGTCCCCAGTGCACAGAAGCAACAGCCATATGAAAGCACAAAATGGTAAGAGACACGGCTAGCATACTGTGCCAATTTCCCCCAACATGTGCAGTATTCTCATCATCTTAATGCCTTAGCTGGTTAATACTCTGTTTTGTGTAAATTCCCATCAGGAGCTTGTTTGCATCCTGCAAGAGAACCAGTTCTTTCCATCTGGATGCTGTTGTGTACAGTATCTGTGCGGAGGCTTACATAACAACATGTCTGTTGCAGCTAAATAAGATGGAAAGTTGCTGATCTGGTTAGTTAATGTTCTGGAGTTTAACTTGGGTGTGCTGTGTACTCTCCTGTGGCAAGACGGACATTTGCTAATCCACTGGTAATAAAATAATCTTTCATATTTAAGCCAAAGACAGATAATCCTGACAGAAACTGAATGAAGCAAATATTGACATTAAAGCCAATTCCTTCCATTTTGATTTCACCTACCTGCAGGTTAAAAGAGGAAACATTACTGTGGAGGCTGCAAATGGAACAGCCACAGAAAAAGATTAAATTAAGTTCCATGCATATAAAGGTAAAATAAAATTTAAAAAAATAATCAAGAACTATACCAAGGTAAAGGAGAACCTAGTCTATAGTTAGTGTGACAGCAGCTATGTGTGTTTGATAAACAAACTCTAAGCTGAGCTTCACTATTGACCGTCCTGCAATTTCACACTGTCTGATTCCTGAAGAACTGCATGAACAAGCTGATAACAAAGTAACCATAGTCCACTGGTCTACCAAGATCATTTTCACTTCGTCCTGGCCCTTTCAAATCCAACACTCATGAAAAAGTGTCAACAAAACTAATTAGGCAGAAATAATCTGAAAACACCAAAATAACTTTTTAACCTATTAATATCTTAATGCACTGTGGCTTTCTACTGAAAGGAGTGAGCTTCTAGTCAGACTTCATATCATCTAACAAAGAGATAAATCCCTGCTGGGTAGATGCTTTTTTATTCCAATTCCCCCCTAAGACATAACATTTAGTGAAAAGCTGCAAAGAGAGTTGCCTGCAAGGAAGTCCCACAGAGCGAGAGGTACCGAACACCAAGGTGAAAGCTACAGTTGTGTTTAAAAAATGAAAAAAAAATAATAATAATGAAATTAAAAAGCTCAATGTTTTTGATACTTCCTGCAGATTCAAATATGGTGAATCAAAAAAGCTGGAACTATATGGAAAATGGGGGTGGGGGTAGGGGGTGGGGGGTGGGGGGTGATTAAACATCTATTTGCTTTTACTTTTATTTCCCTGCAAATATTCATCCATCTTCCACTGCTTATCCTGGATCAGGTTGTGGGGGCAGTATCCTAAGCAAGGAAGCTCAAACTTCCCTCTCTCCACTGAGCTCATCTTGGGGTATCCCAAGGCATTCCCAGACTAGTCCCTTCAGCATGTCCTGGGTCTTTCCTGGGGTCTCCTTCCTGTGAGATGTGCCTGGAAAACCCCACCAGGGAGGTGTCCAGGAGTCATCCAGGAGGCTTCTCTCAATGCAGAGGAGCAACGGCTCTACTCTGAGCCCTTCAGGATGACTGAACTTCTCAGCCTATATCTAAGGAAACCAAAGATATTGAATGTTTTTTTTAAACAACCGTGTAGCACCATCTCTTATTATACTCTCACCTAGACTCTTGAATTTTGATTCATAAGACCACAGTACTATTTTACACTTCACCTCAGTACCTGACTTTATTATATATGAGTATGGGCCCCACAGAGGATTTGATCATGATAGTTTTAACTTGCAACTTTTGTATGAAATCTGAATTTTTTTTTTTTGGTCAATTTTAACCTTGGGCTGTAATCCAAGTAATGATCCATCTAAAAACCCCACTAAGAGAAGGTTTGGAGCGATTTAACTTCATAAAAGTGCAGGCACTGGTTGGCAGAGCAACTCACTTTAGGGAAACATCAATTCTTGAGTCATGAAAGGTTTCATAATCACCACAGTTACTCTGGGATGTAAACTGAAAATATTTGTCATGATTCACAAAAGACTAGACCCAAATACAGAATTCAGAAAAGGTAAAAAAAAAAAAAAAAAAAAAAAAGACTGGCAAAGCCTATCTATTTGACACAGAAAAAGCATTAGATTGTAGATGGCCAGAGCTGTGCTCCTGAAAAAGTGTGACTAAAAGTGCCCCAAAAAGTCTTTTAAAGTGAAATCCCAACCACATAATGAAACTCAAACAGGATAATTGAAGAGATTGTATTAGACTGGTGTGGTGTAGAGACCTGAGCCTCTGGGTAAATGCAGGTAGATTGGAGATGGACATCAGGTGTCTTTCTCTCTACCTAACACCATCCTCTAACACAGAGGGGCCAAATACCAAGAAATGTGAAGAACAAGAAGCAAGTATTGTCGACTCATGACAATAAAACTTACCTGACACAGAATCACACGTGTGATTTCATAGCATTGGTATTTATCTTACCCTTATCTTCAAATCAGACAAAGATGAAACCTTATAATTGGCAGTTATTCCTGTAAAATGTGATTGCAGCGATTACGAAACTGCTGCCACTAAGCATTATCATATTTTTACATAATGTACAAGAAAACAAAAGCAGCATCTACTAAATGAAAGATGAAGTTTAGCACATGTTTCCACCTTTTGATGCTGGTTTTGCCCTGGTGTTGATGACATGATGAGTACCATCAGTCTTTGATCACCTGGGGAGTTTTTCGATTTTAAATGCATGTTTTTCACATAGCTGTGTGTGTGTGTGTGTGTGTGTGTGTGTGTGTGTGTGTGTGTGTGTGTGTGTATATATATATATATATGTGTGTGTGTGTGTGTGTGTGTGTGTGTGTGTGTGTGTGTGTGTGTGTGTGTGTGT
>JAOWBL010000007.1:7233002-7271524 GCA_028564865.1 Zenarchopterus dispar | reverse complement strand
GGCTGGGATAGGCTCCAGCAGACCCCCGTGACCCAGAAATGGAACAACGGGTTTAGAAAATGGATGGATGGATGTCTTACAACTGAACAATGTGCTCTATTGTGCATGCATAGCCAAGATTCAACTTGTGTGTCTGCTCAAGAAAAACTCATATACATCACAAGAAGATAGGCATCAAGTGATTTCCTGATGGGTTAGTATAACGCGACTGAACAAAGAAAATTACTTTGGAAAGAGTATTTGAGAATGGCAGCAAGGATGGGAGACTACTGTTGGCTTCATTTCAGAGACATCTATCTACAAAACAAACAATGTAACATTTTTAAATATAACAGCATGAAGAAAGTGCCCTGTGGACATGGAATTAATACACAACAGTTGTATAATTATAAGACTCTCCTACAAAACAAAAGTCAGAGAGGTGAGGCAGACAGCAACAAAAGAGAGTTACTTGAGTCAGACTACTTGGCGTCAGATATGATTAAATTATCAAATACACTTTATCTAAAAACTTTTTCTCGTTTTTGAATTCTATGTGATGCAACATTCTGAATTTTGCAGTATGTACGCACAGCTTGCATTTGTATGCCCACCAGCAGACATCTGGCCATGCATAATTCCTAGATTCCATATTGTTGGTTGCACAGACTCACAGAGTACCAGAATGTCTCATATTAATGCAAACCTGAGGATACACATGCTGGGTCCATTCATGTCATCGATTTTGCATCACAGACTATAGGATATGGGTTGGGTCATGAGACACTGCACATATTTTGCCAGTCTGTTTACAGGGACTGCCAAAGACACTATCACTGAGCAGCCCAGAGTTTTTTCACTGCAGTAAGGAGCTCATTTGTGCATTGTACTGCATTTGTACTTCATATTTGCCACCAGAGAAAAAGGGTTTTTAGTGATTCAGCATACATAGATACATGTCAGTCCTCTTCTTTTATTGTCCAAGGTACTGAAGTTTTTAAGAAATCGAGCTTGTCACCAGCAGATGAAATATGTAGCTTGATTGTTCCTCTTACAGTGCTCAAATGTTTAGCAAGAAATTTCTTGTCCAGTGTCCCTTTAAGTTTGTCCCGTGAACCAAATAGTTATTGTCAGTTAGTGTCTTTTGATGTCTTCATACAGACGTGCACATCTGAAGTAAAAATTGTTCTGTGTAAATTTGCCAGTTGTTTTCCATCAATTTCACCACATTACCAGCATTGATGTTGAAAACGGCTGATGCAAAGCCGGGCAATCCGATCGGTTTGTTCAATGTCAGGACTCACATACATGTTGAGGTGCTGTTTTAATCAACCTACCTGCAAGACCAGGAGTTGCAACTTTTCTGCTAATAGTTGAAAGGAGAAGCAATTATGCCACATGAAGATGTAAATGACACATCTTAATGCCATAACTCCTCCCACCCTAATTTTTTGAATGTTAAAATACCAAGTAACACTATGTGGTCTTTGGGAATTCTAAGTATAAAATTATCATCATTTCCTCTATCAGAGACAGATCAGAGCTGTAGGAAAGGCCAGCCCAAAACCATACCAGCTAATTCCTCAGTCATACCTTTGTAATGTGTGTAAAATGTTTTTTTTTCCTGTTTTGCTGTCAAAAATGCATTGAAGTTTCATGGAAAAGTTCTACTCTGTATGTTCATGTAGATAACTCTACATCTCAATCAATGATTCTCAATGTGAGGTACACAGAATGGGGAATCAAAAAGTTTGAGAACCAGTGTTTCAAACTCTCAATGTACTTCTCCGCATTAATGCTGCTATTACTGAAGTTAAATTTACCTTTGCTAAGGTCATTGATACATTCTCATACCATAGCAGAGCTTGTCTGTTGCACTTGTTGCTGATAACATTCTGGATGGTTATTCTGGTCCAGAGCACACAGCACATATTTCTTCAAAAAATAGCTTGAATTACTGATTCATCTGTCCATGATACATATTTCCAATGTGCAATGGTCTATGCCACATGCTTCAGAGAGCAGAGAGGTCAATACCACCAGTTGACAAGGTTAACACTGTACTTCCTTTTTGCAAGAGAAATGTTTTACGTGGTTCTGGAAAATGTTAACATGGTATTGTTGTGCTTGAAGAACTACTTGAATTTACCCCTTCCTTTTGTGGTTGTACTAGCTACTGAATGACAGATCCTAAAGCAGTGAGGTCACAGATATCAGGTTTAGGCTTGCAACCTTGCTTTTATGCAGAATGTTCTAGATTCCATTAATTATTTATTGGAATTATGTAGTATGAGTTTTTTTTTTTTTTAAAGACAATGATTTTTTAAACACTTCAGTGACTTTTTCATACACGTCTTGACTATCTAGATATTGTCTACTCATCTATGCTTCACCAACCCCCTCAGCCTCCTCTGGATCCCGCCTTACTACCAAATAATGATTACAATCCCTTGTCTGGGTGGGAGCAGGTGTTGGGAAGCCGTGACTGATAGGACTGCCGGCTTACATTACAAACAGAACGAGTATGGAGGTGGCAGCGTTGCTTTGCTGATATATTAGCAGCAAACAGAGAAGACTGTCCTCTCTATCTCAGACACATCAGCTGCTATTCCAGATATCTTACACTGGAAAGCCAAAGTTTATGTGCATAAATTTCTTCTCAGACATTAGAAACCTCAGCTGTGGTACACAGTGCTGTTATACTTACTGTTCCCACTGTGAACTTACAGTGTAAACTCCAGACCTGAGTTATGCTCTACAACCTAAAATACATCCAGACCTTCTGCTCCTGGCATTCCCCAACCACAGAATGGAAAGATGAAGACTAGAGGGGAAAGTCTGGCGGCTAGGAACAGACATCCATTTTATCCAAAATCTTTTGTTGATGTGGTAATTATGCTGTGAAGTGCATGTATATTTAATTTGGATTGTTTTGGAGGAAGTGAGATTCCCTGGTTCAAATACACAGTGTTCTCGTAAGTCAACCGTTGAAATTTTACTTTTGAAACTTAAGCGTGTCTCCAACAAATCTGTGGTGTGGAAGAAGTGCAGAGAGGAGTTGGATATCTGTGGGTTTGATGTTATGATTGATTTTCGTGCTCACTATAAAGGGATGAATTTCCATATAAAATTGGTTTTTGATTAGAGGTTTTCTCCCATTTCTGTACCTCTGGTCTAAGGCTGATGCGGCTGTTAATCAAGTATGTAGTTTCTTCAGTTGGCCTACCTGGTAGCTAAGATCCATATAAACCTGTACCATAGGGATAGTCTTAAAGCTGTGAAAACAAAACTGTAAATGAAAACCTTTTAATTTTTAAAAAGTTTAAAGTGATCATTTTCTGAATCATAATTTCATTTAGTGGTCATTAAAAAAGGTTTAGCTGCCTCAATATTTGAAGAACACATCAGTAGCACCTCCAAAAGCTTTTTTCTGAAATGGTTCATTTTAGCAACTTTCTCTTTAAGGTCACCCTACTGAAAGACTCAGCCTGTTCTGATGGCTCAAGTGATTTGGTCAAACAGGGTGGAGTCAAAGCAACTGTTTATTCGTTGTTTCATAGTGTGTTAAAAAATAGCCACTAGGTAGACATTTTGTAAACATGCTGGTGGACAAATTGTCACATCCAGATAGAGAAGGCTGGCCAGAAATCAAATTATTTGAGGAAGTACATGTCTGTACTTTTTACAGGACAGATTAGTTGGTAAGTAGTCTTTGTAACAATTGCAAGACTTTTATATAAACAAGAGCTATAAAAGACGGTAAAAAGGAAAAAAACTAAAAGCTATGATTTTATAACAAAATAGTCTTTGTAACAATTGCAAGACTATTTTATAACAAAATTAGTCTTTGCAACAATTGCAAGGCTTTTAAATAAACAAGAGGTATAAAAGACAGTAAAAAGGAAAAAACTCTAAAACTATTATTTTATAACAAAATTGACCCGTTATCTAAATTGTAAGTACACTTCCACTGATCCAGAGAAATATCTTATTCGTAAATCAAATTCAATCCAAACTATTTTAATTTAAACTTCAAACTGGGCCAATTTTAGATGGGGAAAGTGGAGCAATGCAATATCTTGGTTTTCATTTGTTTTCAGTTTATTATCTAGAATGGGAAATAATGATAAGGTAGAAAGGGAGTCACTTATACAAAGTAATTAAAGGGTTATTTTATGAAGTTAAACTATGGCTGTAGTGTAGTGAACCTGAATAAGCTTCACTGAAAAGACAGTGAAGTATTGTCTGTTATAAGCCACATAACTTAAGTTATATTTATTCAGAAATTATTAAAAAAATGAACAAAAAAAGATTTTAAAAATCGTTTTTAACATAAGCACCCTTGTCTGTGGTTCTTCAGCAATTCATTGGCACAGACCATAACTAAGACCTTCACATATCAACAATAAAGATTCACATCAGACCAAACCTTAATGAGGACAATGTCTGTCGGTGGCTGTCCCACGACTGTCATCCAGCTGTTAAACTACGTGCGTTCCAAGAATTTCAAAAAAATGTGCCACACTATTCAGCATGTTGCACCTGAGAGTTTCTTGGCCATCAGATCTGTCAAAATCATCATTAAATTCAATGATCGGTTTCTGTGACATTGCTTTGACCTGAGTGATGGGACATCTGCTGGGAACCTACACTGTAGCTGGTAATGAGATGGGAAAAGAGGTAAAGATGAGGAATGAGAGAAGACTAAAGAAAAAGAAGGTGGGAGGATGTGGAAAAATAGGGAGCAAGAAGCTCACAGGGAGGAAAGAGATCCTGAAGAGATGAGAACAGAGAAGAAGAATGAGCCTTGAGAAAGGAAGGAGGGTAAAAAGAGTAAATGCCCAAAGGAAATTTTTTATTAGGATGTCACACAGAGGGAAAGAATGGGAAACAACAGAGGTAACGATGAATAACACAACACTGTTACATTACTCTGGACATTTCTAAAGATTTAAAGCTGCGAAATGAGTAATGTTCTACCGACATGATTGTCAAGGCAAAAAAACATGTAATTTGAATCAGAACATAAAGAAGTGCTTGTCATTTCGTTTACAAGAAATTTAATCAATGTCAGACAGAAACAGTGATGTTTGAGGGAAAAGAAAAAACACTCCAACACTAATATTAGAATAGTGTAAACACACAAATCAAAGGTAATTTAGTAAATCCAAAGACAACAATCAAGGCAGCTTCTGTGTAATAACACTATCCAGGGAGACGTTTGACCTCTGAAGATTTCCTTTCATCCCAGTTGATCCTCATATTGCTTACGGAAACAGTCTCCCACAGGAAAGAATTCCCAGCAACGCTCCTGGTACATTTTCCACACATAGGACTCCTGGTAAAGTCAACAAAGTGGTCATTTATCTTAAAGTTACATAAAATGCATACATTCATTGACAACGAGTTCATTAGATCCGAAAAATACACTGTTCAAAACAACAGTCAATCATGTTGTTGCATTCCACTCATATCTTTATGTCTATATACAGAATTATAAAATCTAAGAGCTGAGCTGCCTGTTGTGCCTCGTTTTTTTTTACCCCATTGGCCCTGTCTAACAAAGAAACACTACATTAGCCTCATGACCATGCACAGGAGGAACATTCCCCAGCTTACATTTTTGCCAACTAGACGTTTTTAGACTTTTTCGGATCTTTACTGTAACTTTTTCTTTTTTAAGGCACCAAACAAAAAATGTAGCAACCTTTAGAACAAATCTGAAGGCACGTGTGCTCCAAGAAATGAATTGCAAAGTAACAACACATATTCTCCTATTGTGCTATTTTGTGGCAAAATTCAAATTATTTAGAGAAAAAGTGAGAATATATCAATTGTCCTCAGTCTATGAACACTGAATTAAAAAAACCATTACTTTGTAAACTGAAGTTCTTATCTAGTCTAATGCACATCCCTTTCATATAAAAACACAACCTGTCAGACAAAAGTTACAGAAAATCCAACTCAATTAAAGGTTGTTTGACTGAAAACCTTTAATGTTTTAAACTTACCTTTGCCCTTATGTACAAGTTGTGTCCAATGTGGGAGACCAAAAAGGCAATACCAGCAGACTTAAAATATGAATGTCAAGCTTTAATGCAACACCACTTTAGTAAAAAGTGAAAAAGTAAAAAGAGAAATTGTAATCATAAGGGGCCTCCCTAGTGTGCATATTATCATTAAATGTGAATGCCTAGGGTGATATGGCTTTTGAGAGGCCGTGCAAATGCAAATTTTGTCTCACTTGAAAAGGTTATATTTCAGCTCTGTCATTATCATGGCAAATGCTGGAATTAATAGGTCACTGAGACATCGGGGAAAAGTGTTGTGGATGAATATATTAATGGATGTGATCTTTCAGTGACGGTTAAATTGTTTAGGAGGCTTTTAAGTGCCCACCTAATTATTGCTTTCATTGGATCATGCAGTATTACAGAAGGAATAATGATCATACCTGCCCTGTGTGTTCAGTTTCATCCTTGTTAATAAGGTACATAAGAAAAAATCTGCAAGGACACACAAGAGATAATCATGTAGCAAGCTGCAAATCTCCCACTCATACTTCTACAAGAAGAGAAAACATTTTTATTTTAATTGTTGCATTAAATCAGATATCAGGACTGTGACCATTAAGGATACAGTTGCTATGTGTTTCCCGCAGAAATGGAAGACAATTGGGTTAATATATTACTGCAGGAAAATATTAAATGACTGACAAGAAGCAAGGAAAACTGAATATTACTGATCATTTTGTTTATGAAATAATTACTTATGTTACAAATTGTAGGCCTTCTGTTATGAAACACCACCACACATACTATATTTTGACAAATGTACATCTGACCATTACATTAACAGGGACTGTCATTCAGAAATGTTTGCAAATGGAGACTGCATGGCTGGATGCTTGATTTTATACATCCGTGGCAACAGGTCTGATTAAAACATTTTAATTCAATGATTAACAAGTGTAGCCAAATACCTTTGTCTATATAGTGTACATTAACTTTTGTTAGTGGCTAGAAACAGAAGCAAGCCAATACTGATGTAATTCATGATCAGGTAACAAAGGGTGACATTAAAAAAAAAAAAAAATCAATTCAAATTCAAAACTTCAGATTTTTACTTGTACAAATTGCTCAATTTGATTCAGAATAAAAGCATTGTTGTTTTAAAGGGTTAAATTATTTAGATGTTTATCTTTTTCTACAGTTTTTGCACCTTTATTATTATTTTTTTTTTAAACAAATATTTGATTTGAAAACCACACACAACCCTTCATTTAAAATGAAATCCCTATCAGTTGTCAGGAGGCATATATTGGAATTGCAGTAGACCTCAGCAAAAAGTGGATTGGTTCCTCTCTAAAGGATTGCGCATCACACATCAGTCAGAGGATGCAAACACAACTTGAAGTATCCACAGCAATAAGGATTTTTAATAAGTGAAGTAGCAGCTGTGCACCATGCAAAATCCCTTTTCAGCTTTAGCATCACAGAATAGCTTTTTTTCATAGAATTTTAATATGACATGTTTATACTGTAATTTTCTGTATTTAATGCCTAAATCCACATGTCATGATTTCTGAGTCTTTATTGGTGAATTATAATGTTTTCGTGATTTGGTATTCTTATTTCAGATTTCCTTTTGTGTAACCCCTGTGATTGTGAGTATTTTTGTAAATGTAAATAGCATGATATGGACAACAATCTATTTTAAACTGCAGTATAGAAGTTGAGTTCACCAGTAATGTTCCAAATACAGAAACCTTTGTTTCTGTATTTGTATGAGGATGAAGTGCCTTGACATTTAAAGTTAAGAAAAAGAAACCAAGAGCTATGTTTCAAATCTGGTGCACTGAAAGTACACTCTAACAGAGTCAACTCTGTACATAGAGTTCTTACAGGCACATTGTGCCTACTATATTCTTCCTGTGCTTTTGGTTATTTTCTGTTTTACACAGTTACTCCCCTCTCTTTTCAGGCCTTGTGCGTCCTCAGCTGTAGCTGATTAAAATGCCCTCATGTATTGCACTAGTGTGTGGTTGTCTCCCCACCCCTTTTTGTATTGATGCTTTCTTTTTTTCCACACTTTCCTGATTATTTTTACAATTATTCTTGTGCACCTCACTTGTGGTTCTCAACATGCCCTTTTATTTAGTTTTTTTTTTTTTGACTCGAACTCTGATTGACCCTTTGGCTTTGGACACTCTTGTGTTTATTAAATACTCTTTAAATTGAACTAATTGTGTACAGTTATACATTTTGAGTTCATGCCAAATTAATTGTGCTGTCAGGAGAAAGGATGACAGCAAACTTTCTTCTTAGGATGCTTTATTGGACTTCTGCCAAAGTCTAAATTTTCATTAATTGTAATTTGCAAACAAAATGAACCTAGTTTTCCTTATCGTGTGCCTGGTTTCTCCCCTCCTTTTGTGAGAGATTCAGTTTCCATGGAGCACCATCCTCTTTTTTTGACTCAAAATGTAATGAGTGTCCCACCTTTTCCACTATGTCAACAAGATGGTGACAATTCAGCGATTAAAGTGTTCAGCTTGGTACACTCAATTTCTGACTTTCAATGCTCTGAAATAAAATTAACTTAATTTTTCCCTCTTTATAGATTGTGAATGCGCCTAAAATAGTCGTCAATGTTAGAAATATATAATTATCATAATTTTGTCCCACGTTTTATTAATAGTCTACATATTTCTTTTCTTCAATATTAGTGCAGTTGTTGAGATGATTCGAAATTGGTTGAGGTTGAGGTTTAGGGAAAAGACTGGGCTAGTGTTCCCCAATTCCAGTCCTCCAGGCCAGCTGCTCTGCATCTTTTAGATGTTTCCCTATCCAGCACAACTGATTCATGGAACCATAGTTGGTGTTCCACAAGGAACTGTTATGGGCCTCACTGTTTTCATATGTAAATTATGAAACAGCCTTCCACCCATACAAGAGCTGTGTGTTATTAGAACTTTTTAAATCATTATTGAGGACCCATCTTTTCTCTTTGCCTTTTGTCTGAAGTTGAATGTTTTTATCCCAACAGTTTGTATCAGTTTTATCATTTTAACGTTTTAATTTACAGTTTTATTATATTTTATTACTATTTAATAATTTTAATATCATTTATCACATTTATACTGAATTTTATTGTGTATGTTTTTCCTTTGTTTTATATTTTGTTCTTTGAGGCACTTTGGCTTAAATGTGCTATTGAAATAAAGTTGACTTTACTTAAACCGTATTCATGAAGAACATGAGCAAAGCTGAAATGGAGTAAACAATAACAATTTGCAATTCTTAAAATATTCAGGTTAAATTGATGCTGCAGAATTTAAGGAAGTATTTCAGTGGCTCATACAGTTAGTTTAAGAATTTGGAGTCAGTTTCAGGCGTTCTATGTAAATATTAAAGGAAGCTATGGTGCACTGAAGCTGAATTTTTGATTCAATCATTTGGAGTTGTGGATATGGTATTTTCCATGGACCGTGTCCACATTTTCTAAGCATATTTCGCCATACCAAATAAAACAAACTTGTCTGTAAAGGGGATTTTCAAATCGTTTTTATGAAAAAAGTTAATCACATCAAGATGTCATTTCTTCTTTGCATTTACTTTTAAATGTACATTTATAAACTGTATTCCACATATTCCCCTGGATAACAATTGGAAATGATTTTAAATGAGATCTCCCTTGATTTACTGACCAGTATATAGCAGCAACTAAAACCTTTTTAGTTCAGTATTCCCAAAGCAGTGTGACCAAACAAAAATGCAGGATGGTGAATAGAGAGCTGCTTTGTTTGTTAAAGACACTACTTTTTGGTTTGAGTGATACCACCCACAGTAAAAAAGTGCTTTAAATGTGTATTTTATATAAAATATTGGACTATTACACATTCAGTCTGCCTGCTATTGTCTGTACCAGGGAGAATCTCAATCTGGTATAATACACATACAAAGTTTCTAAATAATGGCTATATTGTGTTTTTCTTTTTACACATTAGGTGTTTGATCCCCCGTCACGTTTCAATTATAAGCTCTTACTCACTTGGCAGCATGTGTCCTCTCCTTTTTCTGAATCAGTAAATCTGTGGCCAACCTCAAGGTCTACTTAAGAAAGTCGTAAACATACAAATACCAGGATTAGTTGCACCTGGCTTGCATAGCTGTGCTTTCTCATCCTGGCTTCGTGTTTGTGCAACAGACTAAGCAAAGGATGAATCAGTAGAATTTGTTAAGCCCTGCTTTCTCAGACATCCTGGATCTCCTAAATCTACTTTTGTGTAACAACCGTCTCGTCTCAGCATAAGTAAATAAAGCATACTGTGTCAATGCAACGATACAGTCAAAACAAGGCTTAAACATTAAGAGCACCTGCGAAAGTGAAACGGAAAGAAATTATATTATTTTATATTTTCTTCATTGTATGCCTAATGTACACAGATCAACATTGCAAACTTCAGTAGCATTTTCAATACTAAATTAAAGTTCCTGTAAAATGTTTTGGTTGAAATGACAGGAAACAAAGCCATAGGAGTAGATAGAGATCATTAACTCACAGATAGTTGGCCAAATTGTGCTCCTGCAGAGTGTGAGTCTCAAAGCCATGCGGGACAGTATCAAAGTATTCACTTCCAATTCCACATATAAAACATTTGGTCTGCAGAGAGAAAATACAAGATGTTGAATCAATAGTTCAAAATCTTGACTACTTTCAGTTTCAAATGAGCGACCTCTTATTTTCAACTTCTGTGATACAAATACAAATTCAAATATTTAGTTTGCACACAAAAATATAATGGCAGCCTTTTTATTATTATTTTGTCCAAATTCTTTTTCAGTGAAAGACATTCAGTTGAGGTTTTATAAGAGTCTAATTAGCATTGCTCACATTTTTGGGCTTGAACATTGACAGAAAATAAGCAATATTAAAATGTTTGTTTTTCAGCTTAATGCAACATGTGTTTTAGGTCACTTGCATTTAGAGCAACAAATTATGGGAGAGTGGAAATAGCAGCCAAACCCCATTTATCATTTCTGACAGCCATTAAAAGTGTGATGCTGGTGAAATTTAACATATGGAAAAAATGTGTAACTGTTTAGTTTCTCAGATTCACAGAGTGGGAAAGAGGCTATGACGACTGCATGAAAGCACAATTTAATTACTTGTTACAAGAATCATGACAAACTTAGACCATATGTCAACATGAGATAACTATTACTTATAAACTATTTCAAAGTTCCTCTTTGTTTCCACTCTCCTTAGCCCTCAGCAGTCTGAAAAGATTTTCCCTTTGGCTGCATTTTGAATCTGTTTTGCAGTCTACTGAACCACAACTCCTTTTACAGTGTTTCATTTGCAAGGGGTTTCCCAGTGAATGTAGAAAAGTAGATGCTGACTCTAATGAGTCTGACCTTAAAAGGTTTTTATTTAGTAATGGTAGGATTATTTTTTTTTAATTTGAAGGGTATTTAAGGGCATCTTAGACCACCTATAAGACATCGTTTCCTCATTCTGGTGATCAAAGTTATGGTCTTCATTTACTTCCAAAATGAAATGGTACATGTAAATTTGACTTCTTGACTGTAGGCAATGTCGCTTTTAGGAAAAAAGGCATCTTCCCATGCATTCTGCTACATCTAACTTTTACTTATTGAGCTCAAAATAAACCTCTATGGAAAAAGTAACACTGAGCACATTTGTTTCCAAACAAGATAAAATAAGATAGGGACTTAAAGCTAACAGCTTCTTTAAGACCTAAGATTTTAACTGAAGCTTTATGTAATGATTAGCTGCTAATTATCAGTCAGAAAGAGATGATGATATGCTGTAATATAGATTAGGGATGCTCATGTCTACTGTAAAATAAAGTTTCTGTGTAAACACATTCATCTCAAACCCACCAGCCAGTCATGTCAAAAGACAATGTTATTAAATTGGCTTGGTGGTAATCATTGTCTTTTGTAACCATTAGAAACTTTAAGACTATCTTGCAATCATGTTCTTACAGGATATTTATTTTCAACAAAGTTGAAAAATGTTGGTGAATTTTTACTTTGCTCATTTAAGTTAACACAACTGTTTGAATTTGATAAAGATGTTCTGTTTTGTTTGAGGTAAGAGATGATGATTTCTGTGCAGAAGAAAAAAGTCAGATCATACCTCCATATCCTCTTTCACCTGTTCCTGCTGGTCTCGTAGCTCTCCAAAGGCATCAATTATCAAGCCTGAAAAAGGCACACCTTGTGTGTCATGTGTATGTCTGTGCTCGCATACAAATGAAATGCCTTAGCAAATGTAAAGTTTCAGATCAATGAAGAGATACGTGACCTGTTTTGAAATTCCAGATTAAATTAAAACAACCATGATGTTTTCCAGTCAAACAATGTGAAAATAATCCATTAGGTTTTTTTAGTAAAAATTTACAGTCCTCATGTCATATTCGATATCGAATTCATTTATTTTCAACTGTGAAACAAATTCAGACTCACCCTGGATGATGGCCAGGAGGATGACAATGACAAAGAAAAAAAATGTAATGTCAAAGATCATTCTTTCCACCTCAAACTCATCTCCAGCTGGATCCTCAATCTCATCACCAATACCACCACCAGCACGAACTCCCACGTACATGTGGAACATGTAACACTAAAAAAGAAGAAAATAGGTACGGAGTGAATTCCATTTGAAGATGACACTCCTTGTCCCCTTCAAAACAGTATATAAAAGCTTTTTTTGCCATTTTCTGATTTTAAAAAAGAGTTTTCTTTTTTTCCACTAAGGAAAGATTATTTTCAGTAAGGCCACAGTATTGTCCTGTGATGATACTGTGCTATGAAGACTCAAGCTGGAGAAAACAAGAACATATTTAATGTGCTTTCATGCTTGCATCCATCCTGGCTGCTTTAGGGAGGATTTCGGGAACAAGTAGCATTTTTATTCAGTTTCACAGAGCTGCAGTTTTCTTTCCTTTAATTAGTATTCTTCACCTCAGATAGAAGTACAAGGCATGAAGAATTAACATTCAAGCTGACTAGTAGGGAAAGAAGGATGAAAGTAGGTAAAATTCTCCATGCAAAACTGCGTTCACTTTTAACACACCTAGATGTCTTCTTTTTATTTCTGTTTTTGTGTCCACTGTCTATAAAAATGTTTGATAATTTAAAGAGGGGAATTTCAAACTACTCTTGTTTCTGTCCAGCTAAAAGTCAAGCTTAAACAGAAACATAGCAAATGTGACTGTAGATTCAATGGAATATACTAACTATACTAATAGGGTTTATTCTATTGTAATTGCCTTCTGCCTGCATGTGAGTCCACATCAGAATAAAGCCGAGGGTTGGCAGTCAACAGTGAGAATGAGCAGACAAAAAGCTATTCTGAGGCTTCAGGGGGTGTTCTTTATCCATGTGTCCATCATCTCAGAGAAACGTACAGGAAAGACAAAGACGAGAGGCTGTTTTCACTTTGGAATTGGGGATCACTGTCAGCATTCTGCTTTACCTCTCACAATCCTGGAGCTAAGACAATGAGGTGAGTGGCAATGTTTGAGTTGGAAAGATACACCTAGGGAGATCGTGAGGCTGAGGACAGACTTGTGAGAGTGTGTCCATATGCACATTTAACTCACAGTAAGCATGTCATCACACTTCATATCTTGAGTTTCCTTGTCATCAGTCTTGTTGTAAAACTTCCTGAAGAAATTGAAGGCTACAACAGTGTAGAGATAAACCACAACTGCCAACAGACCCACAGTCAGGACCAACTAACAGACACAATTACAAAAAGACAGACAAAAGAAGATGAGCTTAAACTCATTACTTCAACTTGGGAAAGCTTGAAAACAAACAACGCATACATTCTAACCATAATCTATAAACAAGCACTGAGACAGGCAGGGAAGGATTTAAGACACACACCTGTTTTCCATTGTGTGTAACAGAAGAAAGGATTGTGCGAAGTGTCTTAAAACCCATGGCGATGTCCAAAAGATGGGCAGCAAAGAAAAAGTTGTTATAATGACCCAGAATCGACATGATCATGTACCAGGTCAAGTACAAGAAGGACTGTGGGCACACACACAAGCACAGACAGACATAAAAAGAGCCAATATTAGATTATGAGAACAGATAGGGAGACAAATGTGTATTTTAGATAAGAGAGAATCACAGGATATTACAACCATCATCTCTGCAGCACGTCATTTTTGTAATAAGATTCTGTATGACACAAAAGATGCCTGCCTTTGGTCATAAAATATAGTACGTTTTACAAACAATGCTTCAGTAACCTTGATTATTGGTGAAGAGAAACTATAGAAAATTACCCTTATCTCTTTGCTTTTACAGAACAATAGAGCAAAAACAAATCGAGGAAAGGGCATAAAAATTAAACACAGCCAACACTTACATTGTCAGTGAAAGCAACTCCTAGTTTCCAGACCTGGTACTTCACATCAAGGGAGTTAAATCTAATAAAATAGCATAAATATAACAATACATGCTAATAAGAACCTTGAAACTAAGGTCAAAATGTACACAAGTAAAAATCAGACCCTTGTGCTACAGTGTCTTCTCCAAAAGAAAGTGTCTATAATGTGACTTTTCAGTATGTCCTGTTCTCCCTCAAGTACAGATAATTTTGCAGAAACCTCTTAAATCTGACCTCTAGTTAGGTAGCACATAAATAGTGTCCTCACAAACCAGTATTTCATATTAATTAAATGGATACAAATAAGGAAGTAGGTTATCTATTGTTGTTGTGAAATGGTAAGGCAAGGTGCTTCTAATAAGGTCTCCAGTTGAGGTAGCCGTAGCTGGAAATAAACCTGTGGTTTTAATCTTTACTGGATAGGTTCATTTCGGAGCTCCATTCCCCTCTACAGTAAAATGCACAGCAGAAAGGGCAGCATTGATTTCCTTATTTGGATCTTGTAGTTACATCAATACCAGCCTGTCTGTATGTAAACACACTCATAGCTATGCTCCAAAATTGTAACGTTACTAAAAAAACAAACAAAAAAAAACAAAAAAATAAAAACAGACTATGAGCTGACTGCTTAGCAGCATCCTATTATCAATCATTTTCGTTAATAACCAAATTATTTATAGATTTACAAATTTTAAACAAAAACAAAAATCCTGATCCTGTGGTGCTTGGTTATATTTAATACATTGTTCACTCACAGTGTGCTCCAGGCAGTGTCTTTCTTGAGCTTTTTCTTGTCTTTTCTCTCTGAGCTGAAATCTAAAGCAGCTTGGTCCAGACCTAAGAGTTCACTGATCTTCTCACAGCCATAGAAGTCACCATACTTATCCATCACCTGTCAGGGGAAAAATACATCTGCATATATCTTCAGTATTTTTTTGACCGAGTAAAACCTGGCAAGGCAAAACAAAAGACCATTTGCTGCAGTCTCCTCACAGTCTATGCAATAACAAAATGGACACTACGTTCTGCTGTTATACAGCAATAATTACTGCAGAAAAAAGATGTGTCGGAGATGTATTATATTTTGGAGGAATAATTACTACTGACACAGCCTTCTATCTTACCCTTTTTCTAAAATATATTTGGACACTGCAGCTTCTTGTGTAACAGATCCAGTTTCCTTACTGAGATGTTATAACTTTAAGAAACTTAATGTCACTACATTAATTATGGCAAATTAAATGCTAAGTAAAGTCTTTATTACAGGAGGCTTTTTATGTTATCCCAAATAAAATCACTTGAGGAATATATTCAACAGGCATACTCAAAAGTGAAAATACCAAAGTGACATGAAGTCCTTAAACCATTCAATTTACTGAAGACTCTTACTGTGCAGTGACAAAATGCAAAGTATTAAATTCAAGTTGTGAGTGATGGGAATACTTTCTATGCTAAGTTTAAACCCCAGTGGTAATAAGCCAAAGCTAATGTGTAGCGATGTCTGTGTAATAAAATTCAAAATCAAAGCATGTGTTTCAGAAGCCATTACGGAAAAAGACTATTACTCCTACAGTATTTTACTTAAAATAGATCAAGTCTTACTATAGTGACTTAAGGCCATCGAAATATACTGAGGGGATTTTATCTTTTTGGCCCACTGGAGTCCCACTCACACAAACTGCTCTTTGTTTAAAGAATTAGGAGTGTACTGTCAGACACCAGGACTGTTTCTTCCCGCAGGCTGTTGCTCTGATGAACTCTGGCCGGCACAGAGCAGCAGGGAAACCTATACTCCTGTATAAATCACTACTGCACACACACACACATACGTACTTACATGCAAGTCTGCACTAAATTTTATTTAGAATGGAAATATTTACTGTGGTTGTTTACACTTTTTTATACCAGCTGACAGGTTTTTTTTTCTTTTCTTTCTTTTTTTTGTCCTGTTGCATCTGGCACTGCTGTTTTTGCACTAATAGTTTTCACTCTTCCTTGTATATCATTTGGGAAATTAAGTCCTGTACATATTTGTTTTACACATTTTAATTAAAACTTTTAATTTTGTCCTCTGTACAAGCTAAATTCATATGTGCTCGTTCATGTGTGCAAGCCTGGCCTGTAAAGCTGATTCTGATTGTTAAAAAAATGTTAAAACTACATACATAATATTGTAAATGTTTAACAGCTGCCCTGAAAATCTTGGGATTTACAGTATAACTATTAAACCCTACAGATGAAGTGATAGTTGTGATTTTTTGGGTTATACTTTACCTTATATAGTTTGGAGACTACTTTTCTAAAGTGTACACGCATGTGCATGTTTAATGTAAGAACTGTGCCTTTTAAACATTCCTGTATAACTATGAAATTCATTATTTTTATGGGTGCATACATGTTGTCATCAGACAGCTACACGTCATTCGTTGACATACAATGTAACTAGATTTCTGTTAACTATTATTTTAAAACCCTGTTTTAAATGTATGTATATTTACAGATGATGAAAAATGCAGTCCAGTTTTACTGTGTACCATATGACAAATTTAGTTACATGGACCTTTATGTATGGCAGTATCCTACAATATCAACTATTTATTTATCAAAAATAATTATGACTGTGACTGGCTGAGAAAGTCTTCAGTATTTGCAAACATCTGAGAGATTTTGCCAACTTTGAAGACTGCACACCTGTTCCCAGAAAGGACAAAGGCCCAAGGTATTAAAAACAAGGTATAAAACAGTTAATAACCTCACCACCACCTTAACATAATAGGCAATCTAAATGAGGAGGCTAACAGTGTTAAAAGTCTCTCTTGAGACAATAAAATCATACTGGTACTTGACAGGGGAATAATTACACCTGTCATTAACTGGTTCATTAAACTGCAGTTAGTTCCTTTACGCACTGTCACTATGTGAAATATACACATATTTAGTGTCATTTTCTGTGCAGGATCAAGGCTGCAGTCCATGGAAGGACTTACCTTCCTCTTGACAAATTTATCCCAGTAATTGCTTGGAAATGATCTGAAAAGATAAGACATATTATAACAAACATGCATGTGGAAAATATGTAACCAATGAACTGGATTGCCAACTGAAACATCACTCTTTGAAAACTTTTTTCCCAGCTTAACAGCTTAAATTGCCACATAAATAATAATGATTGCACTTGTAGGTTTTTCAAATTTAAAGTTCAGGTTTTAATATTAATATGATAATGGATATTGGTATGGTATTACATTATGAATCCATGAACATACTGTGTATTAATGACCAGTCGATCCCACTGTCCTTTGATGTCTTCTTCAGGAGGTTGCTCTGTCACATACAGCCCGTCAAACTCCAACCTTCTTGCCACCTCCTTCTCCCGTTTAAAGATCACTAATGGTACCTTTACATCAAGTACAAAGGAGTAATTGATTGTGTTAAGCTAAAAAAAACCCTCAAAAACAGGATATTTGAAGTTGTCTGTTTATTAAATTATGCAATTGTTACCAGAAATTTATATTTTTAAAATACACTTAAACTGGGTTGGAGAGAAACTGACTTGAAAACTGACGTTAATGCAGTTCACTCCACACACAGAGGTAAATTATTGAAGTAATATACAGTACCTTCAGGCAGTAGTAACCAATAATACAACAGAAGGAGATGATTGTGTGGGCAATAGCAAGGAATCGAAGAGCAGGCTCCATGTATCCACTGCTCTCTTCCAGCACAAAAAAAACTCTGCGTCCACTGTCTTCTTTAGTAGCAAAGTCCAGTTCTTCACTGTAAACCGATGTGGTCACTACCTCCTCATCCTGGGATGCTGGGAAGGACGCAACCTGGGACCAGTGAGAGAGCAAGAGGAGCTATTAAATTACAGTTTAGTTTGGTCATGTTGATGCTGGCTCAGACAACATTCCAACATACTAAGAAAAAAAAGAAAAGAAAAATACAATGATCAGTTCTAGATGTGAAATAAATATTTCTACCTCCGTTGTCTGGTAATTTATTTCTTTCTGAAAATATTACATGTAGGTAAGAAGTCTCATGTTACCTTGTAGAAGAGAAGAATGAAGTTGATCGCAAAGGCAACAAACAGAGCCAGCAACCGCATGTTATAAAAATTCCTTGCAAAGTAGTTCTAAGGAGAAAAATAAACAAACATTCAGGTGTTTTCTGCCTTGACATTTGTATGAGTTTGCAGTGAAATTAAAGTGGATTGAGGTATGCTTCCTTATTTCTGTTATGTGTAAGCTTGAATGCAAGCATACAGGAAGGTCTACTTTCACCTTACCAGCAGGCTCTTGTTATGTGTGCTTATCTTCTCCCAAAGGGCAGCATGTTGGTTCTGTGATTCCTTTGGCTTACTAGTCATCTGCTTGGTTTCCCATTTTGCCTCTGCTTTCAAGTTGACAGGTTTCTTCTCAGAATTCTTTCTTCTGCAATCAATCCAAAAACAAACTGCTGTTCAACAACCTTTATTTTGATGAAGTATTATGCAGGATGATGAACTGAGAATCTTCCTAAGAGTTCTGGTTACACCTGCTTACGGACTAAGGTGCCCATAGTACTTATTTTTCTCAACCAACTAAGCTCTAGAATCAATATTTTTTCTTTTTTTAAGCTATCTGATTTAGTATTAAATCTTTTAAAAAAAAAGAAAGTGAGATGCTTACTCTGTGCTTTCCAATTCAGGTATTTTTTTATCTTCAGTTGTTTCCTCTGTGTCCAAGGTATCCTTAAACTGGTTACAAAAAATTTTTTTGAGGACATAAAATAATTATTTGATCAAACAATACAAGGACAGTGCAAACAAATAGCAACAGAAATAACAAAGTACAGAAAAAAAGAAAGACAATTCATACCACACCCTGGTGTTTCTCAGAAATATCAGCAGTGACAACTGTCCTGGAGGTTGTGCTGAACAGGTCAGTCAGACTGGCAGTGAAGTCTTTCGCTACAAGTCGGTATTGGTCTCCTTCCTTTTTCAATTTGAAACCAAATATGTCTGATAGTGCATCCACCTCTCTGGGGGAGGTCACAGCAGCTATCTGCCCAATCTCTCTCAATTCTGTAGGGGACAGGAAACTGGCGGAGTACTTCCTGAGTCGATCCACACCATTTGGCACATCCATGACTTCATCAAGAGTTGGTTCAAGGATACCACCGAGCAAATCTGACATCTTCATCCTTTTAGCTCCTTCTATGAGCCCACCACTAACAAAGGTTAGGTAAAGGACATATAAGATGCTGTGAATGACGGTACATACACACTGGACCTGAACCATGCAAATCAATCTGAGGAATAGAACAACTGCGATAAAGATGTCCTTCAGAGTCATCTTCATTAGTGCCCTCAGGTTTTTCACAGAGAGTAGAGATGACAGCAACAGCCACCAGTGCCATATACAAAACTGTCCCTTCTTCTCCAGGATCTCATCTTTGCTGCTACTGTCATCCTCCCCCTTTTTTTCAGTATACCTCTCATCAGTGTTTGAGCCAGATATCTGGGCTGCGAGCTGCATCTCAAAGATGGTGTCCTCACAGAAATTGACAAACATCTCCATTTTCTCTTTCTCTCCGCCCTTATTAACCACATCAAAGATGAACTGCCTTTTGGACTCTTTGACCTGTGGTTTCTCCCACTGTGTGCGACTGTATTCACTAATTTCAAAGTAGACGCGCTCAAAGCGCTTCCCACTGCCAAGGATCTCAATGCGTCCAAGACATGGCTGAAAATAAGTCAAGACACATTCTGCCAGTTCCAAGAATGTAGTCAGTCTAGGATCTTTGGGCATGTGTTCGGACAAATTGGTGAGAAGCACTGTGATGCTGAAGCCAATGTCTTTAGCCGGTTCATGGAAGCGATCTACGAAGGCCTCATAATCCACAATTTCACTATCCTTAGTCTCCATGCAGGAGAGCAGGAAGTGTATCTCAGACTGGGAGAAACACTTGCTGTTTTCCATGGCTTTGTGGAAATCTTTTCTGCATATGCTGCCCCTGCAGTCAGAGTCATATTCTCTGAAGGCATCTGAGGAGGTGACATCTTTGAGTTTGAGAAACATGTTGAAAAACTTGAGAATCATCTCCACATTTCCAGATGACTCCACCAGCATATCCACCATCTGCTTCCCAATTGTTCCATTGATGACATTGCCTATAGAAAGAGGATAACTTGTAATTAACAAATTATATCGTACCATGAACATGAAACTAATGATGGAAAGTCAACTCATGTCTGAAGTGAAAGCAATATACTGTATATTCACTCCTATATTAATCCTTTGTGATTTTGATCCGAGTCAGTGTTTTCTGTAAAAATTATTATATAATACTAAATAATTAGTAGATAGTCTTTTGTCCATTTTTAGCTATTTTGAACAATTACTTTGATTTATTTAGTAATTTTTTTGTAATGGAGCATCCAAAATATTTTTCCCAGACAACTTTGCTGTTTGGTTTGTTTTAATTAATGATCAAAGGATTCTCATATCCCATTTTTTTGAGTAATTTTCTTCTTCCGTTTTTCAGGTCAAATATAGCTTGTAGGGGATGGTAACCTTGACTGGAGTTTTTGCAGTGCACCCATAATTTAGGTATGCATTAACAGATGAGAAAGTAAACTAGCTTTATCCTGCTGCTAACATGGATTATAGATCCACAGTTTATGATACCTTAGTACTGCTCCGTCTTTTACAAAATTTAGACACTTAATGATCTGAAGGTCTGAAAATGGAAATGACCAAATGCAAAAGTTGAGGTTTCAAAATAGTAATTCATAAACTGAAGGCTTTCTTTACTGTGCCCAATCTTGTGTTTTATACATACACTATGGGAAATTATCACATTATTTTAATTCACTCCAAACCAACAGCAGTTATTTACCTTCTAACATTGAAAGCAGAAATACAACCATGTCCTTCTGTAAATCCATGAGCTCTTTCAGAAGTTCAGTCTGTCTCGAGTCCTGTGAATCAACAAAAGTGTTTACAGATGTTTTCATAAACATTGTTCACTTCAGATGATACACTGGTAATATTTAGGAGGTACATTACTGAAGGTATGTTTTATATTAAGATTTTCATCAGACTGTTGAGGTAGAAACCATTCATCAAACCTTCAGTGACAGTTTTCATTTGTGATACCTGTGAGAGTTTTATCTGCAGGTGGGCAAAGACATGAAGAAAACCCACAACAGCATCCCAAAGACGACTGTGTGCCAAACTCTGTTGATTTCCGGTACATGGACCCTAAAGTAAGTGTAAATGGAAATACTGTTATAATGATGTTGTAGAAATCAGTATTTATTAAATAACACCATCAGACAACCAGCTCATTACTCAAAACCTCAATCGGCTGCACACTAACAATCACAAATGTTGAAATTAAGACTCATCTTCAGCAACAGCAACAGGGAATACAGAAGTAAACTGAGTCTGACAGAGCCCTAATTTACACAATACTCAGTCAGCATGCAATTTATAGTAAGTCATACAACTTATTCAGTTTGCTGCAGCTTGTGTAAAAGTAATCCAACTATACACACATTGACTACATCTTTGCATCTTTAATATTCAAAGGGAAAGATGCAGTCAGTGCATCGTCACATCATTACTTCATCAGTGGAGTAAATCATCACTGGAGGCTGACTGACCTGTATGTACTCAGTGAGTGTATTGAAGACCTGCTTAGCAACTTCGATGGCCTTAGAGAAGTTGCGTTGACCCTGTGCATCAACTGCATCCTTCCCCGAATAGTACCAGTAGAAGTCACTGATCGACTCCTTTGGTGTGGCACACACACACAAAAAAAATGGTTTGTAAGTCAACATCATAAATAAACATATTTTAACAATAAAATTTAACTGCAAAGTTGAAAGACTGAAGTAAATACAACAGATTTATTATTTAAGAGTCTGATGTTTATTGTAGCCAGAAAAAGGTTTACTGTGATAGCCAAGACATGATGGGGATACAAATATTTCTCCAGATTACTTGGGACGTCACTAAAGTTTTTGGCCTACTTATTCAGTCTATTATCACAAAGAAAAAGAAAACAGTCACTGCCAGCTTACCTGTACCCTTAATAAATAGTCCACAGTTGATATAATGATATTGACAGTGGTGTTGTTCCCAGTTTGTGTTCTTAAATAGTCCTGGAACTCTAAAACAAAATATGAGGATAATGACCAAAACTAATTCAGAAGTAATATGTTAAGACTATTAAAAGACTAAATAGACTAGTAGGAGTCTGATAGAAGCCTTGAAGTATTGAATAAGCATAACAAATGTATGACATGTATCACATGATAACATGTTAATCGTGTGAGTTCAGCACCTCCCATTTTACAAAAACATTGTTGCTCTGCCAAAGCATTACTGTTGCTTATATATTTTGTCAAAGCTGAATTACTAAGTCACAAAATATAGGCCAAACAAATTTTAGGCCACACCCACAAATCTGACTATTGTGCCATTTTGAGACAGAACATTCCATCAAAATTCTTTTAACAAATTTTCATCAGCACCCTCTGTAGACAAACGGTGCCAATTTTCACAAAATTTGAATGATCGTCCTAACACTAATTCATTTTATTTTAACTTTCAGGTTTTTGACCATGTTCAGATAGTTTTTAAGGCAGAAACAGTTTAAAAATGTTGATTGATCAGAGAACTTGAAGGGAATCATTGGAAAAATGAATTTTTGCAGTAGCATTCACATTTATGAGGACAAGCGTAATAAATTTGAAATTTTTCTTTCAAATAGTTACTGAGGTATCAGGGTGAAAATTGTAGTGCCCCGTAAATCACACAAATTCATGAAACTTGTTGCACTTCCAAAAAATCTCATATTAATTTTGGGTACCAAGTGACTTGTGAAGTCTTGTGACTAGTGACTTGTGACTAGTTTGTTTTACTATCACCTTCACTTTTAAAAAATGAAAGGGAAATTGAGCAAATGGAAATGGGCACTGCTAGGTCAGTAACACTTAAGATTTTTCAAGGAATCAGATGTTAAAAAAAGAATTCTGGTTCTTCTAACCCCGACAATAACGCAAGTAACGAACAACCTGAGTTGTGTCCTTCACAGAGCAGCTGCAGGAAACGGAAAAGGTCACAAATTATCTCTCTGTCAGGCATCACTTTGTCTCCTGAGAAAATGATAGGCAAATATGGATAACAAATGAAACAAAGTGATAAAATTTATGTAATATGACATGAATGTGAGGATAGGAGAAGACCGTGGAAAGACGTAAAATAACAGAAAACCAGGTCAGAATCAGATGTAGATAATATTGAAAACAAGAAAAAAAAGGAATTCTGACTTGAAAGTCAAATTCTGTTCAAGACCAGGGAATTGCTTTCAGCTGGCTGCTCTGCTACAGTGTGACATGGATTAACAGTAATGGATTTTTTTTTTCTCTTTATTTGAATACATTACCTGAGCTCTCGTCCGTGGCCATGCCTAATCCCTCTGCTTTGTTCTGCCTCTCAAATGCATTTAGATCTAAAACACTGGATGGCAGAAAGATCATACATGCATGCACACACGTGCATGCGCGCACACACACACACACACATGCATCAGTAAAACCTTTTTGCTCTTACATTTTTTTTTGTCAAATCTCTCCATCGAGCCTGCCACCTTTTGTGTCATTGGACAGGTTTTTTTTCTGTACTCACTCACCTACATGACTGCATGAGTTGAGCCATGCTCTGAAAAAAGCCAACATCTCGCTTCTCCTTTAGATAATCCAGCATTTTCTGTCAGGCACAATCATCAAAGGCAAGGTCTGATAAATGGTGGAGGAGCTCATTTGAAAAAGATGACTAGCTCAGGATGATCTTTTCATTACCACAAACTTTGCGGCAGAGTCTCTAGGCCAAAGTTAAGAGTTCATTAAGAAAGAAACATACAGATTTGAAGACGTGAGCTTAGACTTTCAGTTTATGGGTCGCTCTTATTCAACAGTGGTGAGTGGCTACAGGAAGAGGCCAAAAAAAAAGGTGAAAATAATTAACTAGTCACAGTGTTGAAAAGCAAAATCTCACTGAGTTTGGGCTCTGTTTATTTTATTCCTTTAAAAAAAATAAAATGTGATTAATGTAAGAGGTAGGGAATATTTAAACCTACTATAGAAATTATAATAAAAAGAATCTACAGTTAGAGCCAAAGCACTCTGTTACCTGTTGAACTGTGGGATTCCCTCCATTGAGAATAGAAATACCTAATTTCAGAGTAGAGGCAGTCATGGAGTCCATGGTACCTGAAATTGTCAAAATAAGAACACGTACAGTATTGACTAAAAATAACAACAAAGCATAATTCGGATTTGTAAGACAGAGTAACATTAATCAAACAAAATTCTTCAGATCAATTTCAGGAAAATTAATATGAGAGGAACAAAACAGAAAACTATCTTTTCAGTCACTGAATGTCAAAAAGAAAGGTCTGGTTTACAAGTTATTAATCTGAAGCATCTTACCCAAAGAGACCTTAGACCAACTTAAAACCTGTAATTTACCTCAATTGTTTTAATATTTCCTACCTTTGCAGGCACTAATAGTTTGCAGGACCATTTCAGAGGCTCCCCGACAGTGCAGCCTGGCCTGCTGATACAGCAGTTTCTGTTTCTCCATCTCCTTCTCCTAAACCACATCACATCTCATCTTAACACAGTTTAATCTATGAAATATTATCAAACAATACATAAAATTTTCAAAACATATACACATTGGATTTAAAAAGTTTGAAGTTAAGATACTATACAAAATAAACATTCATTTTGATATTGTGAGTTCATTTACTCACTTCAAAGCTTTTTGCCTCCTGGTCCTCATCATCATCCCCCTCTCTGTAGCAGCTCTGAAAAACCAAATTTAAAATGCAAGGTGATGTTGTAAAAAGAGATCAGAAATGCAAAAAAGAACATCAGTATGAGAAAAATATTCTCATTAACACCTGATGCAAGATTTTATCTGTTTGCATGTTTGAATGAATTAAAAGAAACACTTTAATTTCTTTAATTCTTTTGTCTTCTCTGATGTGCTCATTATTACTCTGGTTTCCAAAATCATTTATGCAAGACTTTTGAATAATTTCTCAACTGTACAATGGGACATTATCATAATGTAACCCCTTCAAAAGCTTTGTGTAATTCTGTAAATTACTGAGCAAATATTTTAATCTTAGTAATGAGATCTTCTTCATGTGTTATTACCTTTGCCATGATAGCAGCATAGGACTTATAGAGACTGTCATTTCCACACCTCCTGTGAACAATAAAAACAAAAGAGACAACATTAGTGTTTGTCTGAGTATGATAAAGTGCAGAGTTATGGAGACCATGTACAAGCACTCCTGTGCTGAAGTTAGCAACAAATAAAAAACACTAATTGGTATGTGGATAAAAGATGCGGAGCTAAACATCTTCATTTTCTTGAAATTTATCTCATTTGATTTGTAGCAATGGTACAAGAAATGGTATGAGACAATTCCAGAAAGTCATTGAAGATTCCCCGAAGAGGACAATAAACTGTTGATGTAAATGATAAAGCAAATCGCTTATGAATAAAAAAAAAGCACTGAAAGGAATAATTTAAGGTTTGTTTCCAACAAGCAGAATAACAATAAAGAAACATTTAAACTAATGATGATTTTTATATTACTGATGTGCACACATAATTTAACTGAAATACAAAGTACAAAACTGGAGTTTGTGGTCCTGCCTACAATTTCAAAGAAACTAATCTCAGAGAAAAATAAATATTACTTCTACCTGAAAATATTTCTGCAAGCCCGTGAGAGACCAGAAACATATTGAAGATTTCAAGCTTCCACAGAACAATGGGTAAAGATATTTAACAACAAAGAAAAAATAATTCCACTTCTGGCCAATTTCATATTGGCTTTCCTGAGGATGGATTTGATCAGCAATCAAAGCAGAATGGAGTTTTTGCTGCATGTTATATTATGTATTGAACACACACCTGTTTTCCGTCAGCGCGCTTCTACTGAAAAGCGTAATGAGTTGTAGAAGGGGATCAATTGGCTTGGCTCCATCTTCCATGTTCTTTATTTCCCCTTTGTCACCTTCACAAAGTGTCATCACTCCCCCCTTCTGCAGTCCAGGGAGAGAGGGCAAACATTTAATATGTGGTCTTAAATGACATTATACAGTGGTCACTCAGAGTCATCCTCAGCCCCTTCCAACTGAGAAAAGTTTCCATAAACCATTGCAAATACCAAACATAATCCAAAATATCAGCAGCATAATCATATTTATGGACACAGTTAAGGGTTAGAACTTCAGCTACTGCAGAACATACTCGAAAAGCATTGATCTTTTATTTCTTTAACAAATTATTACATTTTAGAAGCATGCACCATGTTATATTTCACTTAGAGACTTTCCCAAATTTAAAAACAAAAAGTGGTTTGATTGGATTTTATATGCAACCCAAAGCTGAATATAGTTTTATAACTGGAAGCCAAAGTTTGGCAAAGAAATTGTGTTTCCTACCTATCAAGCTCACCTCCCCTGTTTTACCTTCAAAATATAGACCTGTTATACTTTTATATGTTACACTACTATTTTTATCTCAAGCTGATGACTACAGCCTTCCTTTTCAACTCACAGCTAAATCCTCCACAAGCATTTCCTCAAAGCTGTGGTCTTGAGTTGAGATCCAGGATTTATTGTACCCTTGGAGGAAGAGGTTGACAGCTCGATGCCTGAGGGAAGAGGAAAAGGTGAAGAACTGTCAGGGAAATAAAAGGTTAAAACAAAAGGAGGGGGCATAGTAGAAAAATATTTAATGACAGGAGAGTTTTTTCCCCATTTTCATGATGATCCATCATTACTTGTCCATTAGAGGCCTTAAGGGTAATAATTGCCAGAACCATCTCAGGGTTTGAGTGCAAGAGGATAATGACAATGGTACATCAGGGGCTGGATATATAAACAATGTATATAGACAAAAACAAAATGTATAACTTTTCCTCACACGTAAGCTGATACTTACAAAGAATATATGCCAAGAATGTGAAAAGCAACTCAAACCATGTGTGCACATAGCTTTAAGGTGTGAAGTTCTAGGTGTTTTTTTTACCTCGGTAAGTTGTAAAGGGGAGTCATCCTCAGGCTGGCTACCACAGCACGTTTCCTCTGTTTGGATAAGACCTTGTGCCATGCAGGCTTTTTATTTCTCTGTGGGTGTTCCACCTAAAACCCAAGAGACATCAAAAGTGCATAAAACTTTGTGAACCTAAAAGCACTTCAGTAAATTTTACGCTGACAGACAATACAATATAATCCACTGCCAACTGCAAACTAACATTATAATAATAAAAACAAATACATTTGTGCCAATGCCACAATGAACAGGAATGGGGAGGCTATACACTAGTTGCTGTACGATATAAGTGGTATATATAAAAAGTCTTTGAGCAGAACACACGAGACAGAACATCTACTTAGCCATTTGCTTCAGAGTCTAAGAATATGTAAACAGTGTTAGTAATTATAAGCTGAGAAACAGCAGCTGAGAAATTACCTTGATAACATGCATGCTAATGTGTTGTTGTTGCCATGTGCTCAGTTTGAAATTGCTTTTGCCAAATGGACATGTGTTTCTACTTTCTGTGTGTCTGTTTTTGGACATCAAGGCCTTCAAGCCTGACAAACAGAATAGATTTGGGGTTTTGTGAGGCTGTTCCAATAACACTTCTTAAAAACAATCAAAAATAAATTAAAGAGAAAAGTGCTGCAACAAATTTGAGTGTAAGATAATCATATTGGCAAAGCCGCATGAGAGAGACGGCTCAGCAGAAGTAGCTGTCACCTGCACTTCACAAACATAATTCTCAGCACAGAGTCTAATGACTGAGGAGGACAAGTGCACTCAATGTCACTGTGTTTCCAAATGCCAAGATACAGGCTTCACTGAAAGTCAGATTCATATATTTTTTAATAGAAGGGAAAAGCTCACCTGATCCAGGTAATAAAGAACTCGAGCTATTTCCAGAATCCTGTCTACAGTTCTTTGTGCGTCAGTGATGGCTGCACGCTGTGTTTGGTTGTCAGAATCAAAGGCCTCCTGCCTGACGGTGTTTGATGCCTGCGAAGAGACAGAGCAAGAGTGTGTGGTTTTATTTATTTATTTATCTTTGTTTTAGGCTACTTACATTTTAAGCAATCAATGAAAATGTTTTTAGGGATCTTTTGGAAAGGTCTTGGCTGTTCACTCATCTGATAAAGAAAAGAGATTTTGCGTGGAAATTTACATGGAAACACATAAACGAATACATACAAAAGCTGGGTGAGCTGAAAAAAACCTTTTGTTCTTAATTTTGTTTTCTCAACAGCTTTTGATTGTCTGGGTATAAGTGTCTAAAAGAAAGAAAAATGAAGACACCATCTAAGAACAGAGAACATCAATTCATCCATGAAAGAATGCACCAAGAGCTATTCAAAAAAAAGTAGAAAATTGTTTCTTAAAAATTCTCATTATAAAGCAGAACTTTTCATCTTTAATGAATATGGAACTCATAAATTATTAATATACATATTTGTCACTCGCTTAGGCAAGTGGAAATAATGCTTGCATATTTTGAACAGTGCAGTGAGTGTCACATTCATATCTCTAGTGAACAATGAGTCATTACATTTATTATTAAACTGGCAGCTTTGAAGTTTACAACGATGAGAGTATTCGCCAGTTAAATTTATGAGGAACTCGTATTTACAAAATCCATTCAGTTCACTAAAGCTCATTACCCTTAGTTTATAAAAAGCTGATGCACAGTGAATCCAATCAAGTTGAAGTCTTGTCTTTGACAAAAATCACTGCAAAAACAAGAGACACACACTCTTGTAGATTTGCTAGTGTGCTTTGGATGTCTAAGACCTCTAAAGTCATGACATAATTTCAACAAAGCTTTCACTTTCCACCTCAGCATTTTGTTAAGACACACCTGACTGTTTCTGACAAGCAAAGTGTCCAAACGTGCTCTTACTGAGGTGGTCATACTGTGCTGCTCTTTGGGTTAAATTTCCATAAACAATATATTGTGAGTTGTTTTTCATCTCAAGTTGTATCCAACTAGTTTCAGGACTTAAACAACTGTAAACCGGGTGACTCTCTTTTTTTGCAATGTCATGATTCATAAAACAGGATAGTTAATGGAGGGTGTCATTTCTTAGTTTCTTATCTGAAAGAAGGTCATCAAAGATTTTTTGTGCTCATCAAAATAAACTCTTAATAATCTACTGAAATACAAAGTATATTAAATGTTACTGTTATTTAAGAAAAAGTATATAATCCAATTACAGAATGATATAACACAAAAAATAAAAAATATGGTTCCAGTCATTACCTGTCTTTGAAAATGTATAAGGCAACTCAGAATGTGCTCTCTTATGTCATCTTCACTATTTTTCTGTGGAGAATAATCATTGTGTTAAATACATGACATGCTTTTCGTGTGAAATGAGTATCTGCACTGATGTGCAAAAAGGACAAAAAAGAATATTACCCATATATCCACATAACTGACCTGAGAAAAGCCATTTTTAGCGAGCATGATGAAGCTCTGGTCACTCAGAAAACAAACCCTGAGTCCCACAGGGACCAACCTCTTCATGGAAGCCACAATAAGAGAGGTATGTGCAGAATAAAGATCCCCCTTCTTCTTTATCCTCCTCTTCTCACTGTTGAACTGAGCACCAAGAAGAACTTAAGATAGATGTTTTCGTAATCTCCACACAGTTGCTAATAGTGGATGAGCCACACAGAGACTAACTTCTTGTGCAAAAGTCTTTGATTAACCATATGTTCAACCTATAGTTGAGCTGACCTTTAACACCTTGTCACCGGAGATCAAGAAAGCCAAGTTGTTGATTTCATTTTGGACAACATAATTCTGTTCCTCCCATTTGAAATGCTGGTTGAAAAGAAGGGAAAAAAACAGGTGAGGGCAATGTACAGCTTCCATTAAACTGTGTTTACTTGTATATTTCTGACATTACAGGAAAAAAAAAATTCCATTCTCACATGAGATTTGGCCCAGAAAATAAAGACCTCTGCCACCATACTGAACAGCTGCTCAGCCTCAGGGACTGGCTCTTTCAGCCATCTGGCTCTGAGACGACAAAATAAAACATATTAACATCACAGACTTTGGTACAGTAAAACTTAGCCCAGCCTGGGATAATAATTAATACAATCACTTAAAGCAATGTCTGCATGAATCCATATATTTTCTTCTTTTTTGTTTGACTATTTGTGTAATTTCCACTTGTTATTGTTTTAAATTTCTATCATCTTTTTCAGCATGTTCCAATATCACCAAACATCAAAATGAAAAATTTACTGTCCTAAAGGTTTCTTAAGAAGCCAGATGAACTGAATGGAACTATAAAATAGCCTTATAGTAAAAACAAGTTTCACTTTTCACTCAATCTAAATGTGCTTTAATTTACTCCTTTTGACCTCACAGAATAATCGTACTACCATAAATTCCGGACTATAAGCCTCTACTTTTTCCCCCCGCTTTAAACCCCGCGGCTTATACAACGATGCAGCTCATCTATAGATTTTTTCTTCGCTAACGGCCATCAGGGGGCGCAGGAGGTGCAAAAACGAACAGATGCTACAGGTCCATGTAAAGACTCTAGTTTTAGCAGGTGGGTGCGGCTTATAGTCCGGTGCACTCTATAGTCTGGAAAATACGGTACTTAAAGTCGTTCAGTTAATGTCTTACCGATTAGAATCCACAAATTGAATAAGAAGAGGATAGAAGGCATAGAGGTCTCGGACAAGCACTGTGTACTTCTCCTGTATCTGCAATTCTGCCTCAGAAGTACAGCAGCCCTCAGCTTTTATCTTCTCCTCCTCTAACAGGACACTTTCTGTTCTCTTCCTCAGTTTCTCCATCAGCGGCAGGAAGTGGGTCTTCAAAAGCTCAGGAGGGGCTTTGTATATGATTGGCTGAGAAAAAACTGAGATATCAATGACAGCTGTTAATGGCATTACTGATTTTTAAATAAGGAAATATATCTACATAAAAAGGACAGAATTGTACTTGATCCCAGTACCTGCAAGCTGTTTCATCCAGTGTCCCTGGTCAGCACCCACATGGTTGTGGATGATTCGGAGGATGTAGCCAAGTAGGTCACTGGCATGCTGAGGAATGACAGAGGTAAAGGCTGGACTACCTTGCAGGCCCTCTGGGCCCCAGCGCAACCAGTGGGAAATGTAGCTGCACAACATGGGCAAAGTGACTTCTGCAACATGGACGTAATGGGTTTGGTGGGCTCCAGCACCAGCACCTGCCAACTCTTCCACTTGCTCCAATGCCTGTCCCAAAGAAGGCAGTAGTGGACACATGTCCCCAACTTCATCTGGCAGTCCTTGATCTAATGGAAGAGAGAGCTGATTGACAATGCCCAAGATTTAACGGACAATCTGAAAAAACAACAGTTTTACCTCCTATCTCAGCCGCACTCATGGTATTGTAGATGGAATATGGATTGTTTTCATTTAGAGCTGGCTCCAGGAAGCATACAGGAAAAGCTCCAGTCAGGGATGCTAGACATACGCCTGCTGCAGACCTCTGCCTGTGTGGAAATGCAGTGTTAGGATTACAAGACTTTTACAGCCACAAATGTTATGTACAGGATAGACAAATGTCATAGTGACATTTTACAGTTTCACTAACAATTTAGAGGAAAAGCAAATAATAGACAATACTGGCATGAACACATTCTTTGGCATTACACAAAAATTAAAACATTACCCCTCCATATAGATGCTGCTATTGGTTCCAAGAGAGTAGAGGATGTTCAATATCCTGTAACAGGACACCTGGATACCTCCAACTGGAAGGTTAAGCAGATGTTTAAAGCACAGAAATGTCTAAAGACACTGAGCTACACATGATGCATGCCTGATTCCCATAATGAAAGATATGTCAGCATGCAGAAATAAATGGATGAGAGTACATCTGGCACTTTGTGCAATGTGAAAAAATCTTCCATTACCAAGACCACTGCAAAGGCAACCCTTACCCAAGAAATCCACTCCATAGTTTTGATTAGCAAGGTGATGGAAGAGGGAAGTGAGAGTGGGTAGAAGAATGGAGGTTGTGTAGTTAAGAACCTTCGTCACTCCTCTAGAGAGCTGGCTCCTGCTCTGAGGCACAGAGACCACAGTCTCAGAAAGCTTTTCCATGGTCATCTCCAAATCAGCTGCAGCGCCTTCAAAAAATGAATGCAGAGCAGTCTGAACAGACTCTGATGCTGATTTCATTAATGTCCTGGGGAAAGGAGATCAAAAGCAAAAAAAATATATTTTTTAAATATTTTTTTATATCAAAAAACACTGTTAAAAGCTGAAGCATCATGCTTCAGGGGATTTTTTTCTGAAAAAAAGAAATGATACCTAACACAGATAACATCATCATTTTATGTGTTTAAATTGGACCACACAAATCATCCTTTGAAAGGGTGGCGCAAGATTGACAAAACTTCTGGCAGAGCAAGAAAAGTAATTCAGTCAGTGTGACAGTAGTGCCATCTAGCTACCTGGCATCAAGAGCCTGAGTCAGGACGGAGAGGCAACTCGTAACTGATGAGGCGTCATTTTCTGAGAAAACAAATGTAAATTATGGCAACATAGTGAGTGTAAATGCACAGATAAAAACACATGCAGCAATAAAATACAATTAAGTATATATACAAAACACATTACCTTTAATATTTCATCATGAAATATTGGACAGCTAAAGACCAACTCAATCATCCAATAAATTATAGTCTAAATTAGCTCTAATAATGTGAACCCTTACCAATAAGTGAAATCCTGTCCCTTACAAGAGCTGCAAGCTTACAAAAGAGGCTGGAGCAAATAAATGAGACAAATTGAAAGGTTATTATGGAACAAAAAGGAACAAAAATCAGAAGGCTGGTGATACAGTATGATGAATATAAATGAAAATTATATTTTCATCATGAAACATATTGGAAAAGCATTGTATTGCCAATATAATTAATACAAACACAAAGCATGTAAAAGTGTTGTAAAATACATGCGGTATTTTTTTTGTTTGAGGTGACAAATACCATGCAACCATCTCCTTTTCCTTTTTTGAGGCGTGGCTTCGATTATCACTCGAGTCAAGAGAAATGGACAGGAAATACAGACGATGGAGTTTCATATATTGTTCCAAAAGTGGAAGGACAATCTGTGGAGGGATGAAGGAACTGTCAACAGTTAGCTCAGAAATAATCAAGTATTAAATGGATTATCCTTAAAATTTCCTCTGACAAGTTTCAAAGTTAAATGCAAAATTATATAGATTATAAAAATCATATCAGAATATCATGTCTGTGCCTCTGTTCGATGTTCAAAATACTTGCTGAGAGAAACACTTCTGCTTTTTTAAATTTTTTATGGCTTTAACCATTATTTTAAATAAATGTACTTCCTTGTTAAACCCATCTGCTTAGTAAGATTAATTGTAATCGTAACTACAGAGTTCAAGAAAAGAACTTATCAGGGAGTGAACACGTATTGACTGTTTAACCAGACATTACTTTCAAACCCAGCGTGTATGAAGTGCTAGCAATTCACAGACTGAATGATCAGTAGATTTAGACTTGCAGGTCTGAGTGAAAGAAGTAGAGTGTAGAGATGAGAGGCATAGCTGTTCACAGTCCTGGCTGACTGGATGTGACCCAGGGGGCTTCATCAATGAAAAACAAACCCGTTTCATTGATGCCTCCTTAGAGGCACAGCAGTGTGGGAGGGTGTAATCTATGTCCTGATAAGTGAAACACCCACATAGAATTGCAAAATGCTTAAATAAATTACACAGCCACAAAGGGTTTTCTCTTATTGGTGGTTGCCTGTGACAAACTATCTAACTAACTCATTAGAGGGTGTAAATTAAATGAGGAAAAAGCCTAATAAGAAGAAATGAAAGGGTATCAGAAAAATGAAATTGAGTGGAGACTGAATCAATGTCAGAGAACGTTTTTGTGATAACACAGTAGACCAGCTGGGTTTCGATATGCATTGATATACATATCTATGCATATGCAATTGATATGCTTTTGAGTTGAGGCAAACCTTCTGAAAGAAAATGATTGGTTGCTGGTCTGGAGCCCTCTCTCCTTTTGACATCTGTCTTCTGGCTTGTATCACCTCTGGAAAGAAACACACATGATTAAATGGTCCTATGCAATCTTTCATTATTAAAAGAATGAGGAAGAAAATAAATACATGATATACAGGGTAAACTATAATAAAAGTGTTTGTATGTGGTCTTATACTAAAAACAGTAAATGTGATTTCACCTTATCTGAATTAAACATAAACAAACCTACACTGGAGAAAATTTGCTTCATGTAGACTTAAGAGGCTGTTCATTAAAATACAAGAAAGAAGGTCTAATTAGGATAATCAGTATAATCAAAACCATAAGGTATTATACAAACAGAGTCACAAGTTTGTCTTATATAAAGAAAAAATTCTTTCGTGTGATTATGTTTTGCCCTTCATTCATTTTTTGCATACATTACATTTAATAAAGTGTTGTGTTACCAAGCTTCAGCATGTTGTCTAGCGCGTCCTCAGTGTGAGACAGCATTCGCTGCAGGAAAGCAAATCCAAAGCAGTTGGCTGTGACTGGGAAGTCCATTTCCACTATCTTTCGATCTCTTTGAGGAAGTGAAATCAACAGGGTTATCAGCAAGTTTGTATGTATATCACTGTGCAATCTTGACCAAATTGTAAGACTTTAATAAAAAACAGTGTTGACATAAAATACTGCAGAAAAGAGAAGCAATTCATCCATCTTGCATGAAAGAGATCTAATACTTTTGTGGCTGGAATTAAAAATTAAGACAGACGTAACAAAGAAAAATTGAATAACTACAAGAATATTTTGTCCTGTACTCACCTCCACACAATGTAGCCATTGAGCAGAAGGAACCTTAATATTTCCTGGGCTTTTTCTCTGAACTTGTTCTTCTCTTTGGCCGTCAGGGTATCATAGGGAACGAGCATTGAATGGCCACCTCCTCCTGAGAACAGAAATGAGCCAAAAGCAGATACATTTCACTATATCTTCAGTGAATTCTTGAAAGAGAGGAAATTAAGATGGCATGGCCATGGTATTGTACCTTTACTCTCAAGTTCAAATTTTTTAGTCTTTGCCCAGGCATTGTGGTAGTTTTCAGCTAACTGTTCAGCCATAGCCTAAAGACAAAAATATTATGTTTTATTCAAAAGTGGTACACAAGGTAACAGAAAAACAAAACTTGTACAAGGTAAACATAATTTCTCCAGCATATCCATAAAAGTTAACTTTAAATAAAACAATGTGAATATTAGCACTTACACATTGTTCCCATGATAAGGTGATGCTGCTCATGTCCAAAGGCTTCGGGCTAAAGGTTGATGCTCCTTCAAAAGACAGCTTAAACAGATAACATGTAGCTGGTTACCCTTGGTCAAAACCAAAGTTAGTTTCTTTAGCAAAATCAGCCTGATCATCACTGAGAAGCTAAATGAATGAGTGCACACACCTGTCCAGACTGCGAGAGCCTACGTGTACATGCATGCATGCCAGACGTATCTCCATCTTTGGTCCTCTCTATGGTCCAACCAAAGGCCAACATACTTTTTATTGTCTCTTTGATGGCCAATCGATATACCTCCTTGTCCTATTTTAATTGACAACCAACAAAAAGAGCTCAGAAAGACAAATATATATATATATATACTGTATATACACTCCATTCCCCCATTTCTCTTCAAATTTGGTCCTCTACGAGAAGCTTGGAAGCTTGGGAGTTCTGCTCACTATCTGAGCTGTTGCTAGGACTGCACTCTTCTGGACCAAGATCTCTGATATTGCTCCTGCGATCTGGTGGAGCCACTCTCCCAGCTTGGAAGACACAGCTCCAAGTGCTCCGGCTACTATCAGCAACACTGCTGTCTTTGCCTTCCAGATCTTCTCTATCTCCCTCTTCAGCTCCTGGTACTTCTCCAGTTTCTCGTGTTCCTTCTTTTTGATATTGCTGTCACTTGGGATTGCCACATGAATCACCACTGTTCTCTTCTGGAGTTTATCAACTATCACTATGTGGTGGTCGACAAACCACCACTAATGGTTAATAGTTGGTTGGCCATAACCTTTTTATCACTCTGGATCTAGAAGTCCCACAAGATCTTCACTCTTTCATTCTCCACCACCCCTGGAGGTATCTCCCACCTTGACTTTGGGACTTCCAACCCATATTCAGTGCAGATGTTTTTGTACACTGTAACTGCCACCTGGTCGGGCTGTTACATGTATACATTGCCTGCCAGCATCTTGCATCTCCCTATTATGTGATAGATTGTTTCTGGAGTATCTTTGCGGTCAACAGGTTCCTCCTTTAGGTCTTCTTCTGGCTGGATTTCTGGCGTCTGAGACATTCACTTAGCAGCTTATCCTTAGGGGCCATCTTCTTGATGTATTCCTGGATCTTTATTGTTTCATCCTGGATGGTGGCTGTAACGATCACCAATCCACTGCCTCCCTTCTCTCCACTTCAGTATATGTATACACACACACAGCCAGTCAAAAGTCTGGACTCTTTTCCCCATTCAAATGAATGGTAAAGTGTGGCCAAACCTTTAAATGCTAGTGTGTGTGTATATCATAATAATGCAATAGATCAAAAAACATGTACACCACTACGTTAATATTTTTTATTATATAACCCATATTTAATATGCAGGTGTCTCTGGGACATGTCAATTCACTACTTTCACTATTCATATATAGACAATAAAAAGCATATTCTCAGTATACCTTCTCAGCCAGAGCCCTGTATGGCTTGAGGAGAGGGTGAACCTTAGTGTTCTCGCATCGCTGTTCACCATGAACCCAGCCATTGGCAAACTATCGGAGATAATACACAGATTCAGTAAGTCATCCTTCAGAAAATATCTTGATTTCAACATATTCACTCAAGTAAACATCACAGACAGTTGTTTGCACAATGTTTCAGTTAAAAGTAATTTTAGATGTAAGTACTTAATTCCAGACCAGAATATGAACTATCCACTTATTTTCAGCTTTAACGAGTTGTTCAGCTCTGAAGAACAATTACTAATATTACCTTGTCAAGAGACCACTTCTCATGAGTGTGCTCTGCATACTTGTTCACTACAAACTCCAGTCCCTCTGGAACAGAAACGCTAGTGCAGTGAAATAAATAATACAGTATTTAGCCACATTGCATGGTGAAATATCTGATACACTTGCTCTTTATTAGTCTAATAACATAATATTAAATGTTTCGAATCATACTTGTCAAAGCATGATACTTTGTGCCAGATTTACTCCTTTACCAAATCTGAGACAACACTTATAAAGCAGATGAGGCTCATCTCACAATGAAATAATCTTAATTATATATTCAGACAATAATAAAATACATCTTCCTTTTCAGATTCTTACTTGGTGGTATCTACAGGCTGGGGGTCAAAGTGTCCATCTGTATCCACAGAGGATTTTCTCTCCATTTGAGACAAGCAGTCTGGCTCCACATGGTCAGGAGGTAAGGCTTTGGCTACTGCAACAAGGCACTGCACACACAACCTAAACAACTGAGCCACATAGGACTTCAACATTCAATAAAATAAGGGGAAGAAAGGAGAAGAGGAAATGAACACAAATATTAATGGCATTAGTTAAGTCTTTGTGGATAAACTATATGATGGAAAAATTAATTAAATACATATATAAAATTGCCAAAATTGCTGAAAAACACAGATTGTTCAATGTTTCCTTTTTAAAAGCCTGCCTGCTCTAACAGTATTAAGAAGACAAGGCTATTCATTCTTAAGACCACTGAAGTCACATAGAAATCATCCATCTCTCCTGTGAGTTGTTAGCGTCTTTTTAAACTGTATGTTGTTTACCTGATTATAATGTAAGCTGAATAAGTCACATTAATGAAGGTGTGGATACAGTTAAGGATGGAGAGTCAATGCTGAAATACAGTGTTGGGTTTGTAAAACCTGAGGGAATCTTGTTTGTTTAATGATGTT
>JAOWBL010000007.1:7218308-7232902 GCA_028564865.1 Zenarchopterus dispar | reverse complement strand
CACACACACACACACACACACACACACACACACACACACACACACAACAGGCCAGTGGCCCTGACATCAGTCCTCTGTAAGAGTATGGAAAGAGCAGTGTGTAACCTACTGTTAGGTGAACTGTCGGACAAACCGGGCCCCCTCTAGTATGCTTATAAAGCAGAATGAGGTACTGAGGATGCAAATCTCATGCTTCTAGACCAGGGATTGGCAAAACCTTCGCTGGAAGCTCATTAGAGCTTAATATTATCAAAGACTAGGGAGCTGTGGTGGGTCCAGAGAGAGGAACCCAGAGCACCTCTTCCAACCATCAGCATCCATGGTCAGCTGATGGAGTAGGTACAGAGTTTTACGTATCTTGCGACAGAGATTGACACCAGCTTGTTCTTTTCACAACGTGCTGGATTTGTCTAACAAAAGAACAGCAGCATCTCTACTTGTTCAGAAAACGGAGAACTTTACCATCAGCAAATCCACTTTAACCCTTGTTTACAGATCACTTATTGAATCCACTCTTTAAATTTAAATTTAATCCTGGTTCAACTTCGTCACTACCAGAACAAAACTGTCCCGCATAAAAAAATAAGGGAAAGTAAAATAACCACAACAACCCAACTCCTCCTGATGGAACTGTACAGATGCTCAGTGATGAGGAAAGTCACCCTCATCACTGATGACCCCTCCCAGCCCCTGCACCACTCCTTCATACTGCTGCCATCAGGCAGACAATACAGAACCCCACTGGCCCAAAAAAAAAAAAATCTACAAGACCTAATTCATTCGCTCTAAAATAGCTACAATTGCTGTTTTAAATAGCATAAAATAGACTGCACTATATTAATCTGTTGCTGTGTGTGAACATGTTTTGAAAAATGTTTTTAATGAGTTTGGATGGTAATTTGTTTTTAATGATAGAGCTGTGTCAAAGATAAATTTCTGTTTTACTGTGGAACAGACAATAAAGTTATTTATCTATCTAAAACGCATCTTATTGTTTAAGCCTCACTTCTTTATCATCCTTTTTCAAATTAAAGTTTTTTTGTGTTTAACTTTTAAATACTATAAACAACATCAGTGAACCTGAACTCGGAGTTAGAGAGTTGGAAGTCCCTGGAAGCATGCCCTCTGCAGGGCTTCTGAGGATGGCAGCACATTCAATGGGCATGCTGAGCCGAAAGAAACCCATCTCACTCCCTGTACCATGGTTTGCTAACAATCGCTGAGAGACCCTCAGGCTGGATAAGGAATCCACTGAGCCGCTGACCCTTGCAACCTTGAATAAGATTTGCACATATTTTTCAGGATTAGAATTTTGAATTCACAAAAATAAACACACACCACATCCTTGAAAATGTGCATTAATCAACCTACTAGTAAAAGAAGATTGAGTTTACAGATCTGTGAACTAACCTGGAAGATGTGATCATCAGGCAATATGGAAATAAACTGTGGCTGTTTCCAACTCATCCACAGAGAAGGGTAGGTGGCCATATTGGACGCAAACGGTTTATACCCTTCTTGCAGGCCACATATGGAAAAATACTGCAGTGAGTCCACTTGATGGCCCAGGTTCAACCTTCCTACCTGGTTGAGCCCAACACTTACAACAGGCAACAGGCCTGAGAAAGACCCAAATAAACCAGATGTAATAAATATGGACAAGTCTTGAATGCAAATTCAAAGTAGGATTTATACAGGTCATTCAAAAGATTGTGTAGTATTAGTGTACAATATGCAATATGAAGTCCAAGACTTTTTCAAACCATCTCTGATATCAAAGTCCTTGGCAGCTAGCTCTGATCCTTTGTCATTAAACAGCAGCTCTCCATTGAGCGTGACCATCATGGTGCTTTCAACCATATCCAACAAGCAACCCACCACATCGCCTCTGAGCCATGGCCGTCCCAGAGGCTCACCACCCTGATGGTACCACTGAGCCTAAAAAAAACAGTGTCGGAGCAATCACATCCTTCATTTAAAGAAAAAAATTACAAATACTAGCAAAAGGGATGCATATAAGTAAATAAGCATACTATGTTTGTATAAAAGTACTCCTGTAAAAATACTGTTTTGTCCCTAAGATATAGTTCATGATGTGAGACCATTAATAATAGTGTATAATTGTGTAATCAGCGTATTTAAGAAACTATGCACAGACTTCTTTCTGCTTTTAACCTTGAACAGCCTTGATTGAGACATCTAAAACAATTAAAGGCTTATTACATTTATTTTCAGCACTAAATTACTTGGTACTGATTTAATTACTCATCTAATTTGGACTGTCTGATGCTTATTAAATAAATCAGCTGGTTACAGACTAGCCTATGGCCTCAGTTCTGTTAATGCCTGCTTCAAAAAAAACCTCCCCTGCTGTCAGTTATGTAATCATTACTGACAGTAAGGTGTCAAAATCACATAAATGGATCTCATAAGTCAAAAACACTGTATTAGTTGACAGTTACAAGTAGATTTTGAGTATAAGATATAGTAACATGTTCATCTTTGTATTGTACAAGTAGACAAATTGTACAAGTGCACAAAGAAATATAATGCAGGAACAGAGAAAAAAGCATCAGATGTTAAATCTATTTATGTTGTGATTTTGGTTTTAATAAAAAATAATGGGCAGCAGCAGCATCAAAAATTGTCAAATTTGAATGCCTCACCTCAAATCCATCAAAGACATATGCCTGGTCATCTGAGCCGAGCTCTTTATCTGGAGCACAGCTTGGTCGGGCCCAGCCCACTCTCATATACCCCTCAGTCAGTACTTCAAATTCAAAATACCACTTCCCCCCGGTCACAGCATATGATTTATCTGGCCTGAACACTCTGCACCTCTCTGAAGAGAAGAGGGATGGCTTTGATAATGTGGCTGTCAGTCAAAGAAACAGAGCATGTATAATTATTTCCTACATTAAAAACCCATTTATACTCAAGTCTTGTTAAACAGAATGTATCATTGTAACAGTACTAAAAAATGTCAGTATCATAAATATTCTTTAAAAAATATTGGAGTTAATAGCCTGCTTTACTTCAGTGAGCTATATCTTAATTAAAAGTTACACTGATTACCTTGTGCTATGTTCAATAACTGCAGTGCAATGAATTGAGGTGTAAAATTTAAAATTAATAACATGGCTTTGAGACATACTCCGTTCCTGGCTGAGGGGCTCGAGGCTGTAGCCGAATGCCAGCAGGGTACCGACAGCCTCCCTGACACTCTCCCTGCCCATTATCCTTGTCTTTTCATCAAGAAGACTGTAAGGCACAAGGTGTGGACTCTGCTTCGCTTTTAAATCCTTAAATTAGAGATGTAAAGCACAATGTGGGCAACTGCAGTTGGAAGAAAACCATTAAAGTATTTATCTTGACTAAACATATTGCATCTGCAGATGCTTGTACACAGAGTTAATGTTTGGAATATTTTTTTCTTTAAACAAGAAAAAAAAAAAAAAAAAAAACCTGCTGAATGTAAGTAACATTCAAAACTCTGACTGTAAACACTTTTAACATTCAAGTACAACACCCCTCTCTAATTAATAACAAGAGAGTACAGAATAAAACACCTGTTGGATTCCATGGGTCCATCCCTGTTTGATACGATCCCTGGCCCATTCATTGTGTTCATTTTCTGCCAGCAAGTCAACCACTTCTTCATCGGAAGAACTGAGAATAACTTGGCTCAAGTCGATTGGCGCAGGCCTGTAACCATTTAGCAGCTCATACCTGAGCCAGAATATGAAAGATGGGACATCAGTTTGTCAAGACCAGAACAGAAATGTAACAGTAAGTAAGAGCTGCAAGTTTGATTTTTACAGTACTTGACTGAGGAGCTGTATGAATAATCAAACCTGACTGAGATGGGTCTCTCTGTGTCTAAGGCCAGCAAAAAAATAAATAAATAAATAAAAATAAAACACAATGTTGAATATCTTACTTAGAATTAAGTGTCATGTATTTGATCCGCTCCTCAGCGTGGTCGTCTGTCAAAATAACATGAAACCCGAGGGCAAGTAGAGTCCTATAATGGACGAACAGAAACATAACTAGTTTATCTAACACAAAATACCAACTAATTAAAAAAAACAAAAAACAAAAGGATTTGAATAGACAATCAAACACAACACAGTCCAGTTTTATTTCTCCATATGATGCATAGATTGAAGCTCACCTGAGGGTGTCCTGAGCAATCTGAAGGTTTTGGTTTCTCTCCTGCTCTGGCAGCTTTGAGAACTCCACGAGGCAGGGATCATGTCGTTTACCTTCATCTTTGATCTGTTTGTCAAAAACAATCATGTTTTTGTCAAAACCATCATGTTTTTGTCAAAGCAAGCAGAACTGAAGCATGTATGATTTTAATTATTTCTAAGTTTTCTTACTGGTCCATGTGTCCATCCAACATCAATCTTGTCTTTTACCCAGATATCATGAATATTCTCTGCCATTTTTTCTCGGATGTCTTCAAGTTGTGGTGGTAATGCAAACTATTAGGGTAAAATTTGCCAAGACATTATACTATGATATAACATATAATGTCTACACTAATGAGAAGTTTCAACTCATATGCAAGTTTAGCTTTTTTCTTTTTAATCTGATTTTTCTATTTAGAAATGTGCAATTTAAATAACTTTTTGTCAAACAGATCAAACTATGATAAACAACGGTGACTGTTACCTTACTGATGTCTATAGGCGTTGGAGTGAATGTAACAGGAGTGACTGGCACTAAGGGGCCAAGAAGCTCCTTTTTTCCTTCTCCACAATCTAAGATGTATTTCTGACATGGCTCAACCTTCAGCTTGACTTTGGGAAGCAGAGCCTCAGAGCATGAAGCATAACCGGGTGGGGGAAGAAAGCGAAATTCTCCATGTTGTCCGCCAAACAGAAAACGAACCCTGAGTTCAAGGAAAACACAAGGACAACATTGGTTTTAATACCTTATTGAGGCAAAAACATGGAGTGAGATTATAATAATTTTTAAAGTACTAGTCCTACAGATAAAGATAGTTTCACCTAAAAAAATCTCTATGTAAGAACTGTAATGAGTGTTGAGATTAACTAAAACCAAAACACAGGTAGGTAGAACTGTTAAAGGGTATTGTCATGACTAACCTGACACCAGCAGAAAAGCTGACCACAGGAAAAAGAAGTCCATTAGCACTGAAGTTCTCCAACATGCCCTGCACCGGCAGACCATTGACCCGGAATGATATGCAGGGAACAGTGAGGTCAAGACAGCAACTAACGACATCATTATCCTTCAGCAGGTGTGGGAATGGAGAGCTGACTTTGCGTCCTACACAGCCTGAAATTCAGGAGACACGGTCATCAATGTTCAGACTTCTAGTTTCTTCTGGTAACAGGCAATAAAAAGTATCTTGTATTATAAGTATCCTCTATTGATTTTTTAATAATTTAAATTATATGTGTAAAACATGTTATAAAGGTAGAGGCTACTCTTCAGGAGCATGCCTCTGGTGTTTTTGCAGGACCATATCACTATGTTGTCAGAACTTAAGGTATTGTTTACACTAAAAGCAAATTACAGTGTTGATACTTCACAAATAAAACCTAACTGCGACTAAATTTCTCATCTGAGAGTCCTGCTATGCAGAATTATAATTCACCATAATCTTTCTATTTCCCTCTACTTTCAATTACAGATACTTTTACCTCAGTGAATCTCTGTGGATTAATTAATCTCCTTAGATTCATAGTTTCTAAACTAAAGATTTTATAGACTTTTGCTGTTCAATTAGTCATAACAGCTTAATTCAGGATAATAAATACTCAGGCATTATTACTGGGCATTATTTTTGTCCTCTTCCTGAGGAACTGATATTCTTTTATTCAGTTCCTTCATTCAGAAAATATATATTGTTTATGGGTGCATGTATATTTATCCTGCAAAATCCAGGGGGAAAGAGGGTTATTCCAGACTATCACATAAAGTTCATAACTAAGCTTTTTTTTCCCTCACAATTTATCAATGCAAAAGGCATGTCTTAATATTGTATGCTTGACATGACGGTGACTGATTCAAAGCAGTGGATGTACAGGTTATGTCCAAAAGAGTATGTGAAGAAAACAGTTTGTCATGTACTTATTTGCAAAGCCAGAACAAGATATTATGAGAACATATCATCACTCTCTTAAAATATGAGCCTAAGTCATATTTTTCTCAAATTTTCAAAAAGTAAAAACAACTGAGCCAAATATTTAGTTTAGGTTTTTTTTTCTGTTTTCAGAAAATCTTGAGAAGAGTTGTAAAGCCACATTATTCTCACTTCTGTAAAAAATCTAAGATGACTTGGGAACACTAACTAGATTGATTCATACAATTCCAGCTGCACCAAAACATTTTAGCAGTCTTGATGTTTTTTTATTTTATCTACGTCTTCTGCATGTCTTAAGTAGCCAGGATATATCTCTATTCAGATTTTCCTCTATGCTGTTGCTGAGTGAAAAGCAAATCCCAATCTACCCTGTTTTTGATTTGTTACCACACGTTAATTTAGTCAGATAAATCTGAAAATTAAACATTATAAATGCAAAACATATACTTGTCTTGAGTTTCTCATGTGGGTCTGACCATGGAAGTTTTATGAACATTAATGGGTTTTCATGTAACCATTTGGACATTTCTGGATGATAATTACCTCTCAGGATCAGTAAGAACCCCATGACCACACACTACTTTTCTCTTTGAGAATATATAACTTGTCTAAATACGAGACATTGAGCTGACTTTCCACAACTGCCAGCGATTGTCTTTTGTTCAAGTTCTTTCATACCCGACCAGAGGTGCAGTCCATCAAAGCCATATGAGCAGAGATCATCTCCAACACCGTTTCCACCCCAGCCCTCTCCTCCTGTGGGCCTGGGCTGATAGCCTGTGGTGCAGGCCCAGCCAACACGCAAGTGTGTGGGTTCTGATGTAAGAAAGGGGTCAATACGCTCCACAACCAACTCATAATACCACCTCCGATGCTGGGCTGAAGCCTCTCCCATATCCAGGAAAATGTTTGGTCTCATGCTGTGGTGGATCAGTGTGACAAGAGTATAAAGAGATAAACAAAAGGAGCAAAGAGGATCAAAGGTTCTGGTTAGTAACCTTTTTTAGTGTGTCTTATCAGAATAACATTAAGCATAATATTTTGAAAAACATTACAAAGCACAGTCTACTGTTGAAGCATTTCATTTGTGAAACTTATTGTATGCAAATATAAAATGGCTTGGGTGCATTAGTAGACAGAGCAAAAACTGAGACTGCAATATATTTAGCATGCAGATTCTCATCTCATCTAGGTAGGTAACATCTGCAGCCAACAATAATAATCAACTAACATAGAGGCAAAGAATACGATCACTGAAAGCTACTGGGTGCCAAATAAGAGAACTCAATCTGACAACTAAACTAACTGAGCCAGACTTGAGCACAAAAGTGCTGTGTACCATTTAAAGAGAAACAAAAAGCATATGTCTTACACAGAAATGACAAATTCTTTCCATATATTTCTTGCAACAACTCTGAGTAAGAAGTCTTCTCACAACTCTATTCTTAATCCATCTCTTTACCAGCAGCTTGACTGTCCCAGTTAAAAACCTATACTAATTACACTATGTTTATAAATGAAATAAATGAACTTTGAACTCTGAAAAGCACACATGCACACACACTCTCTCTCTCACACACACACACACATAGAGCACAAGTTCACATTTTTTCAATCACTTCATGAAGAGAATTTGATATCACATCACATAGACATTTGAGCTCTGACATCAACTTTGTATGTTGGATCTATGTAGACAAAAAAAAATAAATAAACGGGACATCAAGAGATATCACTGAATAAGAAAGATGAATATTTAATTAAGGCAACAAAAAAGAGAAAAGATTATTTTATGCTGTAGAAAAATCTGAGAAAGAGCCAGAGAAAAACAGCTGCCACATAGTGATTCTCCACCCTGAAAAAAGGAAGGAAGATTGCTAAGCGCTACTGATGAGTTTTAAAAGTTCTGCTTTGACAAACGTGATTTTAATTGTAAAGGCAAAAATATATAAAATCAGATGAGTCTACAGGCAAAAAGGGAATATGGAAAAGTACTAGTTAAAGTAATAATAATAATGTTAATAACAGAGCAACTGAGATAAAAATGACTAAAAAAAAAACACCCAAATAAATAAATCCCAGAATTATTTGGAGAAAAATTTCTGAAGTACCTGGTGACCTGATTTACCAGACGTGTTTGGAGAAGCAAATCTCTGTCTGGCAGCAGGCTGTCACAGATGATGTTCTGATTGGAGCACACTGCCACACCACGGCATACACACAGAGAGCACAGCACTTCCAGCACCTGTAATGCAACCTGTCAGCACTTCATGTAGCCAGAATTAGCTCAAAACATGAAAATAATTAAATATATGTCAATAGATTTTAAACAGCTATTAAAGTTCTTCATGTTGCAATATTTGTCTCTATATTCTAGTTTGTATAACAGCATGGACTTATGGACACCTCTGTACCATGACAATGCATATTTTCATTAATCTTTTCCATACTTAAATTATATACTGCATCCAATAGAAAGATGTCAGTATGTGCTTATTTTGTATATATTTTGTTTAGAATACAGATTTACCATCCATCCATCCATTTTCTATACCCATTTTAATCCATCTACAGGGTCACGGGGGTCTGCTGGAGCCTATCCCAGTTCATTACAGGTGATAGGCAGGGGTACAGTTTGGATAGTTTGTCAGTCTATCGCAGGACCACATACAGACACAAACAACCATGCACACTCACTCTCTCACCTATGGGCAATTTAGAGTTCTCAGTCAACCTTACATACATGTTTTTGAACTCTGGGAAGAATCCAGAGTATCCAGAGAGAACCCACGCAAATACGAGTAGAACATGTAAACTCCACACAGAAAGACTCCTGCCAAGCTTGGGTGTCAAACCAGGAACCTTCTTGCTGTGAGGCAACAGTGCTAACCACTAACCCACCGTGCTGCCCACATTATACATTTTGGAAAACTAAATAAATAAATAAATGATTTCAGTTACTACCTTGTTGTTGCGTCCATGCTTGTCTAAAAATGAGAGGATAGACTTGATATGTCCATCCTTGATGACATTTAGTGCCTCAGGACTCTCCACTAGGACACAGTGTAAAACCTCCAAGACTCCTGTAAATTGAAATACCTTTAACTCCAAAATATGAAAAGTGAGTTTAATATTGACATGAAGACAACTGCCAAACCAGAAGATGAGCCTGTACACCAAAATTATTTCACTATGTAACAACTCAGGTAAATGACTGGAAAAGATTATAAAATGCATTGCAACATAAACATTTTATCTTTTTTATGTGATGCATTCTACATAATTGGGATATGGATGAAATTCTCAAAGTTCAACCAACCAGAAGAGGCCTCTAGTCGGTCTAGCTTGCTAATCAGCCAATCTACAGAACCTGAGAAATGTGCACAGTTGACTTGGTTTCCCCGGATCAGAGCAGCTGGAGGAAGACAAAAAGACCAAACGATTGAATGAGCTACTTATGTCTTGAAGGTACCAAGCAACAAAGCTGGCAATCACTTTAGTATTTAAACAAATTCATAAATCACTTACAAATTACACAATGTGATAATTCTTACCTAGTAACTCATAAAAAGATCTGAGAATGAACTCCCAATTTTCTTCTGCATCACCCTGAGCAGCTTCAGCAAAATGAGAGCCATTACTGTATTGGTGTAGATGGTCTATACAATCTAGGACCAAATCTACCACACCCTGAGAAGAAAAAGGATGCTCAGTATGTGTTATGAACTCTGGAAACTAGAGGACCAATTTTCTCATTGCCACATTTACCTCTTCCTGAAACATGTTCTGCCATTTTTTAAGCCTTGTTAAGTTTTTCTGTTTGGCTTCATGGCTTAGCCCCTCCAGTGGAGGCTGGAAATAGTTGATGAGATCCTGGAGACTGTGTGTTATTATTCTCATTGGCAGGGGGATAGAGGAAGGAGTTCCTTCTTGACTAACACCACCCAGTTTCCTTAAGAAAACATGATTATCTTTTTTTTAATAGTCAATATTTACATCCTAATAAGTCAGATTTAAACAGGCAGAGTGTTTAATGCTGTACATAATGGATTCTTCAAACCAAATACAATTTGGGGCAATATAAATTACTTTTTAAAAGATTTCTTTTGAGTGAAAACAAAAAAAAAATCAAAATATGCCTCAGATGTTGATTTTGAAAATTTTCTCACACTGGGAAAAAAAAGAAGTGGTGAAGATCTTAATGTTTTTTAAATTGTGACTTTGTAGGTCAGGTGCAAGATGAACAAAACAGCATGATAATACATAATAAATGTATTTTTTGGGATATTTTTGAGATAGCAAAATTCTGTGGGCTGTGTAAAACAGAAGCACATGTATTCACATACAGTCCATCAATGCTCTATCCACAAATGAGTAAATATCTTACAAAGCATCCAATACCTTATGAAGCGAGTGAACAGGAGAATAGTGCTCCGAATTAATCTAGCAGTGTGGGATTCTTCCGTTTGAGAACGAGACAGTGTTAGTCCATCATCCATATGACCCTCACTGTGCAAAATAGCCTGAAAACATAATTTATTTTTAATTTTCAACTGGCAGTTTCATTATGAAAAATGGTATAAAAAATAGTCAAAATAAATATTGAACCTTATACTTGAAGGTTAATCATGACTTCAAAGACATAGAGCAAATTTTATGGGTTTACCTTTCTCTGAGCACCTCCCACGCGACACTTGGCATCAGCAGCTTGGTAGGTTAGCCAGAGCCCAGAATATACATGTTGAAGATAGCAAACGGAGTCTCCATACTTGATCTCTGGGTTTCCCATGCCATCTGCATTGGTCTTTAAGACAGTATCAAGCTTTTCCTTAAGGCAAAAGTAACATACCATGAATTCACTTTACTGGTAAAAATGTTTCTTTAATATCATGCTTTTCTAACCATAAATTGGACAATGTAATACACTAAACTTAAATTCTCCTGTCTATGATACTCCCAGATAATAAACTTATTACACTGATTAGACTTTCCTAAAAATGTCTTGATTTCTCATTTCATTTTGAACCTTTGACGATCTGAAGCAGAAGGAGCTTGTGTTGACATCAGCTTTGTCCCGACCAACCAGATGTAGGCCTTTCTCTTCTGTGAGACCCAGGTACCTCCCAGTAGTCACATGGCACAATCTAAACGGCTGACCCCAGCATGTATGTCTGCCACTCCAACTAGGAAATACAAACACATGTAGTATTTTTTTTTCTTTTGCTTTTGTCTGAGCAGTCCAGAACATTTGGTTTCCCTAACTGTTACTTCATTATTGTTAAAATGGCACAAAGCAAAGCAAGTGGGAAAAACAGAAGTTTCAATTATGGCTCAAGTAGCTTTTTGCAGCCTTTGTGGCCAGAAATGTGAATAAAAAAACAACAACAAAAAAAAAAACAGATTCTGGGCCATTGTCTTGGAGGTAGCAATTAGTGGATTGCCCAACATCACACTAATTACTCTCTACAACCATAAGAATCACATGGAACAAAACTCATGTAGAATAAGATTATATCTTAAATGTTATGTGTACTTACACAACATGCAGAATTTCCAGCCTCCAGAGAGAGCGGGCATGACCGGAGACTGATCCAATTTCATAATGCATTATCCTTGATTAAGAAAGGTGGCATGGTCACTGAAGTAAAGGACATTTCTTGAACTGACATGAGGCCAATCTTTTCAACTGACCTTTGAAGTTCCTCTTCCTGGTCTCTAGAGGGAATGGTCAGACATGCATCACTGTGGTTGTGAAGCAGCCGTAAAGTATCACCCCCCTTCAGGTATCCTAAAATCAGCACACAAACACATTCGCATAGAAGACACCAGACAAGTTGTACATGAAAAAACATTTTACTACATCCAGTGTAGATACTTTGGTACAGTATCTTTGTAGTAATAACTGTGGTTTTGTCCACTTCATCTAATAAATATTTATTCCACCAAACTCAGTAAAGAACTATGAAGTGCGTTGTTAAAGGAGATGACCAAGCATCCAATGGTCACCCTAGCAGAGCTTGAGTGGTCCTCTCATAATTGGATCACCATATCCCGAGCCTTTATTGTTGACCAACCATGAGATATTTAGAGTAATAAGAATGTAGCTCAAGTTTGTCTAAAGAAGTAGAAAAGGTGTATTTAGACCAGATCTCCCAGAACTAGAGTAGCTCACACTACATGGCTAATATGATTTCCAAATATGATTTTAAAGCATGGTGGTGGCAGCATCATGCAGGAAAGTCTGGGAGTCTGTTCAGAGCTGTGATAAACTCAACAAACATTTTTTAATAGAAAAGTTTTTAAAAAAATCATGGTCATCAGTGAAAAGAATGAAAAACAAACACCACAAGTAGATATAATAGTGTGTCTCCACCAATCACTTGGCAGGGCAAGTCTCTGCCTATAGAACCTCAGTCCTACAAGCAGCTTCACTTGCAGTGGTAATGTGTAGGTTTTTGTCACTGAGGTAATTGCATTTACATTGCCCAGCGCACATTAAACACACGTTCTTCCTCCAGGACTAATAGCGGGGTCTAATCTAAAAAGGCCTATTAAAATCATGATTTAGAGAGAAACAGACAGATTTGAGAGGTTCAGCTAAGACAAATGGCATTAACTGCCCAAAATCATAACATAAAGTCACTTAAAACTGTAAAAAGTGTAAAAAGTAAAATGTACAATCCAACAAAAAGTGTCCAAAATACAGTGCAAAAGGTAAATGCATCTGAATACTAACTCAACCACCGTATTCCTTGAACAGAACAAACTCAATTGCATTATATCACTTCAGAAATTAAAATTTTGTTTACTGACATGCTTGGAAAGCAAAAAGGAAAGAAACTTGCCTTGAGCAATTGCACCCCCAGAGCAGATGGGAGCAACACTCCACAGAGTCTGCTGGAAGGCTGCACTGACAATTAGACTGTCGCTCAGGCTTTTATTGTCTGATACAACGCCGTAAGACAGGTGCTGGGAGAAAGAGAATGTAAAGGAAAAAAATTGCATGTTGAAAATGAATACAAATTCTTCTTTTTCAACCAAAATAACTGTAATTATAAACAATTATCCAAAACAATGCACCAGTGCCTGAGTGAATACAGATTACTATCTTGTTCACGTAATCAAAGAAAATTAAGCCAATAACAATTTTATTTTGTGAAAAAAGATCAATGAAAATGAGTAAAAATAAATTAGAAAAGACACAGCATTTAAGTTAACAACTTTAAATGTTTATCTAGTAGTACTTCTTTCCATAATTATCAGTATACTGATACAAATATTTGTCTTCGACAAACCAAGTAACTTTACTTTTTTAAAATTTACTCACCAAATATCTCTCTGAGGAGACGCTGACAAGAATAAGGTCATCTCCAACCCGCACCTTTTCGCCCTCTGACCTCTGTCTAGATGCTGGATGGACAGTCCACCAACATGCCTCCCCTGAGCCACACAGATGTTTATGAAAAGCAATATAAAACAAAAACAGACCACTCATAAAATATAAAAATGTACTATTATCATAGACCCATGATTGATGTGGTAAAAGAAAAAAATGCAAATCCAAAATACTAAAAACACCCAATACCTGTATTATTCTCCTGCAGACCAACATCAAAAGCCAGCTTGTCAGTTGAAGACTGAGATGAGGACAAGCAGCTGAGATACTGAAAATGAATGAAATTAACAACAGAAATAATGTATATTTTAGTAAATATCATTAAAAAAAATTTGAAAAGTTTATACAGTTTTAAGATCCACCTGAACAACAGGAAGTGCAAAAATGACTCACTGTGCCGCTGTAAGAGTGGAGGAACAGCACTGCTTGGCCATAAAGCAAAGTGCGATGGCTTCCTCCAGCTCCCACCTTTAAATTCCAATATACAGGAAAAAAGAAAACCTCTATTTAGACTATATATAAAATTACAGCTTTCATCCCAAAATATGTCACTTATAATTCTACAATTGTGGTGGTCTCAGACTGGCAGTGGGGTATTAGCACTTTGTAACTTAGTTTTCGCCAATATTAGTATTTCAAGTACTTATTAATTACAATAGAAACAACAGAATGCCTTTATTTTCTTCTATTGTTGACATTCACATCTTTGTCAGCTATTATGCAGCTCTTTTTTGTTCTTTGACTAAGAACAGACTGTAGTCGAATAGTCAGTTGCCATATCTATTTGATCAAATTTAGAGCTGCTAAAACTGGAGCCGTCATTACAGTAAATCACAGGTACAAGAGCTTCATTCTGTGCTTGTAGAAGAAAGGATCAGTAGGAGTGACTGTAAAGAAAGCGATCAAAGTCTGTTCAAAAGGTTTCCACATCTTTTTTCTTCTTCTTCGTCTCTTGGTTTTGTCTTTGTGGGTCACCACAAGAGATCACCTGTTTTCATCTTCCTCTATCTTCTGCATCTTCCTGTTGCACCAGCCAACTGTAAATCCTCCATTAGTCCTCTCTTTGGTCTTCTCCCTTTT
>JAOWBL010000007.1:7201470-7218208 GCA_028564865.1 Zenarchopterus dispar | reverse complement strand
TCTATCTTCTGCATCTTCCTGTTGCACCAGCCAACTGTAAATCCTCCATTAGTCCTCTCTTTGGTCTTCTCCCTTTTACCCTGGAAGGCAACTCCATTCCCAGCCTCCTTCTACCAATATATTTACTCTCCCTCCTCTTTCTGTGTCTGTGTTCTAGTTTCTCTCTCCAAGATATCTAACCCTGGCTGTTCTTCTGATTTCCTTGTTTTTTTCAATCTTATCCATCCTTGTCTCCCACAAAGAATATTTAAGCTTCCTCAACTCTGCTTCTGTCCCTTGGAAATTGCCACTGCCTCCAAGCCATGAAGAAGGAAAGAATTTTACTTCCATCTTATGAGCCTTTCTCTTTACTTGCTGCAACTTTTCTATGACAGATAACTCTAGACGCCACCTTGCCTGTACTCCCTTTTTCACCTCTTTTTCATGTTCCTCATTGCCCTACACAGTTGAGCCCAATTATTTAAAGGTCCCAAATTATGTAATTTTGAACCTTATTCATATTGATCAAACACCATAATAGTCATTTTACTCTGATTGCAACTCAAAAATTCTCTGGATCAGTGAGATCTCCCACCCTAAAACTTTTCTGTCCTTCTGTTTGCCCCTTCCACCCTCCCGACTCTGTTGTTACTGATTACTGTCCTAAAGCAGTCAGGCATCCAGCCACTGACAGGTTCATGGCAGAGACAATAGAAGGATGTTCCAAGGGGATGGGGCTGACCCCACACAGGGATAGATCTATGAGCTGATTGAGCTCCACTTGAAGTTAAGAAGCCAAACTGTTCTTATATGACCAGAAGGATGTTTTCAAGAAAACAAATTCACAGAAGTTTCTGGTGTGTCTGCTTTTTCGAAACTTTAATTTATTGCTTAATCAATTACACGTTTCTTAAAATAGTCTTATTTCCATTACCCCTAGATCTGCATAAAATCTAAATCTCACAAAGAAAAATCTGTAGTGGGAACATCTAGAATTAGAAAAAAAATGTCTACATGAAGTGGTTTTTCAGACAAGTTGTTAATCCAGTTTATCGGAAAAGTGTAATGAAAACACTTTTTGCGCATTTTCACCTCAGACAGAATTGGATGTGACCTAGTCTGTCAATTCACACCTTATTGCTGTCATGCCACCTTCATGCATTTTCTACACCTACCTAATATACACTGGCTATCCAAAAAATACTAAGTCACCACCTGGATTCAATGCTGCAAATAGGTGAAATCAGATTGTACAAAACACCAGTAGAACTCATATATATGTTTAATAGTGAATGTAAGGGAATTTCCACATGCATAATGCAAAGGGAAGTCAAGGGATTGGGACTTAATAGCTGGCTAGCCTTAAGAAAACCACTTATCAGTGAGGCTTATTGAAAAAAAGGATTGAATTTTCTAGGGAGCATAAAGATTGGACATTGGAACAACGACAAAGGGTCATGTGATCTGATAAATCCATATTGACCCTGTTTCAGTGTGATTGGTGCATCAGGGTAAGAAAAGAGGCAGCTGAAGTGATGCAGCCATCATCCTTGGTGCTGAAGGTACCAAGGATGATGGGTGAGGGGTCAGTGCTATGATCAGTGGTTGCTGCAGGTGGTCAGGTCTAGGTTCAGCAATGTTATGTGTTCAAAGAGTGATGTAAACTGACTACCAGAATATACTGAATGGCCAGGTCATATTCCAAAATAATGATGCCAGAATTCATTGGGCTCAAATTGTGAAAAAGTGATTCAGGAAGTGTAAGACGATAGACTGGCCACCATGGATTCCACACCTTAACCCCAATGAGAATCTTTGGGATGTGCAGGAGAAGACTTCGCGCAGCAGTCCAATTCTCCCATCACCAATATAAGATCTTTGCAAAAAAATTAATGCAACTCTGGATAGAAACAAATCCTGTGACATTGTAGAAGCTTAACAGAACAATGGAACAGTGAATACATGCACAATCAAAGCTAACAGTGGTCCAACGAAATGTTAGAGTGTGTGACTAGTTTTTGGTCAGGCAGTTTACTTATCTGCAACTTTAGACCTTCGATGCAGTACCACAATTCATCCCTCTGTACCCCCTTATATGTTTTCTCAAAACCGACTAATACATAGTGTATTTCATTCCAACATTCTGTGTTCCTTTCCAGCATGCCACTTGCTTTTATTTAAAATAAATGGTGCTAAAAGGGTTTGGAAAAAATCACTATCAATCAAGTGAAACCCAAAAAGCACTCTTACTGTGCATAATCTTGTTTTTATTTAGGATGTTTGCATTGAGAGGGGAGGAACTGAAAAAATATATGTGGTGGGGCACAGGGGTGGACACATCTCTGTGGTACTATATTCAACTATTTTTGACAGTAAAAAATAAAACTTAGTAAGTGTATTTCTAATTATTTTTTAGTAAGGTTTCTTTTTTATGATTGAGAGTAAATTGTTAGAAGCAGACTTTTTGTCCTCAAGAATATGATCCGTGACTAACAAGGGAGAGCAGAAGAGCTAATCAGTATTTTTTAAAGAAAAGGAGTGAGAGAACCATCTCATACAGTGAATGACTTTAGCAGACAACCCACTTACTGAGTACTTGAGCTACATTTGGTATTAACATTCGAGTAAATCAAAACAAAGACGGAGGACACAAGAATTATAGTGTCAGCTTTCTATGTGCTCATTCTACTTTATACACAACCAAAATGTGTCCATTCCTGATAATATCACCATAAGAAACAAAACAATACTAGTGATAAATGCAGGATTAGATTAAAAGGTGGTGAAACATCCCAGCTTTTTTCCCCCCAACATCTGTGTGTTTAAATGTCCTTTTCATATTGTGCTAAGTTGCACAATGAAGATAACATTCCTGTACTGCTTGTTGTTTTGAAAATATTTCCCTGTGAGTGTTAATATTAATCTGTCTAAAATAGCTATGGGCCAATGTGAAGCCTAAACTTCTGACAGCCACAACACTTTTTTAAGAAACACTAAAACTGAATCTGGACACATTTCCAGGATGCTGGAAATGTGCTCTAATGTTATCATTTAAGGTGGCCAACAGACATACATAATTTGGGTTCTCCTTTGAACTGAACATGTAAAATGTATATTTGGATATCTTATTTTGAAATCTCAATAAATTATACCATACAAATGGAATATGAGAAGAACATAACAAATAACAAAATATCAACAAATATCAAAAATGCAATTAGTTAGAAGCAGCAGGAGTGAAAAGAGGACAAAAGAGTCTCACCTCTGTAGCTGGTTGCACACTCTGGGCCAGCATTTCCTGCAGGGCTCGAACAGAGAGACACTGTGCCAGAACAAAGCCACACACAGACAAATCTGGGGGAACATTCTGGAAGAAAAAAGAAAACAGCACATACAATCCCCAAGATGGTTTCATGTAAGTCTGCTCCCTGTACAGAGCAGCAATGTATTAAGTTATGAGAACCACAACAAATTGAAAAAATGGTAGGAAGACAGGACAACTCTGGTTAAGATTAAAAGATTCTATACACAACAAAAGGTGCAGAATCTTTAGGTGAAAAGTAAAAATACGTTATTTTCCTTAACATTATTGAGAGAAACTATAGAGAAATGAACATGTAGGTCCTTCAAAATAGCATGCTACCCAAACACAACTAGGAAAATTTAAATTTGAATAAATTAACCTTTTATAAAATGCCATTTTCTGGTACTGGATTTCTTTACAGGCATACAGGCAGACTTTCCAGTTAATTATTTCCATCATTTCAGTCCTCTCTTTCTGTGTCACAATAATTAACAAATGGTTGTCACTGATGAAGAGCTGTGCAGTTGCTTCACCTTGCAATTCGAAGTGGGCTCAAGCCTGCAAAGTCTGTTTCCAAATCCTTCAGCAGCCAGACAGACCTTCAGATGTTCCTCTTGGCAGGTGAAGGTACTCTGCAACACCACCTCATCTCCCTACAGAGATGACAACATTAGCTACACACAAGCTCTCCATCCATGAGGGTTACACATTTCAGCTCATAAATATTTGCAGTCTCATTTCACTTTAATAAAACAGTTTTAGAAAAGTATTTCTCATTTTTCTTTTAAATACATTGTAAACTAACAAACAAACAATCTAAAGAATTTAGGTCTAACATGTCTTATTAGCCTACAATACTGAAATGCTTATATAACATCATGGAATGCTCTTTTCCCACTGAAACACGTTCAGCAGATATTTATCTTATCGAAATTCAAATGCCACATGGACAATGTCAAACAAAGTAAGCGTCTCTTTCTATTTAAGGAACTACAAAAAAAGCAACAGATGATGGGGAATACCAACACCTCTCTGTAGCCAGATTGCAAGCTTCCATACTGGGAAGATAGTGCATTATCTGACGCCTGATTCGCCCTTCTGTCCTCTCTTCATATCAACAGCTACCCAAGGCTGAAAGAGTGAGGTGCATTCTGTCTGCAAGTGAACGGTTTATACAGTTATGAGAGCATGCTTTTCTGTCATCTACCCACTTCATTTATCATGAAAAAAAAATTCATCAAGATCTGGGGGACGGGGGCTTCCCCCCCACAGTCAAGCAACTACTCAAGGGAACTGTTGCATTCAATGGCAGACTTTTAATGGCTCAGTCTCATAAACTTTGTTACCTTTGCAGTCCAACTCTTGCTAATTATGGGTCTGTGTCTCATTTCCTGAAAAGACACTCTCCATTTGACTTGCCCTTATCAGGAGGCAAAGATTACAAGCTGTGACATGATGACTTACATCGAGGGAACAACGATATGGCCTCTTCCTGACAAGAGAGAAATCATCAAGGATCTTTATTTACACCTAATAACTGAAAACAGTTATCAAGTCACCAGTTGGGAAAACGTTCAACCGGTATCATTTAATCAAATATTTTGTTATTTATATATGCAGTTGGAGAAAATTTTGCTCCATAAATATACATCGTGTGAGTATGAAGAAAGACTGTGTAGTTTTTTTTTGTTTGTTTTTTTTTTGCTTTTAATGTGAAATGGACAACAGTCTACAAGGATGCAACAAATACTATATGTAATTAGTCCAATTACTGTTTCGTTACATCAGCAATAACCACACAATTGATGTGCTTTGTATCAAAATAAATATGAATTAATTTGCTTTTTTTTCTCAAAATGAAGGTTACCAACACTTTACACCTGAGTTTGTTTAAAATAACTTAACTACTCGATGTCCGTCACTCTCTCTACCATTTCGGCTTATTCCATCTAAGCGGAGAGGTCACCACAGCGCAGCAGCGCAGTCCGCACAACGATTTATACCCATTTCTGACACTAGCATGGCTACATATTACCAGGTTCACTTTTTTTTTTTTTTAATTCCCACTCACCGTTCGTAAAAACTGGAATTCATCGTCCCCGTCTCCACCGTCACTCATTATTTCTACCACATTGGCCTCTTTTGACAGCCGGTTTGCTGACAGAAGTCAAAGTGGAGGTTTGTAAGAGAAGGAGAACGAAGTCGCGCGGTCGAGAGTGGGCGGAGTCTGGCCGAGATTATCAAGTCACGAGGACGTTTATCAATTTACTGCTTTTGTAGCAGATTTGTGGAGAAAAATAAAGTTGTTAGCGTTTGTTTTCGTGCATAACTTGGTATCAGATGTTCAACTTAAAAACTTAGCTTGTGAACATTCCTACTGAGACAAAAACGGACAAAAGTTGTCTGCTGCTTTATTAAAGCAACGCCAAGGATTTTTTTAATGCTTCAATGTCATAATGAATTTTATTTATTTGTGCTTTAAATTTGTACTCGGATGTTGGAATTTTCTTCGAATTTCCAGAAGTTCCAACATGTAGTTGGAAGTTCACAAGTGGACTTCCAGCCTCGGTTAACTGTTTGTTTTTGAAACCACATACCAAATAAATCATATGATAATATAGCTGACAATACTAAGGCATGTTAAAGAGTAGGATGTGGTGGCCATGTTGGCAGCTACGGAAGTGGATAGTACCCAAACATGTAAAGAAAAGAAGCAACCACATAAATTATACGTTATTTGGAGCAAACTGAGCTTTTGAATGGTTTGAATAGATATGAGTTCCCAAAAACTGCATGTCCAATGAGGCACCTTGTTATAGAAGCATTAGAGAGAACTTAGATTTTCATGTGCTGCTTCTGCATTTTGTACCAGTTTTTGTTAAATAATTATGTAATATGCATATCGTTAATTTGAAGTTGTATCTGGGGGTAACAGATATTCCATATGAAAGTATTTGTTTCTTCATATGATCTTTCATTTATTTAGAAACAAAGGTTCCTAAATACACAACTGAAGACATATTTGTGAGGTCCACTGCGTGATCAAATACACTTGATAAGTTGATTACAAGCAAAACTAAACACCTTTACTAACAACCAAACATACAAGTTCTGCCAGATTACTGCACATCAGTTAGGGAGGGGATTTAAGGCCATTTGCAAATTGTGTGCTATTTACCCTGTTGTCATTCATCTGAAGTAATTTATAAATCTGAAATCTTTTAAGTAAAAAGTGGAAATTGGCGAATAGCTTTTGGTTAACAGTTGTGCACATTATTCTCAAACTCTCTTCAATATTCCTCTCTCACTGCCAACAATAACACTGATGCTGTTGAATTGTGTTTTATTTGGTTGAAATAAAGAAGAGGGCAATTATGACTTTAATACTTTGGGTTACTCAAAGAAAATAATTGTCTGGATCAAATTAGGTGGAAGCATGACTAACAGTGTGTTGTTGGTTTTTTTTTTTTCTTGCTGCTCAATTACTGCAATACAGGTATACAGAAAGCCTGATTTTTTCCCCATTTTATATTTAATTACTGAAGTTAATAATACAGTTGTTTGCCAAATAAAGGGTTAAATTGCCAGCTGTGACTTCAGAGGTAGAGTTATCTGCCAACCAGAAGGTCAGTGGTTTGGTCCCTGGCTTCCACAAGCATGTCCAAGTGATCTTGGACAAGACCCAGAATGCCACATTGTCACCAGGACATTCATTAGTGTGTGAAGTGAGACTGTGGAAAGACAATATATTGGTAAAAGACTTTATGAATTAAGAGGTTCAGTATAAATGTGCATGTGTCCCTGTGGATGGGCAGATAAGGCTTGTAGTATTAAACAAATGATATAAATGCAGTGCATTTACAAACTGAAAAAAGTAATGATTAATACTAATTTACTGAAAATTGATTATTAAAAATCAGATATTGCTTTTGAACTGTGGTTCAGGAAATTCACAAAAAAAGACAAACTAATGAAACTAGTCTGGACAAATAAGTTGGCACTCCTAGAAAAAGAGAATTTGACCATGCTTACATACTAAACTAAAGAGCGAGCAGTAATTCATTTATTAAGATGAATTACTGAATGTGTAGTTATCACAAGTCTGCAGTCAGTCTGAGTATTTAAAGGGTGAAAAGTCATTACTAGGCTGTTTGATGTCATGTTGTTTACCACACTGAACATGGACCAGAGAAAGCAAATGAGAGGGTTGTTTGAGGAGCTCAGGCAGAAATTTCAAAGTATGCTAAACTCTAGAAGACCATCTCCAAGCAGGTTGAAGTTTATGGACAGATGAGACAAAATTAGAGCTTTTTGGAAAGCCACATCACAGCTCGGTTCACAGATGCAAAAATGAAGTATTCAAAAATAGATAAATAAATATTGCTATACCAACTAGTGAAACATGGAGGAGGCTTGGTTATGGTCTGGAGCTCTTTTGCTGTGTATGGCACAATTTGCGTGGATACAATAAAATCTCAAGCCTATCGAGGGATTCTGAAGCAAAATGTGTCTGATTAATTGGTATCAGGTACAGGTCATGGATCCTCCAAGAATGACTATCCTAGGTTACCTTCTATGAGCCCTGACCTAAATCCTATTGAACATCTGTGGATACAGCTGGAACATCCAATCTGAGAAGAAACCCTTCAAACCTGAGACAGCCCCTCATTAGGAGTGGACTGAGATACCTATCTACAGTTGCAGAAATGTCAGAGTTACACAAATTACTGGATTGTAGTGATTACAGCAAAAGCTTGTGCAATAAAAGTTTAAGGTAAGGGTTCCATCATTTGTGTTTAGGTCAGTTTCATTAGTTTGTTTTAAAAATTGATTCTGTTGAATCATATTTCAAAACCAATGTCTGAATGTCATCTATTGTTCAGTAAATTATTACATTTGTCAGTTTCAAGTTATTTCAGTGACCATTGTGAGCTTTTCCTTTCTTTAATGGAAAGGTAAACAGTAAATCTATCCAAGTGTTCACCTACCTCATCACTGCTCAGTTATCACAGTTGTGCACATCATCAGGGTAAAAATTAACTCATGTAAATACAATACAGCACAATCTACTTACTTAAAACATCTTTCCCACTTTCTACCTAGATTATATCTCTTTGCTGGACCAAATTCCACTTTAGTAGAACAAACTACATCAAGAAAAAAGCTACAATCTCAAAGAAACTAATGAAATGGTACTTATACTGACCTGTTTTGGGGCTATTTCTTGAAATTGGACGATAACAAAAAAAAATCATTAAAGTTCTCGAGTATAAACTAATTTTCCTGCCTGACCACATGAACATGAACTAAAAGCTTGCTAGACTGCATATCCAACCTACATGACCAAATCAATTATGTTCTCTTTGATTTATTCAGGCCCAAACCAGTGAGTTTGGATAACTGGAATACTGTAACATCAAATATTGAGAGCTAGGAAAAAAAAACATAAAATACTGTCATTTAAAGTAAAACCAGGCTGACTTTCATTTTAATACCTAGGATTTGAGAAAGTTGTTCTTCACTGTTCATTTTTAACATACCTCATAACCAAAATAGGTGTAACTGGTTTTAGTCCTATTTGACAAATGCTATCATTTCCATACAGATAATCGATTTACATATTTCCAGCATTTAAAGAAAAACTGCAAAAGAATTACATGACTAAAGCAACCATTTATTAAGATGAATTACTGAATGTGTCACAAACACTATTGAATGAATCCATCACCCTGATGTACAGGTAACAGGGCCAAAAAATTTTTATTAAGGTGTCAGTGCTGCCTGAGAATGTTTTCCTCCCAAAACTAATCAAGCTCCTATGACAAGTGGAAAAAAAAAATCACTTTTAAAGAACAGTGGTGTACAAAGCAAAATAAAGCTTAAATGGTTTTCTTGCTTTCAGTCCCATTTCACATCCCTCTGTGCTCTGCTGAGTCTGAGTTCAGTCTTCTTGAAAGAACCAACGAGCCCTTTTCACATAAAACCCATTTCATGATTGCAACAATACTTTAGCTCTTTTGCATGATTTGCAATTTGCAAACAAGGGTGAACTTGAGGACACAAATGACAGAATCCTCCTTTTTATTTGGAGTACTGCAAAGTTTTTTTTTTATAAGAGAAAGTAGCCTGCAACTAATAGTATACAAAGTTAGAATGTGCTGGCACATTTTTGGTTAAATCATTACCAATATGGCACATTTAAATACTCCATTTATGTGTTTACTGTCTGGAAATTGTTAAGTAGTTTTACAACATGAGTAAATGGGAGGAAACAATGCTAAACAGCTGTATGATGTTGGGAAACTGGAGATCAATATTAAAGTACCCGTCATAGAAGCACTTAACATTGTTAATGAGGAAAATTGGGAAACAAGAGTTACTGTATATGTAGAAAGCACATTTCTATAAAGTCAAACAACACAAAGATGGTCAACTATGCTGGTGTAGACTCAGTCATCGCCATACTAAAAACAAAAAACAAAACAAAACAAAAAAAAACTACAACAACAAAAGACAGCTGGACTTCTTTTCCTGGGTTTTGAAGTTTTTCAGTTGGGAAGTGAAACATCTTCAATCAGAAAGAAAAGTAGACGAGTTGATTTCCATTCAAAGTTTTAAGATAGCTAATAATTTTGTTTATGAGCGTATACCTATAAGGAAAAAAAAAATCTAAAGCAGCAATAACAAACTGCTTACCTGCATCTGAAATATCAATTAAAATGTTGGATAAACTGTTCAAAATACGTGCATATGGTCAAACGAAAAAGAAAGTACACCAATAAAATTCAAAGGTTTAAAGAAAACATTTTTTTCTTATCAGTTCTTAAAATTATATAAATACAACATCAGTTTAACAGCAACACATGATGTATAGCAATATGCCATTATTTAACAAAAGCCAAGCCAAAATGCAGAAGTGATTAATAAAAAACTCGATATACACTTCTTGAGGATTTAAAAGAGTAATTAGAAACCAGGTCTTGCTAATTAAATAAACTTGAATAAATTATCAGTATGTGTAGTATAACCACCTCAGTAAAATCACATGTTTTGGCAGTTCACAAGCTCAATGGCATGGAGAAAAGACATCAACTTAAAGGAGTAACTGTTGATGCTGATTAATATGGTAAGGGTTACAAGGTCATTTCTCTGCAACTATGAGTCAATCATTGACGTTTAAAAGGTATATTAAATGAAAACATGTAAAACAATTGACAATCTTCTCTGGTGGGAGAGCACCTGCAGGATTAAATTATGCAAATTCAGAAAACTTTAAAATATTGTTACTCCCAGTTGTTGCAGATCCCCTGATGAACTGAAGACCTCAACTTTTTGCCAGGTTAAAGATAGGGCAGGTCTCTACAGACCAGAGTGGGCACTAAGTGGGCATGCAAAACATACAAATAATCATATATTCCTGCTAAAGGTACTACAAGCTGTCAGATCACAGTTGTACTTTGCTGTTTATACCCCACTTCTGCATTCTGCTATAGTTTCTATTAAATAATGGGATATGTCAGAGGCTGATGTTATATTCACCCATTTTAATACATGGTAAAGCAAATAAGGTTTTTTTAATCCTTATAGTTAGAAGTGCAGTTTCTTTTTTACATGACCATTACAGTACTTAAACATATGCAAAGACAATAATAATAAGGTCCAATAAAGAGGGCATATGAACTGGAAGCAGCATCTATGGCTGCCAAACTCAGAATTCAGTGAGTGGAAATGAGGATTCGACCGCCTTTGCAAAACTTGATCTCATGCTTTTACTTATAGATTGCATCTGGAAGTAATTCAGTCTATATCTAGGCATATTTAGGTACTACCATATTTGTTACTGCTGGAGCATGTTTCATCTTCCACAACCCAAACAAGAACATTACATGATGTTCATCCTATTTCCAGGCTTTAAAGCACCAAGTTATTGTAAACGTTTACTTTTGCATTAATCTGGTTTCCCATTTTTCCTTTCTTGGTGTTTCTTATTTTTGGCCTTTTGAGAATCTACTGTTTATTGATGGTTGGCAGTGAGTCTGAAATGGCTTTTGCAAACCATAATCCAATTTAACTCAAAAGACCTTATCAGAAATTTTATTCCCAAAACAAAGCCACTGTGAGGAAACATGAAAACAACACAGTATTTCAAGCAAAACTAGGACTTCTTTCTTCAGCCGGCAAATAACTAATACACCACAGTCTTGCTGGTGTGAATTTTAGCATGTAACATTTTTTTTTTTTAAAGTGTCCCCACAGCTTTACTTTAATCACACAATCTTTCAGCCCGATTGTTAACATAATTTGATTTGGGCTTGGTAATTTCAATTGATTCACACCTGAGGACACAAGAGCACAAACTGGCATGACATTGCTCAGTATGATTAAAGACAGACTGATGTATCAAACAAGAAATACCAACAGATTCTTCCATTTAGATTAATATATTTAGCCCACTGTGCATTAGAGATTGCCTAATTTCATAAATAAATGGAGGGCAGACAGGGTGGGGGTACAGAAGGCAAGATGGTCAATAGATGAAAGGTTTTCTGGTCAGATTAAAGGTCGCTCTCTCCATAGAGGGCAGTGGAGAACGCAGTGTAGTCTAGTGCTCCAGGAGGTGCTCCAGGACCAGCGTAAGGTGGCATCCTCATGATGCAATACTCTGCCTGTTCTGGAGGAAGTTCTCTCCTCAGCTCATCCACAAGTATGTATGGCTGTAGGTCGGAAAGACGAAAATCTAATTTAGGATTCATATTAAAAAATAATTGGAAATGATGACTGGGATAAAAGTCAGGTTGGCTTAAGATATCTGCTTATATATGCTGCAATCCAAGGAAATTAAGACACACATACCTTATCAGCTGCCAGGATCCGGAAGGATGCCACAACCTGCTCAGCAGTGTCTGTATCAGCAGTTTCTCGGGTCATAAAGTCAATGAATGACTGGAAGGAGACAATTCCAGTAGCATTTGGGTCCACCAGCATCATTATACGGGCAAACTCCACCTCTCCCTGAAACAGTCATAATTGAAGAGTGACAAAGTCTGCATGTATGTACAGTAAAAAAGGAAAAGCTTCATGTATTCAAATGTGAAACACAATACCAGGTCATAACCCATTGAGATGAGGCAAGCTCTGAAGTCATCAGTTTCCATTGCTCCATTCTTCTTCTACAAATCAGACATCAAATTCCATGACCATGGAGAAAAATGTCAGAAAAGATCACAATTATGTGCAACACTGGAACAAAAGCATCAAACACTACAGCAGCATTTTGAGACCAATTCCTCGAGGCAGTTGCCAAATGCATTATTTTACTCTGCCTTTCATATCTGAAGCTGACCATTACCATAGATGCACAGCAATAGTACATGTTCCAAAAGAAAAAAAAACAGGAATGTTTTTTACTTAACTGCTCTAATTGGTTTAAGGTGTGAAACAGATATTACAGATACAAGATCTAAGAATAAAATGCATGGGAAGCTTTATATGCAAAAAAAAAACAAAAAAAAAAACAAAAACAAAACAAAACAAAAAAAACCCTTATCAGTGCACAGCAGTATTTCACACGATTATGAATGAAATGCATGTCTGTTGGGCGTATGGGTCAGAGTAGGTATGATGAATTCTTACAAATGTAGCTGCAATAACAGAATATTGTTGCAATTGCCCCCAAGCCTTAGTTGTATTCAAAATATACATTCAGTTTTATGAAATATTCTTGAAATCCACAGCATAATACTGTGTGTAAAATTTAAAAAAAAAGAAAATAAAGTGATGCCAAAGGGAGAAGCATTAATTTTTCCTGTCTATTGAGACTTAATTGAGGTGAGCAACAGAAAATTACTCTTGATGTTGGCCAGGATTCATGGTGTTATGTTCCTAGACAGTAGGTGGCCCCTGCTTTTGATTAACTATTCAAAAGTACATACAAAAAAAAGAACCATGTGATGTAAAATGATGAAGAGCTGTACCCTGTCAAAATGGTTGAAAGAAGATCTAAAGTCACTCATCTGCTGCTGGCTGATGCCCTTGGCATCACGTGTCAGAATCTGGGTCTCAATCTCATTGATCGTTCGGGCAATGGTTGTGAGGAGCAACTCCCATCCAACACGGATGTGCTGTTGACATGGTCACAGTAGAAATGTTAACACAAAGATGAATCTGGACAAATTGACTGAATTACAACTGACTCTAACCTGCATGTACAGACTTATACACTTGTCATTTTAATAACCTTATATGGACAGACTATGTATATTAGTGTTTCCCATCTTGTACCTCCATTGTGTAGTTGGTGTGTTTGTTGTCAAACACAAGTGACTCTTGGATTAGTTGGTGGTCTCCCTCTAACTTGTCGATGTTGGGTTTGTAAGCAACAATGACATGCTCAATTTGCTTCAGTTGGGTCATCTGGTCCTCCAATGTGCCTCCAATCTCCAGGGAGCACCGCCCAATTTCCTGTGATATCAACATTTGCAACAAGGTCAACTCAATTTTAGGACTAATTAAGGTCTTAAGATGCTGGTCTCAAAAGCAGATGTTCTGATACTGCAAGAAGCTATTTCCTTATATTTAGAACATGATGAATAAAAACTGCATACGTATTACAGTTACCTTGTGCACAGCACATCTAAAAAATAATTATCCTATTTTTATGCTTTTTATTGATTGGATGTTAAATTTTGGCATGGGCAAACCTCCATCCTGGTCTGAATCCAAGGTCCAATAAGATTTGCTTGAGCAGCAAACTGCCGTCTCAGTCTTTCATGGGCATGTTGACGTGCCATCTCTTCCTGGAGGGCACCATCTCTCTGAGGAACCAGCTTCTTCACCTAAAAAACAAAACAAACAAATATAATACACAAAGAAAATATATTATACTTGGATTATATTATAAATGCTTGATTACTATGTGGTACCAGATACTTCAGCTGTGTGACGCATCACTTAAGCAGCATCCATTTATCGTTAAATGTTAAAACTGCTGATCATGCTCATCACTTCATAAATGGTACTTGTGAGAGTTCAGTTATGAAGGGGCAGGAGAGATACCATCTGCTTGTGCGAGTATTAGATTTTAGTCACCTTCTCCCACTTGTTGAGAAGCTCTTCCGTTGTAATGGTGCTGTAAGGATTTATGAAGGTAGACTTGATCCCGTAGCTTTGGGAAATTTTCTGCACTTCATTGTGGATTCCCAAGATGGCCTGTCTTTCTGAGTCTGCCTCAGGCAAAGTGGCTTTGAACTGTTCATGAGCTGCGATTAAACTCTGGAGGGGGAATTAAATTGCAAAGTTACACTTTATCAGCAACACTACTATCAACGTTTATTATTAATGTATGATAAGCATACCTGGACCTCCTCGATAGTATGAACTATGAACATGTCCTGCAGATCCTCCATGGCCCCTTCCATCCAGTTGTTGAAAGGAGCTGACCTCTTCGCAAACTCCAGGAACAACTGATCAATTGTCTCCAGCAACTTTTCTGTGCGCTGAGAGAATTACAAGATGTAAATAAATGTTCATTTCTTTCCATTTCCAAAAATGGTCTGGCTTGTGATAAATAGCACCAGGGTACAGAAAAAGCATATCATCTTTGCCCAGATAATCACCCAAAGTCAACTTGGTTATTCCTGACAGTCTCTTGCCCACAAGCAGGAGTATGATGTGGAACAGGCAACAGGACAGAAAGACACCCCTGTCACTGTCATTCAGACTTAATCCTTGGCACCCTTCCCAGGGCCTAACATATTTGCAGGTCTGGAATGACCAGCATAGATCAGAGGAAGTGGCTAGTGGGCTTTTAGCCAGTCACTTCCTGGAGAGAATTACATCCATTTATCCTTCCTTTGCATCCCCAATCCATCTATAGGTCAGAGATTTTAAAGGGGACCCAGTTCTCTTCACTCTTCAAATCATTGATAACCCCCTGAATATGCTTACTCCAACAGCCTGACTTGGGATGCCATGCAATAAATTTGTATGTGGAACATCAGCACACTCGTGTGGAGACCCTTAAAATTGGTATTTTAACAGTGACTTAGTACAAAAGCCTAAAACCGCCTTTTACAGCCCAGATAGTCACACGTTTAATAGCTTTTGATCATTTCTCACCTCCAGCGATTCTCTTCTCTTTTGAGTCAGGGTGCCCAATTTGTCCCACAAGTCACAGATGCTTTGGCACCGCTGGTTCACAGAGGCAACGTCATGGTAATCCAGCTCACTGGTGAGAAAAATGAAAAAGCATCCATTTTTAAAATGTTGCCCCATCTGTGTGTCTCAACAGTTTCAGGTCAGTTGTGTACATTTGCAGAACCCAGTGTACAAATCAAGGTGTCTTAAGCAGGATGTATTGCTGAGGTTTCAACTGAAGTTTTTGATTAAACATTTTTAATCTGTGTAATTCATATTCAAAGCCCTTAAATAGACATGTTTACTATGCTCTAGTTGAGAATGTTTAGGCTTTCAAATAAAAACTCCCACTCAAGTCATCATTTAGCAGTTTATTCAAGGCAAACAATTTGAAGTCAGAGTACATCACAGACTACTGGAGCTGTCTTTAACCATCATCCTCTTCAGATAATTGAAATCCTAGAACTACTTGATCAGCGGGAATCTGGCTTTGATGAGGGTTGACAGACTTTTCAGAGGGGGACTCATCTTGCTCAAAGCCAAGTTGAGCTGTATGGTCTTCACCAGTTTCGTAGTTCGACTGAATGTGTGACACAGTGCCGTGAGGTATCTGACCAGTTAGGAAAAGATAAAATAGGTTTGGTACAAGTGGCCTCACATATGGTGAGGCTGGATGCATGACGCCTGATGTGAACGGGCTTAGCACCTCAGCTGAGGCATAAGGAGACACAGGAACAGGATTATAATCAGTTTCCCCCTCTGAATTTCCTTGCTCATAAATGGATGAAAAACTGCTCAATTCACCACCCTTAAAACTGGGTTTTTCAAGCAACAGCGGTGGCGACACAATACCAAGTGATTCAGTTTCTTTCGAGTTACCGCCCTCAAGCCCTCCTTCAAACAGTTGAAGGTCCCCTGCTTGAAAGGACGGAGTATAAGCAGCAGCACTTAGCTGAGGATTACCAGAAGCCAAGGGAGCAGATGAGGACCCTTCCATAGGTACTACCCTCAGCATATTAAGACTGGAGGTTGATGAATCTGTTCTAGGATCATCTACATCAACCACCCATGGGACAGCTGGGCCTTGCGGAGTGGAAGGAGAACCGGGCAGCTCTCGTGTTGGAGGATCAACCAACCACGGGACGGCTGGGCCTTGCATGGTGGAAGGAGGACCGGGCAGCTCTCGCAATGGAGGATTAACCACCCACGGGACAGCTGGGCCTTGCGGATTGGAAGGAGAACTGGGCAGCTCTCGTGATGGAGGATCAACCACCCACGGGATGGCTGGGCCTTGCGGAGTGGAAGGAGGACCGGGCAGCT
>JAOWBL010000007.1:7190498-7201370 GCA_028564865.1 Zenarchopterus dispar | reverse complement strand
GGGCCTTGCGGAGTGGAAGGAGGACCGGGCAGCTCTCGTGATGGAGGATCAACCACCCACGGGACGGCTGGGCCTTGCGGAGTGGAAGGAGGACCGGGCAGCTCTTGTGTTGGAGGATCAAGCACCCATGGGACGGCTGGGCCTTGCAGATTGGAAGGAGGACCGGGCAGCTCTCGCATTGGAGGATCTACCACCCACGAGACGGCTGGGCCTTGCGGAGTGGAAGGAGGTCCAGGCAGCTCTCCTGTTGGAGGATGAAGCACCCACGGGACGGCTGGGCCTTGCGGATTGGAAGGAGGTCCAGGGAGCTCTCCCGTTGGAGGGTCAACCACCCATGACACCGCAGGACCAATTAAATTGGTAACTGCAGGATCAAAAACAGATCCAGCATTTTCAGGGCCAGGATTCATCTTCGTGGTTTCACTGCCCTCATCAGTTTTATAGTGTCTCCAACCTATTGCAATAAGGAAATATTAATGGTCAAATTTAATACAGGTCATGTGAACATATTCAAGCCATTTAACTTTGAAAAAAAATAATGCGATATCTGACATCTGTAGAAGTGTAGTTTTACCTTTAGCTGGAATACAATGGCCATTCCAGACTAACAGAGCAATGAAGAACAACTGGCTGTAGAAACAAAATTAAAAAAAAAATGGCAAAAAGCTTGAAATGAGGAAACTATGATCAGTCTTAAATCATGGTTAAAACCATTTGTACCAAAATAAAACAGAAAACACATACTTACCCTGCAAAATAACCTGAAGACATTTTGCTTGCCAGCTGAGCCATTGCCTTTTTTCTGAATGGAGGTAAACACTTAAACTGGAAATGCACAGTGCCCAATCCCACAGCCAGAAGTCAACAACACACAGGTGCTTTTCACTGATTACTAATTGAAAACTTCAGATACCTCTCAACCACGTGTCACCTTTCTGCTCAGAAATAATTCACTGACAACAAATAACCAAAAAAACATTTGTTCTGGATAAGGGTTGTTTCAGCGTGATTTAAATCATCTCATTTAAAAAAAAAGAAAAGAAAAATCACAGTTTAATATCAGTGAATATTTTATGACCTTCATGCCTTACACCTTTTCATAAGCCACTAAATATCATGAAAACATGGAAAACCCAAGATGCTTTTTCAGACCAGTGAACTATGTTGCGTTCTATGTGAATGTATTGCATTGTAGTGCGGGTTTGTTGATTATACAAATATAACTCAGCCAAGCAATCATTTCTGTTTGCCAAATTGCAATTAAATTGCAAATTTAAGATAATATTAATAAGATGGAAAGAACAAAACAAGGTTGAATCAGTAGATTTTCTTATCCTCCCCCTTCCATGTTCTGGCTCCCCACATAGCTGCAAGCATGTGCTGTAAAGGACTACATACTTAAGTTCCTGTGCAATGGCAGCAATCTGCTCCACTCTGTCCTGGTGGGCTGCCAAGTCACTCTCAAAGGCTTCATGTTTTCGAAGCAATGCTCTGATTTCTGTCAAGGTGGCTGATTCATAGTCCTTCTGGGAGAGGATCACTTCTTTACCTGAATATCACATGTGAAACAGGAATATGGTTTGTTCAGAATGCAGGCCTCGTATAGTCATTGCAGAAGTACTGTCGCAAACCCAAACCAGTTCATTACACTCAACAGACTAAAATCTTTAATTACATGTCATTAGGAACAAGGCTAAACAAACCCCACGTTTAAGAGAAAGGCTGAGAAGCAGGAAAGCAGATGGACGTAGATAAGCAAAGACCTCATAAATCAAGATGAACAGATAAAAATTCAGATCTAAAAGCATAACAATGAAAAGCATAAACATTGATGCAGTTTCAGATGTAAATGTACAACTACAACTCAACTACAACTCACCACTAGCCCAGTTCTCATGATTGGTTGCTTTTTGGCGAAATTTTTCTGCCAAGTGGTCCAGCCTCTCTAGTCTGCGGATCTCAGTAAGGAGCCATTCCTCGAAGCCTTTCTCTGCCTGCTCCAGGCCCTGCCAGGCACTGGTTATGTCCTGAGAACACAGTGAAAGCAGACAATGAAACTTTAAACTTGCACACATCAGATGATTTGAATTGCATTGAAAAGGAAAAGTATTGAAAAGGAAAAGGAAAGCAGAAAACGACGGACCATAAGACTTAATATAAAAAGTACTTCAGTCAAAACATATCTTTGATCATTTATTATAGAAAGAGTTTAGCTTGGGACTGACTTACAGAAACCATCTTCCCTTCTGATGGCATAAAGGCAGGTCGATTACTGATGCGCAACTTGGTTTGCAGAGTGTTGAAGTTGATCTCCAGCTGACACTTCTCTTGCACTTTAGGCGGCTTGTGCTTTCGTCTGTAGTCCCTGAAGTCTTCCAGCTTCCTCTGCATCTCTGCCATTGTCTTCTCTGGAGTCCGGTTCTCCAGCCAGGGAGTAGTGCGGCGGATCCACTCCAAAAGCTGGAAAAGACAATGGCAATATGGAAAAAGGCAGAGGAAAGAAATCTCTGTGTTAAGATTTTTTTTATTTATTTATTTTTTGTAGCAGATAAGTCAGATTATTAATATAATGAGATACATTAAAAGGGGAAGAGAATATGGATTCTAACTGAAACTCAAGTCTGTACTGTACTCTATTTTACTGTATGACAGAGGGCAGTTGTGTGTAGTATATACTAATTTGCAAAACATTTTTGAGTAAACCTTTCATTAGAAAATGTATCATCTTTACCTCACTGGCCAATCTCTCATACTCCTCCATCAGTTTCTCATTCTCTTGGTTTACACCAAGCACCTTACAAATCCTGTTGGCAGCCGTCTCTGCCTGAGTGCACAGGACATAAGAACAATGTAATTAGTTCAGCAGAGTAAAAGATAGCGGGGCATCCTCGCATCCATCTGTCATTATTATTACTACATCAAAAATCAATATCCTCACATTCGCTTATCTGCAAACAGTGTAAAAACTCAAATTGGCAATAGATTTTTGCACCTGGCTTTGTCCTCAAAGAACATTGTACATAAGATCATCAATAAATAAATAAATGAACATAATGGTGGCGAGATGGATTCATCCTCTGTACCTGCTCAGCTCCAGCAAAAGCATGGTAAAAGCAGGATACATAGGTCATGATGGCTCTCTCATCAGGCTTGGGAGTGTTGATAATATCTGCAGCAAAACAAAAGGAACAGGAAGTCAAGGTGATGGGTAATCTAAGTAGAATAGCAGAAGAAGAAATAATTTACACATCTGTCTAAATAATCATTTTATTCAAATAGTTAACCTTTATTTAATGAGGCAAAAACATTAAGAAATTATTCTTATTTATAGTGTTTAGCAAGTGCCAAAAACATTTACAAGTGTCATTAAAAACTGCTTTAACACAGTCTTTAAAAGCTGAGACAGAAATTTGAGCATCCAGTTTCAGTATTCTTTGTCTCAAATTCCAGTCATTTGATGCTGCAAATAAAAAGGACAGTTGTCGAAAGCAAGACTTGGTTTGGGAGATTTGTAGTGTGATAAATTAAGTGAGAAAATAAGACTGTGTTGTACTTGGCTGCAGTGGCTGGATGCAGCAGCTGGCTTATATGCAGAGGTGAATGTCCTTGGAGAGTTTTGAAGATAAGAGTGAAGCAATGAATATTACAACAACTATGTAGGGAGGACCATCTGGCCTAAGAGTAAAGCTGACAGTGCTGAGTTGTAAATAGAGCATTTATGAAATGGTAGATTGTGTTCAGTTTTTGGACAATTCTTTTGCATGCATGACAGTAAATTGTATCCCCCTAATCAAATAAGGGAAGCATGGTCATTACAGCAATCAGACATTTGTAAACAAATGTGAATAAGGAATGATTGCTATACAAAAAGACAAACTCTTGCTTTGACCCTTGATTGCAATACATTGGCATGATGTAATAAAGATAATGCATTATCAAGCCAGATTCATAAGTATTTGAAAACTGTAATTTGTTTGATAATGTTTCCATTTATAGCCATGGTGGATGAAGGAACACTGCCATTGTGACCGAACCACATAACTTTAGTTCTTCTGGCATTTAAGGACAAGTTTAGATTGGTAAAAGCCTGTTGTATTTCATAAAACTATGTTTGAGAGAGTGAGCATCTTCATCAGGAGAAGGACCAAAAGTGTATAAGATTGTGCCGTCTGCATATCATGGTATAAAAGCTGTACTGACAGTTTCTGGAATGTCATTTATAAATTAACCAAAAAATGTTGGGCCATGTACTGAACCCTGTGGGACCCCTGATGGAATATGGAGGGGCTTAGAAAGCTGGAGATCTAACTTTCCTCATTGCGTCCTGTTGATGAGATAATTTGATTTGCTATGGTTTCTTTTCTATACAAATAGATGATTAGAATGAAGAAATGTGAAAATATTTGCAAATTATTATGTAAAATCAATTATTTTTACTTAAACATTTGTGTAGTTGTAGTTTACACCCCAGGGAAAGGCATTACTAAAAAGGTTAACCTCCAGGAGAAAGACATGCATCATAAATATAACTTGTTTAATAGAATCAACATGTGAAAAAAGCAGCAATCTTTTATCAAAAAGGCTATACTGGGAACTTCCTCTGTAGGAATATTACCTTCTGCATCCAGCATTTTGGGAATGTCCAGGTGTTTTTCAGCTATGTCAAAAGCCAAGTTCAGGTTCCCCAGAGGATCATCCTAAAAACAGAAACAAAGCCCTACATCACTGTACACCAATGTTGGGATTAAAATGCCACTGTGCTGTTCTCCATGCACTGTGCTGAACACGGTCCTGTTATCCAGACTGAAGTCTCTCTAAAACAACCACTGTTCCAATAGTACTTTTAAAACTACACAAAGAACAGTTCCCAGCAAAAAACAGAGAACTGGGGAGTTTTTAGTTTGAAATTTACAAGGTCTTAATGGAAAATCAAGTTCTACTTTTTTTTCCCCAAATCCATAACAATTATAGATTGTTTGTCTGACACAAAATAAATGTACTAATATTTTAATGAGGTTTTTAAGTAAACTTTCACAACCATGAATCTGAATTAGCACCAAATGTTGACTTTCTGAAGGATTTTGTGACAAATCTGAGTGAATTTATGAGAAACGTGAAATATTGTGTTTGTTAATAAATCATTGGGTACACCAATCAGGTATGTTTTGAAACAACAAATTTAATCATGTTTGCCTCCATGGGACATGTGGTTCTGATGGGAGAAAACCAGTGAGTGAGAATGGTGTGCTAAGCCGACAGCTGACATTGAACCCTTTGCTACTAAGAGGGCCATCAAGGAGAATGCAGTGGGGTGAAGAGATCATGCTATCATCTTTCTGCTATTGTTCCTCTCACGCTGTTTCATGACAGTAGCAGGGGAGAAGAGGGAGCACACAACGTGACAGGACCAGCTGCTAACAGATTGAAATCGAATGATGGACAGACAGATGGATAGATGAGTGGTAAACTGATGAAATGGGGCAAAAGATGGATGTATAAATGTATGGATGGATGGATAGATGAATGGGAGTATACCCCAGCCCTTTGTTGCATGTACGGGTGTGTGAATATGCCTGATCTGAGCTGTCTCAGCAGGCTAACCAACAAAGCTCACCTGGAACTGGACTCAACAGCTGCCATCTCACAATACAGCTGTCTCCTGGCAGTATGAGTGGAATGGAAAAGTGTGACTGAGTGTGTGAATATGTATGTCAAGCACAGAAGACAGAGGAAATCCTTTTGTATAATTTCCATTCCTAAAATATAATATGAAAAGAGTCTCATCTGAGATACCATAAAATTTGACTAGTACATATCACAATAATAATTTCACCAACATCTTTCTGACATTTATGAGAAGCGGAAGCCTCTAAGTGGAGAATGTGGCGTGACAGTATGGAGAGTATGCAGAGATAAAGCTAACCCTGAGCTCTGTAAGGACTAGGTCTCATGTTTCTGGGAATGTTTAGGATCAACTCCATGTCATGCCACTCCACTGAGTGTTGAAAAGTGAGTGCTTCTGTTTCCAAAATAGATGAAAATGTCACTCTTTGTATTCAGCCACGGGCTTCCTCTGCTATAAATCAACAATAAAATGACACCTTTGACCTGAGTACAGTAAATTTTACTATTTGAGGTCAGCTTTCCCAGCTATTCAGAGTATGTAGTCAGTTTTTTTAGACCTTAATAAATTAAGTTTTCAATTGTGTTTTTTAAGCCTTCATTTAATAAGATCCCTTTGCAACCATAAGTAACACTTCTATTGTCAGAAACATGAAAAGAAGAAAACTGTTGAAAATAAAAGACTGACACTTCGAAGCTTGCTGAAGCAGGTCTATCTATCTGGACAACAAAGCAGCTTCTTCCAGGGGGCCAAGCATGATTTACCTCACTATTATTGTTTTTTGATGGACTTGGAAGGGCTGATGGCTATGCTCTCTAGCTCTGCAAATAAGCGGCCCACTGAGTCCCTCACCTGTTAATGCAGAACCCCTGAGAATCCATTAAAATGTAAATGAGATGTGGATTTTTGTCCTGAGAACACTCTGAGCGTCAGTATGCTGGACCGTATGTGGGTTTCAAAAGCATGATAAAAATCACTTCAGGGTGTGTTAGTAAAGGGAGGCCACACTTCCTCACCATTAAATTGAACCTTGTGATAGACATGGTACAGTGCACAAGAGGGGAAATAAAAATAAATAAATAAATAAAAGCAGCAATCTTTTTAATGCCAATTATAATGGAATTGTGCACTAAGTAAATAGCTTTAGTTAAGAATAATGAAGCATGAGGAGGAAACTAAGTGAATGCACTTAGGATAAAAACATTCTGTGAAGGCAACACATCTATAAATCACACTCGCAATAAAACCATTATCCAAATAACAAGCATAAATTAGGCTACAGAGTCAACTTGTCCTACAGTATAAGGATACATGTTGACAAATAAGCTACACTGAAAAACAACATAAAAATCACCAAGCAGTCCCCACAAATAAATTCAAGATCAAACTACCAGTTTGTAATTGCCTCTGAATGAAACATTAAATCATACACTTATAACAAGGTCAAAAAAGCAGGCAGGTGAGCACTGCGGGTGAATAATGTATTCCAGACATCATCCAATTATTGTGTTTTTGTTGTGTGTCATTTAATCAGATCACACTTGTGCCAAACATGTTAGTTTAGTGGAAATCCGTGTATTAGTGTGCTGGACTGAAACACGGCAACCCTGGTTATGAGGGAAACCACACGACACCTTGTTGAGCTTAGAGAAGTCGAGGAGGTCGGGTCTGTGTCTATGAATCAGGGCGCAGAAGGCCAGGCCGTCCTTCCAGCTTAACCGGCCAATAAGCAGAGAGAACCAACGTGTCAGTTCAAGGCAGTGAGTGTGGAGTCATTTTTCAGCATTGACAGCTGATGATGCAACACCATTCAAATCAGTTCAATACTTAATTAAGCCCTGTGGGAACTTGAAATTTTACCTTTGACGTACTCTGATTTTAATATTTAATTAGTCAAAATGAGAATTCAGTAATGATGCAATAGTGTTATTTAAACTTACTCACAGGAAAAACACTGTATCATTTAGATATCATGATCTACATTTGTTATAAATAGCATAAATCATTTCTATAACCAGAGGAATTATAATTCAGAGTAACCAGATATTTAGTGGGTAACACTCACCTGACATGGAAGTTTTGGACATTAACATTCCGGTAGGGGGCAGTCTTTCTTTGACACCACAGGAGAAGACCTTCCTTTGCAGATGTTTCTAAATGAAAAGTTTTTTAACAAATGTAAGCATGTAGTTTATTATTGGCATATGTTGAAAAAAAACTCTTCTCTGTACCGGAGGCTGATATTCATTCTTCATTTCCATATAAAGGTTGAATTTTTATTTTTACTTGGGATCAATTAGAATTTCTAACAATATTCAGAAGTTAGAAGTAACAAAGTGTCAAATTCAACCTGTACCTGTATGTTTCTTGTACTTATTTTTCTGATTAATTTTTACTTGAATTTTATTTACTTATTTCCAGCCCCTGCATTTTCAAGGGCCTCTCTTTAGTGTAATATATTTTATAGGAATAATTTCTTCCTTATTTGTAAAATACTGTACATTTACAAGTCTGCACAGATAGGAACATGATATATAGGGAATAAACTTCCTTGGAGTTTGTGGCAAATGACAGATGCAGCAAGATCTACCAATATAAAGTTATAACACAGTAAAGAGGAGGACTTGAAGGTAATGTCCATGACAAGAAGAGCCCCCAACTTAGGACTTACATGAGAGGGAAGCAGACAATGCTACAGATGGAACAGATTCAGAGGAACAAGTTATTCTAGTTAAGTAAATTGTTTGAGGTTGTCAGTTTTAGGAACTTCTTTTTTTTTTCAAATGCAGTGAGTCAGTGTTTATTATTTATAGCAAATTGTTCCTCATGCAGAACAAATTCTATCTTTATATGTGGTTCACTTTGCTTTGAAATGAAACACATAGTGGTTTTCTCCCTCAAAATTTTATTTTTATACTAAAAAACATTTATAAGGCTGCACTTTTTCCACTTTCACTTGAGTACATGAGCATAATCAGTACATTTTTATTTTTTTGTGTTTTCAGTATTTGAATTTCTACTTGAAATGCTTGTGTACTTTTGAAACCTCTAGATATTCTAGTTTAGCACTAATCAAACTCCAGCACAAAATTGTATTGAAATAACCTTGTCTGGAAGTTTTTCAGCTTTTTTCTAAAAACACTTTCTTTCTAAAGTAACATAAGAGGTCTTGAAAAATATGATCAGATTTACAATGTTTGGATTGATTACGTTACCTTCCACAGAAATATCCTGAATGGCAAAGCGCAGGATGATGGTCCAAATCATTCCAAGAGTCATCTTCACATTCCCATCCACAATCTCTGAAATACAAATAAGAGTTAAATGTTAAAAAATAAATAAATAAATATATTTAAAAGTTCTGAATAGGCAAATGTGTGTTATAAGTGTGTGTGTTTTATTGACATAGAATTTTCAGAATTATCTTAACATAAACTTTGTGTTTCATACCTTCAGCTCCAATGGAGACCAGTTTCACACCTTTACTTGTGATGAAATCCAACGCTTTGTTGACATTGGCAATCTTATGAAACCGCATCTTCCCTCTGTCTGGCTTAGGTAACCTCTCTCCTACAAACACAATATCATGTGAAAGAGCCAGAAATCTAACGTCATAAAGGAATAAAATCAGTGAGAAGTAGCAATGAGGACACCTGCAGGAAATATCTGTTCATAGGTCTAACCTGAGATGACTTCCAGGAGCAGCATAAGTTTTAATCCATTCCTGAAGTCCTCCTCAATGTTTTCAATTTGAGTACCAGCTTTCCTCAGGTGAGAGTTACACCAGGCTGTGAAGGTCTAACAGGAAATCCATGCAAAAGTCTATTAAAAAATGCCTTACAAATGCACAATTATTAATACATTACAGCTTTATTTTTATTTTAAGTTACTCAGTTATGACTTCAGTTACGACTTCAGTCAGACTGCAAAAACAAGTAACCTTTTAATCATTTGAATGAAGTTATATCCATGTCAAACCTAAACCAAAAGTGGGGGCAAAAAGCTCAACAAGTTTTCAAAACAACTTTAAACACTAGATGTTAACCTCTTTGACCAGGTTAACCTTCAGTACCACATTAGTGTCTAAAGTTGACTTTTCCTACAATAGCTCCTTATCTAACACCAATCAGAACAAATGTACTCTATGTGGCATCCCTAAATACAGTAAATCAAGTTAAGACAGGATCATTGTCTTTCTCCTATTTTTATAAAGTCTGTCAATAGCCAACAGAGGAGTTCACAGACCCTCTGCACTGTATGGATGAAAGCCGGGAGCCGACCAGAGCACATTCCTGCCGATATGAGGTGTTAAATTTAGACTGCTCTGTGGCAACTCACGATAAGAGGCAGGGAGGGAAAACGTCACAATGTCTCACCATGTCAATACGAGTGAAAATGTCACAAGGTTGCAGAACAAGTTTTCCTCTCACGTCACTTTCTCTCACTATTTTGCCACTTATGTCAAGTTGATGTGCTGCAGGTGCATGCCAGTAGCTCTATCAGAAACGTGTATGCTCTTTATCCAGACCACATATATTAGGATGCTGAAGTATGCCAACAGAAAGAAAGGAAGTGTTAAAATCCAATTTAAAATCATCCTCAGCACATGGCAACTATAATGAATAACTTGATAGGTTGCAATGTCATAAATCTTCATTAAATCTTTCAATAACCTTTTGTCATCAGATGGAAATAAGCAGCAACAGTTAAGTGTGGTTGAGTACGTTTACAGATCCAACTACGTGAATGTCTGTATGCTTAATATTTCTGTTGGTATCAGCAGAGAGAGTCAATTGAGAAGGGATAGAAGCATGTCATGGCTTTGAAATTATACACCTGGCATAATTTCAGTTTGAATTATCACATTATTTGGCCCATTTTAAGAAGGCAGTGCAATTAATCTATGTCTTATTCAAGGAAAACATCAATTGCAACATGTTATGTTTACATTTTAGATGGACGTCTTTAAATTTTTGCAGTTTGACACCTGCTATTGTAGTTGCAAAGATACTAATTTAGACAGATCACATTGCTTGAAAATTTAATTTACCACCCCCATGTAAGTTCTTAAACATTCTTTGTCCCCTCAACATCGTTCTTGGCATCTGCCAAAGCAAAACCATAACATGATGAGCTTTAGAGTGAAGGCCACTACATTCCCATCTGAGTGAACCCCCACGGAGCATGTGACATTGTACTGCTGTCCACCTTGTTTGAAAAAAAAAAAAAATAAAATATATATATATATA
>JAOWBL010000007.1:7177475-7190398 GCA_028564865.1 Zenarchopterus dispar | reverse complement strand
AAAAAAAAAAAAAAAAAAATATATATATATATATATATATATATATATATATATATATATATATATTAAAAAAGAAAATGAGATGGCCTCCTGATTAGACTCAATTCGGCCACAGTTGCAGAACACTGTTACCCACTTTCCAAGCACTCCCCACCCTCTCTTGCACTATTGTTCAGTGACGTTTAAAGCTAAAAATATTAATGAATCATACCCAGTGAGGACCAACCCTATCACTGAACTCACTAATGCCTTTTGGGCCTCACTAGGTCAGAGGGTAGCTTACTGTGTCGAGGATGATGGAAAATGTTAAACTGATGTTTAATACATTGAACGACTGACCTTCATCAGTTGATGGAATTCTTTCCACAACCTTTGTTTATTCTGATTTTATGTATGCAAGCATATACATTTCTTCTAATCATAAAGTCTGTGAAATTTTACAAAATAAAGCACAGCTAATCAGATCAACATTACTCAACACTTTTATTAATTAAAGCTAAGCCAACACAGCTGTTCGCATGTTTTGAAATAAGGCCTTTGCATCATGGTTTGATGTAAGTGAATTAATTTTATAGTGACACAAAGTGCATCTCAGTAGAGCAATGAAAGCCTTTTGACAAACCTTCATGCTCACTGTGATACAAAGTTGGAGCATAGAACACCATGTTGCTGAGTCATCAGTGATGCTGTATTAAATCTGATCATTTGGCAAATTAACTCACACAGACAATGAGCACTTGTCAGTTCATAATTATAATCAAAATTGAGCAACACCGAAAAAAGTTTTGTGTTTATGAACTGAAGGTTTGATTATCATGTTGCTGCCTTGTGTGACCAAAAATACACATATTGTCATCTCTGAGAGGGCAGCAGGAGGTGATGGAGGGCGTTCTGCTTATGGCCCCTTCTGGCGAGAAGAGCTGCAGTTTAAGCCTCAAGGCAACTATTAAAGCCCTAAAAACAACTGACAGTGTGGGAGGCCGAGGCTATATTGAGCTGAGCTGGTATTGGGCCCAATATTTCTGCGTGGTTTCTATAAACAAAAGAATTCCGCGCCAAGGACAGTGGATTAACGCTACTATAATGCCTTTTGGTCCCCTGGTTAAAATTAGATGTAACGTCCATTCTAATCCCAAGAGCGTCATCATGTGTTAGGAGCATCTGTTGACAGCTCGCATTCCGCGCGTATCAGTGGAGAGGCTGCAGTCTGGAGAGCCGCTGGAAGGCACAGCTATTGTTAGCTGGTACCCACCGCATCCGCCAGTCAACTCAAGCTGCCCTCCGTGGATCCCGGATTCCGTCAAGTCCGAAATACGAAACAGGAGAAGTACCGGAACTGTGATGTTATCCTTCAAAATAAAACTACACGTGGGGTTTTTCCATAGATGACATTTCAAACCTTGAACTTTCACAGCCTCCTTCCATCTGGTGAATAACTTTTCAGAGAACTGCACTACTTCTCAGTGTCCAGAATAATAATAGATATAACAGATGGAAAGTAAAGCACCTAGACAGATGTCCTCATGAAGTCACGGAAAAGCATAAAACAATCACAAACCATCTCCATACTGTACTTAACAAATGCTTAGCATCACTTTTTGTTTGTTTTTATTTCTTAGTCCTCTCTGTATTTGTTGTTGCATGAGCTTTTTTTTTTGTCTCATTGTATGTATTTTTACAATCTGAGCTCAACCAGTTCTTTTGCACCTCTGATCATTTAGGACAAATTTGTCCAAATTTTGTTTCATTTGTATCACTGTATCTTATTAACATGATTTCAAAAAAAAAAAAGTCTTTATCTGTCTCTTAAGCACTTTTTCAATTTTTGGAGGCTGTATGCATCTGCTTTTGCATCTTATTTGGTTGTTTTGCATCTCTTTGGATCACATTTGAAATAACCTGATCATTTTAGTAATTATCCATCTCTCTGTGGTCAATTTATGTATATATATATATATATATATATATATATATATATATATATATATATATATATATATATATATATATATATATAATTAGTTACAGATGAAAATGGGAACAATTTTCTTTATTTTGTAACACATTAAAGCTCTTTGAAGGACGCAAACAAGTGTTTTATTTTGAAGCAAAGAACCGGAAATGAACTGTTGAACCTAGCTTGACCATAGTGCCGATAATTGGACGTGAAACTGCTCAATGCCCAACAAATCCTTAAAAGTAGTGTGGAAACATTTTAAACTTGTTTCAGTTGTACAGTGAACTTAAAATATAATAAGAAACAACACTGGGGCAGTTTTCCCAACTTTTGCTTCACAAAAAGTATAAAGTTAGCTAGTTGACGCTCAGTTATATTGTTTTCAAAAATGAACAAATAAGAACATACTTTCCTCTGCTGTTGCTCCCAGGCAGGGTCCAGCAACATGTCCCTGTCCCACTCGTCCTCCTGCATCATGTACTCATCCTCGTAGCCATTATCATAATGTACCGTTGTCTCCATCTGGGTCATCATCATTGTGCCGTTTCTTTCTCTTAACCCGCCGCTCAAGTGCGTGTTATCCTTCCAAATGTAGCTGTTTAAGTGTATAGTTTCTTGAAATTGTCCTCTCGACGCCGCCGTGTCCTCACTTTTGTTTTTCTTCCTGACGCTCGCCCTTGTCCCCCCGACCTGACAGAAGTCTAGTCCCGGTTGCTACTGATGAGCAAACGACTTCATGATTAGTACTGGACAGTCACGTGACGCCGTCATACCTTCCTCCCAAATTCCCCATCCCACCCTCCCGAACCAAAAACCAACTACAGCAGAGTAGTTTAGTTTCTTCATATCAATACAAAGTCTTTATTTCTGGAAAAACAAAAACAAAACATACATTTGGGACATATAAATAAAAGGCTCCTTCCTTGGAAAACCCATACATTCTCTCACTGAAGGCATCAGGCAACCTGGACACTTAGAAGTGCCCCAATGAACAAGTTTTAATGAGTGACAGCTGATGTCAACTTTTTTATTATTACACATTTCAGGGAGAACAAATATCAACTTAAAATTATGAAATACAACATGCAGTTGTACACATCTGAGGGGTTATCTGTAAATGAGTCAATGATTTTATACACTCTTCATTTAAGCACAGTACTTTAAAAAGTCACTGTGAAAATGTTATGATTAGTGTAACAGTGCAGTAAACCAATAACACAAGTGACATGGAATAAAGTAAGCATAAATGGAGCATAAAGCTGAAACTTGTATTAATAACCCCCTGTGAACTCGTGTTTTTATGTTTCTATCCCAAACACCACCCTAGAGTATTATCAAATTTTGAAGTTCTTTGGAGTGTGACCTTTTGTCTTTATAAATGAGTGCTTTAACTCCTGCTACACAGCTTTGTCTGTAATTTTTAATTCTAAGTTGTTGGAAGGCAAACAAATATCCTACATGTTGTTTATTTGCAACAATCACCATCCAAATAATGCCTATGTAAGCAACAAGTCAATCTGAGACAAAAAGAAAAAGATTTTTTTTTTTTTTTTACCTAGATGTTAGTGTGCAATGTTTCAATGAAGTAATTAATACCGCTGGTAAACTTCAGTTGTTTCAGTCTAGTTGTTTTTGTCTATATTTTCAAATCTTCTATTTAAAAAAAAAAATCCTTTAATTAGGTACTGAATGTTCTGTAAATTACATCACTGCTACAACACCTACCAGGCAGGGTTCTTAAAAATATGCTTGAACCTTAAAGAGACAGTTCATAAGTGGGGGAAGTTGGTACAAATAGTCACTACAGCCTGATAACCTCACCAGAGGGCTGGGGTTCATTCAGAGTGCAAGGAAAAACACACAGGAGTGTTTCTCAAAACTTTCCAACAACCTCAAGAAAATTATATCTCTCACAGGGATGTTGATACTGTCTAGGGCAGTGGTCTTCAATCCTGGTCCTCGGGGCCCACTGTCCTGCATGTTTCAGATGTTTTGTTGCGTCAACACACTTGATTCTAATTAATGGTCATCATCAGCTTGTCATCAAGGTCTGCATAAATCTCTTAATGATCCAGTCATTTGTGTGTGATGAGCCAGGGAAACATCTAAACCATCCAAAACAGTGGGCCTTAAGGACCAGAGTCCAAGACCACTGGTATAGGGCCTCAGCATGAACCAAAACAATCTCTCGGCACAGAGGCATATAGGTGGGGAGGAAAGAAACAAAACAAACAAACAAACAAAAAACAAAAAAAAAAACAGTGAGTGTTTGCTGGGATGCATCCCCCATCCATCATCTGTGATCTGCAGCAGTGTTCTTTGGTTCTCGTTGGTTAACAAGGAAGAGAGGTAAAGGGATTTGATGTGAAGGGTTGCCTTTTTCCATCATTCAGTTTCATTTAGGCCACAGGGTCGCCGCCACTCTTGGCCTCTTTCATGGATCCACTTGTTTGATACTAAAAACCAAGAAGGGGAAAAAAAGAGACAATCATAAGTTTTGTGTAATGCTCTGATTATTTCAGATAGAACATATGTTGGCATTTTTTTCTCTAAATTCTAGATCAGATCTGGCATTACTATAATTATGATAAAAACTTAAAAAGCTTCTACAGTTACCATTCTCTAAAGTTAAGATAAACTCACCCCACTTGTTGCCTACCAACACCGGGCAAGCCGCATGTCGGGTGCTGTAGTCTCCCTCACCACTGGCAAAAAGATTGTACCAGAACACAGCGGTACCCTGAAATGCAGACTTTGATGAACATCTCTGCACATTCTTCACTGACCTCAGTGACTCAGTCTTACATGTTCATTCAACAGATATCGCTGACTAGTGAAGTAATAATCAGATAAACTTTGAATCCATTGGTGTGAATTTGCTGAGGTTCAAGTTTAAAAGTAATTTCAAATTGAATAGAAACATTAAAAATACTTCAAAACAAAAATATCTGGAGGTCATCCAATGGAGCACATGTCTTTTCACCTTGTCTGGCTACATAATATGTTAAATTCAATAACTGCAGCCACATTAGTGGCTCTGTTTATTAATGGTTTGGTTACCTTTTGAGGCCAAACTGCTGCGCCTACATCAGGGAATACTGTGGCTCCTCCAGCAGCTACGTCACTCATCTACAACAGAAAGGTAAAATGCTGCGTTTGTCTATTTATCTTGAGGAAACTAAGTGTGCTTTAGTCGTTATACATTACCCATGTACACTGAACATATACCTGTACCTTATACACATTACCTGTGTGTTAATCTGACTGAAACTGATCTCAAAAGATCAGAAGACACACTGGCTTCACAATTGTTGCGATTCATGTGTTGTTGAAACTGGTTCAACTGTACTACTTTCAAATGAATTTTTAGAAGTGTTTGGAAGTACAACAAAATTATTACATCATATAAAAATGACCAACTTTAAATATGGAATTACAAAGGCAATTATACAGTTCAGATTGATAGTAATTTTGGTAAAAAATACTGACATTTAAGAGATTAAGTCTAGATTTTAAGCAAACAGAAAAATGCTCAAAAGGGGAAGAAAAAAGAAGCCTTCAAGTAGTTAATGGTTATTGTAAATACCAGCTGCTTTCAGGGATGCAGGCTGTTTAATCTGGTGGCTCAGAAAATTAATGTCAAAACTGAGTTATTTCCAAACATGGGACAAACAAAAAGGAAATTAGACTTATATCAAATCCCATAAGGAATGCAGCCACAAACACTGTGTTGTTTAAATAATAATAATAAATACAATTTGGACTTCTGCAAATTCATAAAACTATAAGATGACTTTTATTTTGCTTGTCCAGAATTCTTTCTGAATAGATTCAAAAACTGTTTTATTAATGTTGTATTTAATAAACATGAATTTGTATTTCACACACACAAATACTCTTTTGGTAATAAATAGTGAGCCCAGGGGCAACATTACAGATTAACAGGATAGAAATTTACAAAGTTTCTAAGAATATGGAACTTCCACATCATTCTACATTTGAATGTTGTTCTTGGTAAAAGTCATTTGTGATGTGATATAAATGATTTCACATTGCTGCCTCACAGGTCTTGAGTTGTGTTTAGACGGCATTAACTCACATAAAAGAGCCACGTTGCAATGCGATTCCCGGTGCCCAGTTCCTTAAAGGCATCTGGCTCATCTTTCTGCATAGAGACAATCAACACTACATTTAATACTCCATCAAACTAATGCTATTTTATATTCAAATCAATTAAACCTGGAAAGTTATGAATAACATACTCTTCCAAAGTCGAAGTGAGGTTCGTATTGCCCTCCAACACCATAATTTGCAACCTAGAAAGACAAATAAAATATTACGTAAAATCCTATTAACACAAAGATTAGCTTTCAGACACACATATAAATAAACAGAGACTTAGGGGGAAGAAGGATTTGGTTTTGCCTTGGGAAGAAAAAAAAAAAAAGATCCACATACAAGATCCATAATCTTATAATTCTTCACCTGCAGCTCTTCTGCTGTGTCCATTTCCAACCCTGTGAGATCTTCAATCCTCTGATTGATCCGTTCGATCATGGGATCTTCATAGGCAGTGAGCCAAGCGCTGGAATGCAGGAAAGAAAACAGAGATTGAGAAAGAAAAGGCCTGTTTTCTGAAGTATTTCAGCATTAAATGCATATTTCCACTAGATGGTAGCAAAGCTTCCTCTGAAGAGTTGGAGACATGCCATGCCAGGAGACCTGTTAAGTCAAGCTCAAGTGGAAAATGACAAGACTCTTGTCATTTTATTTCTTGTAAGATGATGAAATATGGAAGTAGAGTTGCAGAGAGAATTAAAAACAGAAAAAAGGCCTGACATTGAAGGTTTTGAATCTCCAATCAGCTCAGGGTACAGGGCAGTGGATGTGCATTTGACTTAAAGTCACAAAATATTTTTAAGGATTCTTATGAACTTTCCTGACACTACTTTTATTTCATATTCACTCTCACTCACCAGTTTACAGCACAAGGTTTAAACTGGTGATTCATTGATTCTTCCCACTGAAAAAGCTTTGAGAGGCATGTGCCTGTGTGCATACAGGATGAAAGAGTTAAAGATTGCTTTTATTTTTGCAGATGTGCTGGTTGAGCCAGCAGATTCTTTACTGAAGCCCAAACTGTGAGTTCTTCCATCTGTCTGTCTGCTCCCTCCCTTTGGAACGACATGCTGACCAGCACGTACACATACAAAAGCATCAAAGAGACGCCACACCCTTATGCCCACATACATGCAAATTAACAACCACGAGCAGTAAAACCAAAGGGATGTGGGGGGAGTGTTTGAGTGGTCTGCGGAGTCTACTATTTTTACAATTGGCTTCAAATTCAACAGTGAGCACTGCAACTATAAAAGTTTTACAGGCTTTGAGATGCAACTAAACAGAAGGCAGATTTTCAGTTCACATCTTTGCATTTAAATCCGTGTAACCCATCTAAAAGCTTGGAAGGGGCTTGATCCCTCCTGATGTCAGAAAGTAGAAAAAAACAGCTGTTCTACGACAGTTGTAATGCAGTATTATTCCTGGATGTATAATAATTTGGGACAAATGATTGAGTAAAAGGGGAAGAAAAATTTTCATGAAAGTTAGATGTAAATAAATCAATCTTCTGGTAAAATAAAAGATGCCAGCTACAACAAAACAGAGGTTTCTTTAGCTTGCGTATACACCAGTGATCAACATCCAAACAAAAACTTCTTATGGTTAGTTTTCCATGTGCAGCTAAACATTTGCATCTCTTTTTCGAGTTGCAAGGCCAAGCAAGTTTTTCAGCCAGATAAAATGAAGTTGGGTACTGAGGAGGTGAAGGCACCGACACCCTCCTGGTGACCTGTGACCCCTTACCTCTTGGAGACTCTGTATTGGGCTGTGGTAAGTTTCCCAGTTTGGGGGTCATGCACCGTGGCTCGCCTTAACTATAGTAGTTCCAGAGGCACAAGGGACACAAAGAAAGAGGAAAAGAAGAGAAGAAAAGGAAGGGAAATAAGACAGTAAAAAGTGACACACAGACGATGACGGATGAAATAAGGAGTAGGAAAAGGGGGGGAAAAAAGAGAAGCAGATGCGGTCACTATTTTCAGTGTTATTACTAAAAAAAAAAAAAAAAAGGTACCAGAGCACTTCATGAGGCAATGCTGGAATCCAAATCTCCAAATCTCCATCCAAAATAGTCAAATTATTTAGTTATTCATTGACTGCCTCTGACACACCTCCTGGCTCACAAAAGCAACTATGTTACAACTAAGTAGGGGGAAAAAGTAACACATTTTTCCTTCCATTTTTTTTTTCTTCTTGTGTTACCTTTTCAAAGCAGACTCTTGAGCAGAATCCTATCAATAAGATCAGATTGGAATACTATAACTTAATATAAAATAATACAATTGAATGAAACTTGCTTCCCAAGCCCACAACGGTCTACAGATGTTTCTATAAGCTGTATAAAGATTTGATCATTCTTGATCCTTTGGTTCAGCTCAAGAGCCTTTAAGCTTTGGAGGGTCAGAAAGACAGAGCTCTGGACAGACGGTAGGAGTTCAAAGGATAAATGGGATGGGTTATTGAGGGGAAAAGAAGGGAAAAAAATAAAATCCCACTTTCACCCTCCTACATCTCTCCTACGAACTCAGTCAAGTGCAGCTTTTGGCACTGTCTTACCTTTTGCTGATCCTGTAAGAAGCTGTCTCCAGCACTCCAGTGACGGGATTTGAGATGGTTGCCCTGCGCAGCTGTAAAGCCAGGGACATGATTTATCCACACACAGATGCACACACATATGTATGTGCATACCTGTGTGTATGCTTGCTTAACTGGCAACCAGCCTCATGGCTTTGACCTTCCACCTCTCTAACTGCTACACCACCCATTCGACTGCACCGTAGCTGAATGCAAACATCTGCTCAAAAATACTTACTCGTGGTTTTGCCAGCTGCTTGACTTTCTCAATTTCTTTGTCCGAGATGATGTCAAGGTAGCGAACTATGTAGGGGCGGTCCCACTCATCTTGCTGTTTGACAGGTGCCAGAAGATAGTGCGGGTTGCGGTTGTTGTCATAGTAACGGCAGAACAGCCTACTCTGTCTGCGGGGAGTCTGAATGATAAACGCAAGAGGAAAGAGTGGTTACAACTGTGTAGTATTTTAAAAATTAGAGACAGTGGTATTGTTTTTGTCTTTTTCTCTCTCACCATTCTGATCCCTTCCCCACGACAAAGCATCTCATACTTCTTCCTCTCTGGTATCAAAGAGAAAGTTGTTTTGGACTTCTTCTTTTTAATCTTTTCTGTCGTTTCTCTTTTCCCTCGCTCCTGTTTTTGAGTTTCGTTCTCGGCTTCTGCCTTTTTCTGCTTCTCCAACTGGAACTCAAAGTATTTCAGGTTGCCTTTAGCCCGCTGGTGCTCTGGGTCTAAAAAGGGCAAATGTATAAAAATAACTGAACTGATCCAGAATAATGATAAAACAAACTAACAATTTCCATTTCAAAACAAGCCACTGAGTCTTCTTTTAACGTTTGAAAAAAACCTCAAAACGAAGAGAAAAGTCATGAATTACTCCAGAATGCAAGTGAACTTGCCTAGTTCAAGCAGCCTCTTGGTGTACTCCAATGCTCGCTCTATCTCCCCCTGCTGGTAGATAGCATAACTGAGATAGTCCAGCACGGTCACTTTATCTAAAGTGGACTCTTCTCCCTCATTGAGCTGTCTCAAGGCCTGGGCCATCCACAGCTCAGTGTGGTAGTAATCGACCTCAGAGTAGGCAATTTTTCCAAGCTCGTAGCAGTCCTCCACTGTCATACGGATCTTGTGTTTCACTCCTGGTTAGAACAGGAAACATAAGAGGAATAAGGGGATAAAGGCATCAAAATGAACTCACTTTACACAATAATCTCGCTGCATGGTCTGCTTTTTGCAGATAGGCTGAACAGATAACAGACTGTGAGAAAAATAATAGTTTTCTAATATTTGTTCTGTGTGTGAATATGCACTGATTTTAGAGTTTTACCAGGCAGGTCTCCTGTGGAGATAGTGTTGGCATCCAGTTTATATGTGTCTTGTAGGCGGAGAAGAGCTTTAGCAGCTCCGGTCTGATCCTCATCTGTGGGAAAGTACTGTCTCTGGATGGTCAGGTTGGAAATAAATCCTGCAAGAGTTGGACAGCAGAGAAAAATGAAGATAAAATATTCTGACATAATAAGTGGTCAAATGAAAAACGAACACGGTTTCATTGCAAAATGTTTGGCTCAATTTAGCCAGACAAGAACAAATTTAACAACTATGTTCAACCTTGTTAACTTTATGAGAGAAGTTATGTGTTACTAAAACAAATGAAACTGAATGTGCAGCCAAATGCTGCTGTAAGCAAACACATGCAGCACTTCCTCTTCAAAAGTCCTAAGCTTAGCACTATCTGCATAAAAACTAAAAACATCCTCACACCCTGGAGACAGGGTGTTGAACTATAGATAGTTCCAAAGTTATTATTTACCAGGAAAAGTAAAGAACAGAACAAAAACAGTGTGATCCAAATTTTAAAATATGTACTATGTCCACATACTTTTTTTTTTTTTTTTAATTCTTGGCACACTGTAACATTTGAAACTCCGTAGTTATTTAAAATCAAACTTCATACATACCATCAGTGGTGTCACTAAGTACAAGACTCTCAAGGTTCCCCCACTCCGTATTTAGCCTTTTCATCAGTTTGAAGGCATTAACAGGGTGACCCAAGAAACCCTCAGGGTCCTGCGTGGCTGTAGCTGTCAGAGAATCCAACTTGTCAGCCCACCTATCAAAGAATAGTAGAAAATACTGAAAATGCACCAAAATCCACAAGCAATCAACTATAGATCACAAATTCGCAACATCTCTAGACAGTACAGACTTTCAAAAATTATGTTTTACTGCACAGTATTGGTTTAAGTTAAGTTTTTCAATGTAAAATAGTGTCCAGATAATTAAAAACATAAATTTGGAACAAAGTTTCATGTTTCAAATGTGGTTATTTTAAGAAAGTAATTTAAGTGACTTCTAATTGTCTTTAAAAAATAAAATAAAATAAAATGAAAGCTCTATTATCTGTTGATCAAGACTTATTTGAAGCTGTTAGACTGCTCTCTACATAAAAAAGCAACACCCATTAAATTTAAAAAGATGCTTGAGAGCAACAATAAAGCCACCATTGACTGCAAAAACAACACTGTCACTTAAATGTTGCTTGACAGAAGTGTAAAGCGCTGAAACAACTTGCATTAAAGCTGTGCTGTACATCTTGAAAGTGCTGAGGCATCTGTGTCCACAAACTCACCGTTTGACCTGCTCTAGTTTGTTCTCCTCTGCTCTGATGTAGTCTTTCAGAGATGTGACAAGGTCTTTTTCTGTGTATAGCAGATCTGTCATCTGACCTGAGCAATACAAAAGGGAGAAACTCAGTCAGCAGTACCACAATAATGAATTGCACGGAAAAGTACAATAGGAAAGTCATTGTTCCAACATGTGTATAGATTTACCAATGGAGGTGAAGAAGTCCATGTGGGCTGAGAGCGACTGGAGGCAGATCAGCAACATTAGGCACCAACATTGTAGCTTCATCCTGAGGAAAGAAGAGAATTCCATAAACATTAAGCTTGTTTGCTTAACTAAATTAAAATGTCCCCCCAAGTTTTAGTTGGTGACCACTAAGGAGAAGCCAGAAGACAAAGTTCACTAACATGTGAATCACTTGTGCATACTCATGAAATACCCACCCACATGAAATATTCAAGCCTGTAAAACCTCCCTTTTCTCCCTGTCACACTCCTCCAGCTGATTCAAAATTTGTCTGTTACAGAAAATCCTCAGGTCTATTACTGACCCACAGAATAGAAATGGTTGTCAAAAAAAGCCTTTTTATACATATAAACATGGTATTACAATATTACTGGAATAAAACATGTAATATTTTGTAAATTAAGTTTGAATCTGTTTGCTTGTCTACAATTTTTATGCACACTGCAGATGCTATGACTCCATGTACTTAGATTGTCCACCTATTTCAGATTCTCTTCTCTTCATATTTATATTCTACAAATTTGTTGAGCAATTGCAAATTAAAATCAAATTAATAAATAGATAAATTTAAAAAAAAATCAGGGAACAATGCCTTTCTAATTTTTATTCTTGTCCTGTGAGCAACCTCAGCAGCATTTATCTCAACAATTAGAAATCTTAGAACTGCCCCAATAATGAAATACAACTAAACATGAAAGAAATGTAAATTTTGCTATATTAATAAACCACAGTTAAGAAAACAAATGAAGAAAATAAAACTTGAATTTAGACAACAGCAACGGCTTCAGCTCATAACTAAAAATGTGGAATATTTCCTAAATCATCGTACAAGTTTAGATTTAAAACTCCCACACAGGGCCAAATATAAATCTGTGGTTGCTGTCTCTCTCTGGTTTAGCTCTGAATCTGGTTCAGACATAAATCCTGAAGGTCTTCCAGCCTGTGAAGGACATCACTGAATTTTCTACACATATGAACACAAATTGGAAGAGAGTGGTAAGGTGAAATGCAAAACTACATACAAAGTTTCTTATGATTGAATGAACTTATTCAAAGTGGACAGCAGCAACCTGACAGTACTGTGAAAATCTGCACCACACTTGTGGCAGATGCATCAGAAATTAATCATCTGCTCTACAAGCAATGACAATGGCGAAATTTTGAGCTACGTTTTTAAAACATTTCTTTATCCATTGTTACTAAGTGTCATTCAGAACTTTAAGTATAGACAAGCTGAAATCAGCCAGGCCTTCTAGACAGCACATATTGATAATAACAATAATCTTGTTTTTGTGCAAGGTGGACAGGGAAATTGACAAAACAGGTGGAAAAAAGTTATTCCAGAAGAATCATAGACTTAGTAGTAAAACCAAGGTCAAACAAGAAAAAAATGCATCTGTGCAAT
>JAOWBL010000007.1:7127991-7164944 GCA_028564865.1 Zenarchopterus dispar | reverse complement strand
ACCATTACTTTTATTTATTTTTTTATTTTTTGTCACTAAAGCAGTCAACTTAGTGTGTAATAAATGATAAATGTAAGTTAGTGTGCTTTTGGTTTTGCATTGTTTGCATGACAGTCAAATATCAGAACAAGACTGGTTGACTTCTATGACCTAAACACATGCTGCATTTTTACACTAAAAATCCAGCTCACATGTAGGCTGTGGTGCCGGTTCTTGATCAAAAGACCGGCTCACCCTGTCACAACAAATTACTTCTGCTTTCTGCTTCACAGCTCAGTGTTTATACAAAAGTTTCCCTCTTTGCACTGACACGATTTCATCCTCTGCAGGTTCTGGTCTCTCTTTTATTTTTAAATCTCCTCCATGTCCTGGGTCTGGTGCCTCTCAAGCACTACTCCAGGTCTCTGGGGGAGAGGCTGCTGCTTCCTGCTATCTGTAACAGTGTTCAAGGTGTGCTGGTCATGTGGGCCAAAGCCAGAAGCACAAGCGCGGGCTTCTTCCTCTTCACCGGGCCTCTCCTGCCTCTGGTAACTGTGTGCTTCAGTTTTGCCCTGAAGCTGGCACCTCCCCCATCCAAGCACTCCACTGTTCTGATTTCCTTCCTGAGTGGGATGTTCATCATCATCACAGGTAAACCTTTGCATGTTGTGAGCAGGTGATTTTTCAAAGTCCCTCCATGTAAACATAACCTTTAATCATTTTTGTCTTTCACAGCCTCCAAGGGCCTCCCAAGTATTGAATCTCTGGAGTATCTGTATGCTCCTCTGGCTTTAGTCCTCCACAGTCTCTTTCTGATTGGCCTGGCTAAAGTGTCTGAGGCTGAGCGCCACCACTCTCCTGATGCCCAGGCCTCTGTGTTTGACATCTACTATACCCAGCTGGTCAACCAGAGTTGGGTGCTGGGTCTCCTGTGGCTGCTGCACCCCGACAGTCCCTGGCACGTGTTGAGAGAAAGCAGCTGGCGCACCCTGCTCTTCCACGGGTATTTGCTTGCTATTCTTCTACTGGGGATGGTGCTCAACTTCCTAGTCAGCATATCTACTCTTTGTGTCTCTCCACTGGCTGGTGCACTGCTTTACTCGGCGAGGCAAATGATGCAGCCATTTTATCAGCTTCTGTAGTTTCCCTGGGTGGTAAAAGCTTTTGAAATGCGACGCACTGGTTGAAGGCTCTTGCAAAGTTAGATGCCTGGGCTTTGAGAACTCTACTGAGCTGATGCACAGAACTTTTGGATGAAAAATTAGAAGTTTAGGTACTATTACATATCCTCGGTTCCAGCCAAGATTATTTAAGTTTCAGCTATTCTATGGAAAAAAAGTTAAAACTTCAAATAATCATCCATGCAGCCAAACATGAAAGCAGGGTCTTATCTCAGAAACTCAAATTAATTCAAAACAAACTTTGTACATTAACCAGGGGCACACTTAGAAGAAGCAAGCACCATTTCTGTCACTGTGGGGGGACTGGCAATGGGCAAAACAAACAAACAAACAAGAAAGCTCTATTTTACCTAATAACTGTTTGTGTTTGGTCAGAGAAGTTCAAAATCTTCTCCATCTAACCCGAGTGGCTGTCATATCCCCTTAATGCCTGATGTATCATATTTGATACATACATTTCTGAGACATCTGCACCATCCCATAATCAAAATAATATATATAAAAAATAGCTTTACGCAATTTTTAAAACAAAAAAACAAAACATATATATGAAAAATAAAATAAAATGAACCAGATGGTTCATAGCGATATAAGAAAAAGTCATTAGAAGACTGCTGATGACAAAATTGGGGGTGTTTTTTAATTTCAAGATATAATTAACCCCTCAAACTGAAACAGAAGAATTAGTTCATAAGTTAATTAGATGCATTTCAAAAATACAATTGATGGAAAAAAATATGAGTTCAGAAACTATTAAACACAAAATTAGGGTTGTTTTTAATTCCAATGCATGATTAACATTTCAAATTTTAAAAGAAAATAAGGGATTATCTGTGTATTATGCAACAAGTCAGGCATTAAAGGGATATTAAATCTTTTGAAATGGTTTCAAACATTTTAACAGACCTAAAATCTTTAGTCTTAATTTAAATAACTGTAAAAGAAACAGGAATCAAAATCCTGTCAAAAAACTCATAATGACACCTTTAACAGGCCGCACTGAACTCCTCAACACCCTGGCTGACGCTCGTAACTGCCTGAAAGTCCCCAGATTACCGGAGGGCCTAATGAAGGGATAGATGTTAGTGATGGCTTTACCATACTTACTAAGATGTTACAAGCTTCCATTGGATGTTGTTTACTCTCTGCAAGAACTTTAATAATGTCTGTTCAAACGATATTTGCCTGAATGTTTTAGAGGAGTGACTTAACTGAGCAGCAGCATCCATTCGGTTCACGGTGAAACCAAACTATGTTAAATGACACTACCTAAACAGTGATCTCTGTGTTCCAGTTAATAACATGATATACTTTCTGATGAGACATAGCTATTTTAAAAGCTGAAGGTGACTCTAGTACCAAGCAGTACTATTTATTTTTTTAAAAAAAGATTAAAAAAAACACTTGAAAGTTTGATAATTGTGGCTAATTCTTTCAGGATTATTTTCTGAATTTTAAAAGCGAGTAAGTGTTCATTCAGCAGACACACACTTTTTGACATTCTCATAATTACCAGTATTTAAGAGGAATTAAATTCCTGCTTTTCTTCTTCACCAAGGGAATTTTAACCAGATCGCTGTGGAAGTTGTACTTGAATGACTGATAACACATTTCAGATGGCATAATGCTGGACAGGTTGTTTGCATTGGACTTAAACTCCCTTTATTACACGTTTACTTATCAGTGTTAAAAAAATTATTCAAGCTCTTATCTTCTGCTAAATGAATTTTTAACCAGAGGCTGGTTGGAGCTGCCCTTGAATGACTCTGGCAGATTCAGATGTCAGATGAAAAGGGCTTATGATGAGAAAACGGTTTAACAGTTGCTCTCGCAAGGCTGTCGTGTTTTCTTTGAATCGTGCTTCCAAATCTAAATAGTCTCATAATTCACAAATAACTTCATGTTTTTGTAACTTTTGGGAAATATGCACATATATCACTTTTTTAAAAGTTTTTTTTTAACCATTACACATGACATGAAAAATAATTTGGATGATACTGTTGTATGAAATGTAATGTATGCATATTTAATAAACTAAATTGATACACAAATAAAGCTTTGTTTTTTTAAAAAAAAAAGAAAAATCATTTATTCTGTGTAACAATATGAAATGATGATAAAACCCTCTTTGAAAATACATTTTTCAATGTGATGCAAAGGTAAAGCTTTGTTCTAGCTTTTTCGGGCCTTATTTTGCAAGATTCTGTTTTGGGGCCCCAACTTTATAAAACTGCAGTGCAACTGAGTAGTTCAGCTCATTTAAGATGATCCTTGGCAATTAATCTGTTTGCATTAATCTGCAATCCTTGCATTAATCTGTTACACATCAAGAAAAAAACAGGCTATATTTAAATCCATATTGAACTGGCAAAATAAATCCAGCCACCAACATAAATGTGGTTGTGGATGTAGTAAAATGGTGCATTAGGGTCATAAATTTCCAAGAAAAATAAATAACTTTGAATTTCCAACTTTACAGAGCTGCAAGAGCAAGAGAAATTACTGAATTTCTGACTTCATAAACTCACAAATCTGTATTAAAACTCAGAAAGCGTGACTTCATGAAGTTGCAAAGTTGTGGGGAAAATTCTGAAAGTGTGATTTTGAACCAAATGTGTGAGAGAAAACTGAGAAAAGGTCAGTTTAGGATCTTACAAATTAGCATAAAAAAACAACTCAGAAATTGTATCTTGATAAACTCAAAATCTGAAGGGAAAATGCTGGAAGTCTGACTTGATGAACTTGCAAAAATAAGAGCTGGCATACAAACAAACACATTCATAAGAGAAAACTCAGAAATTCTGACTAAAAACTTATAAATTTGCCAGAAGACCCTTTCAGAACACAACACACATGGTGTAAATGTGAGGGATAATTTGAGTACTTAAATGTTCCTTTGTTGATGTCTGGAAACTAAATAGATCATTTTATTTCTCCCAAAATACTGTATATTGAGTCGGACCTTGTTGCTTGGAAACTGACGAAATGGCTCATGGAAGTTTACTCACTTTTTGTTTACTGTGATTTTACACAGACAGAGTTACAGTAAGGAGATCTGAATCTCCTTAAATTAAGTTTTATGGCCCTAATGTTCTTTCTGTCGGTTATTTTCAGGATTTAGATCAAAAGACAAAACAGCAGAGACAACTAATGTCAACACAGCCTGATTATGATTCCATGAATGACGGAAACAGACATGAATAACTGGGTTTATATAAAGCTAAAACTTAAAATGTGCAAATGTGAGCTTTATGTCCGGATGTGTTCCTGATATCAACTGTGAACAATGTTGCTTCCAAAACATGTAAAATATTCTTGGCAGTTGTCTTAAATGTCTTCTGGCAAAAGAAACACAGTGGATACACAGAAGCTGGACTTTTGTGACACTGTGTGTAATTTGTCACTTCTCTGGCAGCTGTTGGCTCATTCATGATTTAAGTGCACTTGTTCCATTTGTCTACGAAGGATCGGAGTTTGGTGGAAGGTTTATGCCCAGGCTTTGCAGCAGGTTAGACGCAGGGCCGGCCAGCCCAGCCTGGCTGCTGAGAGACTCCAGCAGGTTGGTGACCAAGTTGACGTCCAAGTCTAAAGGCTGGATCTCCTCGTCTGCATCTTCCACGGCTCCCTCTTCCCTCGGGAGACCGCCCCCCAAAGAGGAATTAGAAGACATCTTGTTCGAGCTTTCCTTGTTGTTATTCTGAAAATAGGAATTCAGATCAAGCAGGTGAATGTTGCATTTCACCTATCCTGAGGTTTAGGCAGAGGAAAAGGAAACACAAGGGATTTTACCGTTTGACAGAAGCTCAGTCCTACATTGGTGCTCATCAACTCCTGATCCATTTGGTCCATGTATCTTTTGAGACTGTCTAGAGTTTCTGTCCCGTTTGTTTCAGCGTTATCAGAGGAGCCCTCGTCTTTCTCTTCCACATCCTCATCATCGTCATAATCATCATCCATATCATCTGAATCTAATTCTTCTTCTTTTTTTCCTGAAAAAAAAGAAAGACAAGGTAAAGAGAAGAAAGCTTGACAGGATTTTTATCGTCAGCCACTTTTCATTACTTCTGCAGACCTAGCAGTCTGTCCAGCGCATTGGCCACGGAGTCAGAGTCGAAACTAAAAGGCTGAGTTGCACTCCCCCTGAAATACAAAGAGAGAGGTTATAAAAGACTTGTATTGATTTCTACAGTTGTTGTGGACCATTAAAAGAAAATAATGGATGTCTTACATCCACATGCACAGTAGAACAATAGGATATACCTTGTATAGAATTATTGTACTCTAAGATGTTCGAATCTCGACTAAAATCAATCTGATCGCATGATGCCATTCAATCAATTTGCCTCACCAGGGAAGTTCAGCGCCCTCATGTGACGACATGGCATTCAAGAACTCTTTCATCCCTTGACTAACTGCCACCAGGGCGTAGCCACCCTCTTCCTCCTCCTTGCTGTCCTCCGTCTCCTTTCCCCTCTCCGTTGCATTCCCGACAGGCTGTGTCTGTTTGGCAGAGCTACAGTTTTTGCTGCCAACATCAGCTCTCGCTCCGCTTCTTTCTTGCAACAGCTGCTCCAAATCCTGAGCTGTGATATTCAGCCAGCTGTCGCCTGAAAATTGACACAAACTATAATAAAGAAAAATATTGGAAACAGAATGGTAAAAATGGGGATGTATACCAAGAAGACAGAGAAAGAAGAGAGCCTGCAGGAAGCAGAAAACCACCGACAAAAGATATTTTTCTTTTCTACCTAATTCAAATTCAAGTTGTTTATTTGTCACATGCACAAAGAAGATGGCAGCAAGACATGCTTCTGCAGCTGTGCAACACCAATTTAATATCTAATAAAAAAACATCACAGGAATAAACAAAATAAAAGACATGATGGATATGATAAATATCAATACAATATGACAATGCAATGGTTGTGCAGTTATGTGCATACTATAAACAGACTGTTAATAATACAGTCTGTTTATAGTATGCATATATACAGTATGCAATAGAATGCTTTGACTAGTGCAAAGGTCATGCAAACTTTAAAATGCTAATATTATGCAATGAAGTGAGAAAACAAAATATAAAGTAGAAGTAAAGCCTGCGATCAGTTGCAAGGATGCAAATAAATAATCAAGTACATGAAAATACTTTAAATACTTTTCATAAACCATTCTGCAGGCATGGTGTCTACATTACTGGGCAAAGGCCTTTTAATATCCTATTTCTGCCACATCTGTTGTTTGGTCCTGACATACATGAGATGGATTCAAAAGACTGCTCTGCAAACTTTGCAAATGCCATTTCAGCTATTAGACAACAAGCATTTTGAACCCAATTTCCAGACTTTTCACTCACTGTCCTCTGGGGGAAGCTGTGACTCGAGTTTCTTCAACTCCTCCAAGTTGAAAGGGGTGCAGCTGTGCAGCAGCTGGAGGACCTCTTCCCCTGGGGACAGAACGCTGAGACAACAAACACAGCAGGTTCATTCAAACACACACGATTGGACGTCAAAGGGAGGTGTATTCCTTCTGTTTAGGTCATGTATGCATTTATTAGCAGCAACATTTAAACCACACATAAGTAAAAGTGAGTAACAACAATCATCCATGATACAATAACATTCAATGAAACTTTGAGCACTGGTTGAATTATACACAAACTTTGCAGGCACCATCCAGCCAGCCTGCAAACTCCCTGGATCCCAACCCCATCAAGCACCCACAGGATGCTCTGACACAAGCTTGGTAACACCAGGGGTTGCTCCTGACACAAAATTAGGCAAGTGGTTTTGATGTTGTGGCTAATTGGTTTGCATGGATGAACCGGGAAAGTTCTCACCTTGATTTTGAGGCGACAGACTGTTTGAAGAAATTTTCAGCAGATCTGAAAAGTTCCTTGTAAAGGGCGGAACCTTCCAACTCTCCCTGCATTTGACAAGAACATAACAAAGTTAAAAACCTTGCACAGAAGAGGAATGGTTAGGTTGCTTCTTCTTGCAATGTGAAAGGAAATAAAAATAACTTTGACAAACCCGGAAGTAGCCATTCTTTCTCAGACTTTCCATGAAGCCTTTCCACTGAGGGTTGCAGCTGACTGGAGCGTTTGGCTCTGAAGATGGAAGTCTGCACTTAGAGCACAGGATCTCAAAGCCGTGAGCCTGGGACCAGAGCAAAAACACGGGTGCACACTAGCATATTACTCTCAAAACACAGAGATATTTGATATATATCTCTAAAAGTAAAATGAAGGAATTCACAGGAGAAAGTTTACCAGTTTCATGCCAAGCTCATGAGCCATGAACTGAGGATGAGAACGAGGTGGAAGGTTGAAGCCGCTCCTCCGGTCGGGGGTGAACTGTTGCTGCTGCAGCTGGGCATACAGGCAGCGTGTGAATGTCACCTAGGAATATATACCAAGTTATAAGTTTATACAAAGCAGTATTCACCAGGTGTTATGAATTTATGCTTTTAAAACAAGCATGTTTCTTTGCTTATGAGTTTTTAACATGCGCTTACAGAGGTTAGGACTCTCGTATCAGGAGGAAAGGCTTTGAAGTTTCGACATGCTTGTAGATCTACTGGATCCCGGAGGTAGAAAGCTGAAACTGCAGGGGCAACCAGATCTGGACGTTGTGCCAGGACTGTGGCAATACCTGCAGGTACGAAGCAGTGGGCACGATGGAGGCTACTCTGAATCTTCTCTGGATACCTGAGAAAGTAGAAATTGTGGCAACTTTCATTTTATTTTTGCATGCTTTTGCAACTGTCTGCTGTGAAAAATGATCCCTTACTGTCCCTTGCAACCTTTCATATTTACCAGGCTGACAGCTTTGGATATCAAATACATTTTTATTTCGTCAGGAAAGTATCTCACCCTTCTAGCCTCCTCCTTAGTGCTGAACATATCCTGGGGCTCGCCTGACAGGCTTCTGGGTGAGTGGAGAGCAGTTCTAGAGCTTGTGCCACACTCGGTGCCACATCATGAGAGAATCCCATAGTATTAGATTTGGAAGGGCAAGGCAGGATGTGCAACTTTCCCCTAAAAATGAAGACCTGCAATATACAAAACAAAGGTTTGGAACCATTTTGTGGTATATTCAATTTCATTGTGTGATAACTAAATGAACAAGCAGTTATGTTAACAATGAATACTCAGATCTCACTGAAAGGTTTTAAATGGATCTCAGTCCTTCAGAGCTGGCGTAACCCACATAAATTTGAAGATCAGCCAACAGAAACTTGAACCCAAACAAAATTAGGAGGTTATTTGAAAAACAAAAAATATTTGCATGTTTTGGTCAGATCCCCATGGTATTCCATTTCAGTTTTGTCCCTTTTCTCATTGACTTTGGTTTGTTTTTTGGAAAACTCAAGGCTTGCATTTGTGATCTCCTCAATAAGAAAATCTGTACTTCTGAGAAAAACAACAACAAAAAAAAAGAAAAACGTAAACAAAAGACAGAAAATGAAGGCAAAACATAAGTCTGTAATTGAATAACATCAGGATCATGAATGATTTTTTAAAGCAATATTTAATTGCAGCTAACTTTAAGGCCCTTTAGGCACTTTTAAGGGTTAGAATGTCGTTAAACAGATACAATCCAATTCAGCTTTATTCATATAGCACCAATTCACAACAGCTATCTTCTCAAGACTCTTCAAGAACCCAGGAGATATGTTGATGGTTTGAAACCATTGATTTTAGAAATCAATTCAGGAAGATCTATGCAAGAAAGAAATGTAAATATGAGTCTAAATCATACCATTCACAGATTTCTAAAGTTGTAGTAACAAACCTAAGAGCTGTGTCAACTGTGGGATCAGAAGAGTTATTCTTTCTCAAGCAAAAACAATTTCATCTGTATAAACGGTAAGTGCCAAGTGCTGCAGAACCAATAATTTCAACAACTGCTTTTTCAGCCTGGCCATTGTGCTGCAAAGAAGAAGAAGGAAAAAAGCTTTGGACTGTTTTTATTTCTCTCTATTAGCAGTTACCCAGAGGGAACCCAAAACAAAGCAGTTATATGTTATAGAATGAGGGTGCATTCCCTCAAGAATTTGGAAAACTCACCCTATTTTCACTGGTATCTGGGTTCAGCCACTTGGGAAGATAATCTGCTGCTTCAATAAGAAGAAACTCTCCATCATTATCCTCAACTCTGCATGCACAAACATTAAAAGTGGTAAAAATACACACAGTCCATGGCAACCTTTGTGTGCTGGCAAAACAAACAAACAAACAAACAAACAAACAAAAACATGTTATCCTACCTGGCAGCAAGATCTGGAAAAGCCTCTGTAATTTGCTGCAGAAGGTAAACAATAAACCACTCATCCTCAACGTTGTCTCCAAACTGAGTGCTGCCTCCAATGTGAGCCGGAATGTCTTCTATGAATGGAATGGAGTGTTTTGTTAGTCTCTAATTACACAAATACCCAGACGTATTTATATATGTGCAGATAACAAAATTTTACCCTTCTCAGGACAATACTTGAGGTTGAATGGCTGATGCTGCCAGATGTATTGTACCAGCAGTGGGGCAACTTTTGCCAATATGTCGGCTACCAAGAGTTTGAGATGTTCTTCAGTCTGCTGAGGAGCTGAACGGGCTGGCTGAATTAAGAAGAGTTTGTACTGTACCATGTCCTCCTGAATCACTCTCCTCTGCAAGGCGTCCATTTTTTCTCTTTCTTTTCTTTAACCTAATAAAAGTACAAAACACCAAGATGGTATACATAGAAATAAAAACGCAGAGCGCGTTTCTAGTCCAAGGGCCACTCAAGGCGCTTTTAAAATGTATACATATGTAGGGTAGATGCGAGTAAATTAAGCAATATTTGCCTTGATTAATTAATTTCCCCTTGGGAACTAATTATTTTGAATTTGATGCAAATATAAAACAGCAGTGAATGGAACGCTAAACTCTAAACGCTAAACTCGTTCAACATTTATTGGAGATATCTGCAATAATAATTTCAAAGTCTCCGTTAATCTTACCTTATCTTGTTTAAAATATGAGAGTCACGTCAGTGTAGTCCGGAGTGATCTTAATCAGAACGAAAATAAAATTACAATTTATGTTTATAAACGTTACTATCACGCGATCCGCGGTCACTGTTTAGATCCTACTACAGTTTCTGGTCGGCTGAAACAAATAATTAGAAACAATAGTTCCAACTTGATAACGTTACCGATGATAGAAATTAAATGGATATAAACAAAACGAAACTCAAATAAAATCTTACATACAAAATTTTAATTATTAAAAAATTATTAAAGAACCACAAAATATTGTCAGTTTCGTGAACACCACAAATCCTTTAACGCAAGGGGATACATTTAATAAACGTAATCCCACCACCACACTGAAGGCTGGAACTTGTAGTAAAATAACAGTAGTGACAAAGCTATTTCAAACTATCTCGGAAATCCATTTCCCATGAGGCTCCGCGATTACGCATAAAATGCGTATCCATGACAGCCGCGTTATTGTTGTCGTAGGTGGTGCTAACCCTAAAAATCCTCTTAGCTGGGGATAGCTGGCTGAAATGCAGCCCACTAATTTATTTCGAGCTATAAAATCTAGCTGACGGAAACTCGGACATCACAACATCATTTTTTGTAGCAAGGTTGATTTGAAGGGGACTGTGCATTCATGATTTTTATAATGCCACCTGTGCCTTGCCGATGTTTTATGTCACCGTTCATGTCATGTTCGTTAGCTTCTGTTCAACTATAGGTTCCTTTTAGGTGCTTGCGTTTAGAAAAAAAAATTCTAGCCGTGGTCAGCATTTTTGTTTTAAGGGCTTTACATTCGGACTAAAGTCAGAGGAAATGCTGGACCTTCCTCCGAGCTGTTCGCAGAGAGTCCCGGAAGAAGAGGCAGGAATGAGAGATGGAGGCTTGAGCCACTAAAGCATCCATAAAGGAGAATGATTTCACGATACAACAGGAAATCTGTATCGCATAAACTTGAGATGTGAGTACTAACCAAAAAGGGTCAAAACTTGATTTTACAGCTGTGCTCTGTAACCATTTATTTATTATTTCTGCTATAAGAGACTAAATTCTCTAGTTTTGGAAAATAATAAAATATAAATTGTTGACTTGCCAACCACTATTACAGCGTGAAAATAGCATTTATATTGATCCAGTTACTGTACCAGTCCAATTGCTGGTATTGATTTATACTGTGCCAAATAGTCATTTTACATCTGATATATCAGTTGTTTTAGATAGTCCTTAAGTGCAAGATAATTTCCAGTATTTAACACACCATTCCAGATAAATGTTTTCACTTTGCAGGAGTACTATTTTTGGAAAACCCTTTTTGTCCTGCATACTCAAAACAGAGAAAATGCAAATCAAATAGAAGTCTTTATTAATTATCATGCCTCACTAATATTCTAGTTGTATTTAAAAGACTCAAATATATAGACTTTGAGTGAAAGGCAGGTGTACACACCTGACAGGCTGCCAGTCATGATTCCAAGCCATAAAATAACAAAACAAACAAACAAAAGAACCAACTGAAATTCAGTTTTTTTTCACAGCCTCAGGAAAGAATCTGCTTACATAACAGCAGATTTGCTTCTTGCACCTCACTGGCACAACTTAGGGTCAGAAATGAATAGCCAAGATTGTGTTTTGGTGGGTTTTAACCACCCACTATTCATGTCTTTGGTTAAGCAGAACTCGTGCCAGTTGCTACTCTCTAAGAATGTACAGGAACTTGACTTGATAGTCTGTTCTCTTTAAGATTCCAGGTTGAAGATATCTGGTAAGCAGGGCAGGTTCTCTGGAGCATTGATGTCCCGGAACCTAAAACTGTCCACCTGTTCTGTCTTACCTCTACTGATGCAGTATATTTCCTATAAAACTATTCTTGCCTCCATTCTTTCTAAAGTGGTTTTGGTTTTGTATTAACCACATTGAAAGTACGGTTGTCTTCAGTTCACACAGGAAGATTGTAGGAATTATTATAGATTAACAAACTTCACATGCCCATATTTATAGAATATCATCATTTCCTACATATCATTCATACACATGTTCACAATTGTGAGAATATTCTTCCATTTCAAAAAAAGGCAGTACAGTATTATATTTTCATGACATCTTGTCAAGGTTTTTCAACTTTAGGGGCATATGTGGTATTTGACACTACTGGTGTTTATCCCAAAGTGTTAAATACTCTATAGGTTAATACATTTTTTTCTGGTAAATGTTCTGGTTTCCGTGCAGTCGTGGGCTGTCTCGAAGCAGCCTTGATCACCACCCTCTTCCTGAAGAAGCAGATGATGATCAAACCTCTCAATACTACTACTGTGACCTGCAGGAAGCTGTTTCTGCACACAACAGGTAACCAAGTCCCTCCATGTCTGCTTCTGGGACACTGTGCAAAGAGACAAATCTTTGCATTTCCCGAGTGAGGCCTGAATGAAATGATTTACAAGAAGTACACCCACATGCACTCCCGCCCGTGTGTTTTGTAATATTACACCATCTTAAGCAAACAGCTGGTTCTCTGAGTTCTTGCCATGCGATACCCAAAGGCAGTGGATTAATTAATATCACATTGCCGTCTTCAAAAGTGCACTTAAAGGAATGAATAATGAGGCAACCTGTTAGAATATTCAATTACTTTGACATCTGCCCTTCATTTTCCAGCTTCATTATAGTAGAAGCTTCCACAGTTAGACTTCTTCAGCTGTATGACAGAAACTCATTCTAAATTTCAATGGAAAATGGTGGTTTGTTGTAGGATGAAAGACTATTTGAAACTAACACACAGACTGTGTATGCCTTCCAAATTTAAGAATATTGTTATAATAATACATTTCCAAGCTCTATTCAAATGTCATGATCTCCTTGTTTCTTTTTTTTTTCTCTGTTTAGCTCACAGACGTCTGAAACCTCAAGCGACTCTGAATGCCCCACTGTCATTTCAGTAGACTCCAACCAGTGCTGGTCAGGTATCCACAGCTCCGCAGGTACTGGCATCTCGACAGAGAGGAGCTCTGTTTTCTCCTGGGGTTATGATGTAAGTCCAGTGCTGAGGAAACAATCTTGTCATTTAGTACTTTAATCATCCTTTCTTCTCCATTCTGTTATTTTGTTTCAAACATGAAAAGTAAGTATACTCTTCTGTATAGTTTGTTAGATTTAGATTCACTCCCCAGCTTTTGTCATTTTTTGGAAAATGTGTGAGGAGACCATGGATTTGTTTATATGCAACATATTATTCTGCTTAGTTATTTATTAGACTTCACTTTCTAGACTCAGCTGGTCCTGCAAACTTTTCTGAGATGCAATGATTTATTTAGTATATTGTCCTCAAGTTACTTTTGAGTTATGCAAACTAACTTACTCATAGCATAACCCTTTCACTTTCTTGGTCTCTGTGCCTTTTGTGTTGCGTGAACATTCCCACTTGATCACAAGTAAACACCCCAACTGTGCAAATAAGCTCATTTTTGTTCATACTAAAGCTTGCTGCCAAACAAGCAATCAAAAACTGTGATTTTGAGTCGCTCATTGATGATAAAGAAATGAAACAAATGAAAAGCTATAAATCTGGTGCATGGGAACTGAGAGATAACCAGCTTTCTTGACTGTTTCTTTTCTCTCTCTTTACTTTTTGTCCCGCAGGAGTTTGACAAGGCAGCATCCCAGCAGGTGCAGCAAATGTTTGAGGAGATTGACAAAGATCTGTATGAGGGAAGAGGCAGTGGGATAGGAATACTCCAGGGACTGCAAGAAGAATGTCAGCAATGGACTACACGCTTTCCACACCTTCGGTAGGTTACTCCTCTTTTTTCACTTCAACCTCTCAGATCCCTTTAGATCTGAGTTAGACAGAGTGGCAGTAGAAGCTAACATTAATGCTGATTGTAGATAAAATACTGTTAAAAAATATTCCCTCTCTTATTATTTTACTTGCTCATTTGTTTGTGTGTCTCTCAGGATCCTGGGAATGCAGCTTTTGTGTCCCACTGATGAGGGCTTCCGGTGGTACGCTACTCCAGGCACAGCCAGCCCAGCTAGCAGCTCGTCAGCAGGCAAAGAAAGCAGCTTAAAGTCCCAGGAGAAAGATAAGAGTAGTGCAGAGTAAGTTTTAAATGCACTGACTCACTGGTTTGCTGACTGGAGTTCATCTGATGCATTTCCTCCTAGACGTACTACCATTTCCCGCTGGTCTCGTCATTGTGTACACCAATTCGAAACATGTGAATATGAGTCAGTTATTGCAATGTGTTACTTTACTTTGTAAAAAGATATTCTAATGTCTCTGTCCCAAGTGACTGGAGTTGTAGAGGAGTCCTGTGGCTTTGTGACCTAAATACACTGCATGGTGCTTTAGTATTTGTTGGTTAGCCTTGATGAATAGATGTTGTGATTGATGTTCCGGACTGTTACACATTAAAAGCAATGCCACCATCTTACTAGTTCACCTCTAAACTGGGTTAACGCGACAAAGCTGAGATAAAATTAGACATGCTTGTACATATGCAGAAGTGTCAGTTAGTGCCAGGGCTTTTCATTCTAAGAGGCTTTTTAAGCCATGTCTTACCAGCTGATTTTGAATTATTTATTGTCTGTGTCTGTTTTTTTTGTTTTTTTTTTTCTTCGAGAATAAGGTCAGTAACTGTGTTGTCTTTGGGTGGGGAGGTTGAGCGTACAGGGCATGAGAGCTGCGTTGATCGAGTCTCCCTTGGCAGAATTAGATGGCCCTGCTGACAACTCCAGCAGTCATGACAAACAGCGAGTGTTTGAAGAAGAGGGTCTGATGGAGGAGTATCTGGCTTTTGATAGCAGGGACTTGTGAGTTACTCACTTCGCAGAGAAGCTGTTACATAATCCACAAACACCTACACACCTTCTGAAGCACAAGTGTTATTCAAATTTGTTTAAAATCATTTTTACAAAAGTAAAATTATTTAGACTTGCCCTCTGCAGTGATGACAACTGGAACCAGGAATGTTCGGAATCTGTTTGGAAGCATCACTGTCTTCCTCCTGTCTCACCATACCGGTGCCGCCGTCAAGCTGTTCTGGACTTGCTGTTTGATGATGTTTGGCAGGAGCTGGTGGGCTGCATGAAAGAGTTGATCCATCGCCACTGGGAATGCTGCACTTCTCGTAAGGCTGCATTTGACTACTTTAGATAAATTAGTCTGAGCTGTAATTAATATTCAGTATTGTTCTGTTGGGTGTCATTTGAAAGTGAATATGCATGTGCGATTGCCAGATGATGAATCAATTTCTGGGAGCTTGAGCCCCCTGCAGTTAGACTCCCACGACCCTCTGATGCTGCTCTCCACGTTGCCCGCGATGCTGCCCAAACTTGGTCAGAGCAGGGTGCTGCCACCCACAGCCGGACTGCAGCTCCAGGTCAGTGATCCGAGGAAGACCTGGAGACAAGTCTGGAACTTCTGTTACTTCCATTTCTCGTGGTATATTAGGAGATCAGCTCAAAAGCAAGACGCCTTTTTAATTTGTTAGTTGCTTTCTTTTCACATAATGATAAGCTTCATATGAATATTTAACATTTAAACGGTTATGACTGCAACATGTAACACGGAAAGAATCTGAGTGTGATAGAAGTGATTAACTATAGCAAGTGTAGGGTTACAGAGTACAAAGAGTCCAGAAGCAGTGTGGAGTCCCATGTCTGCTTCACTTTTCACTCCTGCCTGTTGCTCTTCAGTCTGTCACTTCTTCCACTTCATTAACTGATGTATATTATGCTGAACAAAACATGTTTTGTGAACTCTCTGTTTTGTCTTCTTTTGTTCCCCCCGCCCCTATCTTTTCGTTTTCTTTTGCCTTTACATCTTCATTTGTTTTCTGCCCTTTCTTCTTCCTCTTTTCTTCTGCTTTCCTCACGTGGTTTCTTTGGACACATCTTTTTCATTCTAAAGAACACAAATTCGAGGGGCTCAAAGCACAAGTCCAGGTGGAAATCCAAAAAGCAGAAAAGGCCTCCCGCCGTATGTAACTCCCTCGCTTCGAGCCAAAATGGCGGCATGTTGTGTGCACACCGTCCATAGCGGCTCATCATCATCCTCATCATCATCTCTAGAATAAATCTGCCTGTGCCTGCTAACACTAAAGCATCTCAGCAGTTTATTTTGTTACTTAACTGCACCATGCTTTCAACATGCTTTAGTTTTATTTAGATTCTTTTTTTCCCCTGCAGTATTGTAGCATATTTGATTTTTTTTTCTTTAAATCAGTATAGCAAATGTAAAGCAAATTTGGGGTCCTTCTTACCGCACATCACTGCATGATATGAAACCATGTTCTTGTGACTGTACTCGCTGTAACTAACCATGTGACCATCTGGGTTCCCTCTTCTTGCTCCTCTCTGTTGTCGACTCTTTAATTAGGGTTTCTTCTCTGCTCCTGCAGGTTGGTCGGGTGCCTGTCGGAGGAGCAGTGGCTCAGCACAACCTAAACGACCTCATCGTGGTCCAAGGCATACCCCTGCTGCAGAGGAACCTGGGTGTCCTGGAGAGAAACCAGTATGGGCTCATTTTATTTTTCTATTTTGCCAAACGGCCTCAAGGAAAATCGGAATTAATATCATATTTTTTTAACGCATTTCTGTATTCTACAGATAGAACTATAGAACGAGTATCAAAAGATGGATATTTTTCAAACTTTCTTTTTGCAGTGTTTTTCTCTGAGGTTTTGTCAGAATTCTCAGCTGACTGGAAAAACACTATCCAATAACTGCGCTTCCCCATATTTTTCCAACACAGGGAGCCAGAGGAGCATGTTTCTCCCAGTCCAGGCTCCAGTGTGGTCCCCTCCAGCAAACCTCGTCCTCGCCGAGCCCTGGAGCAGAGCTCTTCCTCTCTGTCTCGGCCGGCACAGTCGGCTCGTCGCAGAAACCCTCCCCCTCGAATCCTAATGCCACTGGTTTCAAACTTGAGTCAGTCCAGCACAGGAGGATCCCTGGATGAGGTTGTCCGTGTGACGCGTTTGTGAGTTGAATCTCTCATGCTTCTTTTCATTCCCTACAACCTCTGCTCTCTACAGATTTACTTTAGAAATGGACAAATATTTTGGTTTTCCATCAGTTCAGATCCTGAGTATGAGGGGTTGAAGCATACCCATATATTATGTTGTGGTGTCTTTCGCTGTCTCACAAGCAAACTGTGAGCTTTTGCAGTCATTCTGTTTGTGATAAATAAATTCAAGGGCCATAGAACAAAAATAATCTATACTTTCACTCTTTACCTGTGTTGCTTCCTTTACAGACCTACAGCCAATGACCAACTGACACCTCCACTTATCGCTCTGAGCCGAAACACACTGCTTCCCCCCATCAGCACTGGGGACTCTGAGCAGCTTTCCAAACTTGCACAGGTACAGATAGCAGGTCCTAGTACGTGACAGGTTGTAGAAATCTACTATCTCCAAAAGTCATCTAAAGTACAGACTCCTGTTGCACTGAAGCTTTTGTTGAATGTATTGATCAGGTGTTTAAATACATTAAAATAATTCTCCTCAGTCATACATGCTGTTTTTCATCTTCCCAGCGTCAGAAGGACCCAGCCAGCCGTGCTCACAGCGCTATAAACAATGAAGCTGGCAGTTCAGTACCAAGGGATCGTCACCACCTGCTGGATATCTTCTCTCGCCCCAACACAACTCATACATACAGGGTAAGATGCATCAAAGAATACACAGCATACTTTCAGGTTATTTTTCTTTCCAAGTGATTGTTGTATGGTTCATCTTGATCAGTTGATCAGTTCTATGTTTGATCAGATCACATTTAACCCTTGGCTTTGTCCTCAGTCAGACACTCCGTACCGCCGTTCCTTCACAGTACTGGACAACATCGGTCAGGGGCGACCAGGAAGATCCTCTGTAGCCGCAGGTCGGATATTTAACCTGAAAAGAAATCATTAAAAATCTGCAGATAAAGGGAACAATCGTACAAACTACAGTGGTTCCCATTCTGTTGTATCCTTTGCACTGACCATGAATCCTGATTTCAACCCTGATTTCTGTAATGATAGTATGGATCTTGGAAGTCAAAAGTTTGATCTTACACCTGGTTGAAACATTTGTAAATTAGTCCATCAGTCAATCACTTATGCATTAATTTATTCCTTCATATCACCAGATGCTCTGGGAATCGGTGTGACTGGCATCAGTCTTGGCATCAGCAGCTCATCTTTCTTGGACTCATTTCCTCACCACCCGCTGGGGCACTCGCCCATCAAAGATGAAGAAAAGCTAGACCCACAAACCCCTGTTCGAGGTCAGTAGACTGATGAAAATCAACTCAGATAAACTGTTGAAGGAGATATATTATGCCCTACTTTTTCACAAGTTGACACATTTTGCTGAGGTCTAAATGAAATATGTCCAACATGTTTTGGTCAGAATAGCTGGATTCTGTGCAAGAGTTCCCCCCACAGCCACATTGCTTATACCTCTGTTGATGGAGTGAGCCTCACAACTATCCACTTTAATCTCAGACGTTGCAGCAGATTACTTCTAGTTAAATGTACCAGTTTAAGAAAGGTTGAGAGTATTCATCTGCTGTATTTATATATTTATATATTTGTTGATATTCTTCTTGTTTTTTGTAGCTCCACTGGTGCCTGCGTTGGTGCAACCTCGGCCTTATACCCGAGGAGGCATCTCATCCAGAGCAAGCAGACCTGGCTTGTAATTTGCCTCTGATCCCCACAACCTCCAGCCAGTCATCTTTACACAGCACAATACTTTGCAGCATCTGCGTCCACTGGATGGTTTTGATTTACAAAAGTAGCAGACTTTTTAAAAAAATGCTTTTATTTGCTAAAGGCCTATTTTTGTATTTCAGAAATCAGCTTACATGGCTGCCAAACAACTGTCAACAGTGATTATATCCTCATATACAATATAAGCCGTATGTGTGAATATTTCTGTGTATGTATGACTTGCCTCTGTATATACCTATTTATATGTGAATACTCTGTATAATTGTCTCTGCTGCGTTTGAGTGTGCAGGGAATAAATATAAATAAAAAGGGAGTTTTTTTTTTTTTTAATTCCTTCTCTGATGTTACATCAGTATAAGACTGTATCTTTTCATAAAACAAATGGGTAAAAAAAAATAAAAAAATCACTGAGTTTCTCACTGCATATATTAACCAGCACTGAGGTGTTCTACATTTTCTCTGAGGATCCCTAAATTCGTGACAATAAAATGTTGTGATCATTGCAGAGGAAACATCTACAGCTGGTGCGCTTCTACCAATACTTTATAAAATGGGAAAATGAGATGCCTGTACAAACGTCATTAACCAAGGGAACTGATTGCGTACTGTATTTATTGTAATCTTATCTGAGAAAAGCCAAGTGGGTGTGCTGTGGCAACTAACATCAGCATTACTGATGCCACAAAGCTTGGGTTTTTCCCTAAATCTGTTTTATACAAAATAAAAAATTGTGCACAAATGTGTTATGTACATATGGATTTATTAATACATGAACACAATAACAACCAACCCAAAAAGAATTTACTTTTTTTTTTAAACAATAAAACCTACTAAGGCTGAATATAAATTTTATTCAAAGGTCTGCAGAAAACAAGTCCTTGTTCACACTGATCTTAATCTGAAAAGATGCTTTTATGACATTTATTTTTTGCCTTTTTTGCCTCTCTGAGGTTTTGCACTTTTTTTGGAGTATTTTGCTTCCAGGTCGGACATGAAACTGTTAAAATTCTTTTCTCTGGATTGCTGTCTTTGCTGAAAAATAAAAATAAAAGTTAGAATAAGGGAAAACAACAGCCCCTTCCACAATTACAGAAATATGTATGGGTTTGTTACCTTAAGCATCATGACAAGACTATCATCCTCATCACCAAGCCCCATTTCTTTTTGCATTTCTTCTGCTTCTTGACGTTCTCTATCAGCCTGAAAGAGCATTTGTAAGAGGTTGAATACAGGATCACATGAGAAACAGAGACAAGAAAATCCAGATGGTTTTCTTATGCCAACATCAACAGACTTCTCACCCTTTTCCTACGGGCCCTCTTCTTTTTGTTGCTCTCCTGAGTAAACGCAGGGAAAGCTTCAACATCTCCGCTCTCGATGGCAGCCTGAATGATGCTGCACAGCCTGGGTTCATCTTCCTGAGAGCAGCACAGAGCCGAGGCTGTGATGGCATCCATATCCCCCTCGTGCTGCACATAAAGCCGAATCACGTCTTCCCGCTCCTCATCGGAGCCCTTATATTTCTGCTCAAATTTAAAAATGTCCTGCACTGTGATCTATTTAAAGAATGGAGAGAGAGAGAGAAAGAGGATTTCGTGAAATCAACCCCAACAAATTCCAATATTGGCTCAGTGTAGCCACAATGGCATACTACTCATCACCAAATACAACATAAATGGAACAGAATTGCCTTGCTTCAGGTGTTATTACTTAAATATAGAACACAAAGTCATTAACATGTTATGTGTGGAAAAAGAACATCTAATGATGTACCCCAATACCTTAGGGAAGAGAAGTCGCCAGTAGTCTTCCCAGCAGCGGTCTTGACTGAGAACATCAGACTCTTCATCCACCACACCCTGCTCATCATAAACAGCTCTCTGCTCCTTATCGCTCAGCACTGCATACAATTTTCCCAAAACCTAGAGGAAAAATTTTTAAACACACACACAGCCCTTAATGAAAAACATGATTATGTGATTTTAACATAGTTGAGATCAAAAAGGATGTGGAGATTAATTGAAACAACACATTAGCCATAACAGTCATCAACACTCAGAAGTTGCCATAGCAAGATGCTTCTTCGGTTTCTATGGTAACATCATCACATTTAGAGTGATGGTGCAATATTTTAACGAAGAAGTAGGTTTGTAACTCCACTGCTATGATTTAAATTAAGCATAAATAAAAATGATAAAGTTGTAAGACTTTAAGAAAGTTTAAAACTTAATAAGATCTTTCAAACACAAACCAGCCCCTGATGTACACTTGCTAGGCCTTTAATAGCATGAAACCACAATTTAAAATCGTCAGTTACTTTAAACATCACAAATATGTCTGAATACCACAGCTTTCTTGCACTTGGAGTTGTAATAACAAAACAGAAGGAGACTGCGTATAACCACAGATATCCAAACATCTGTTAGATATTTTTACATCTGGTAGATTTATGTAATTACGACCTCCCAACTGGAGTTAGCTGTGCAAGCTAATGCGAAAAGCTAGCTAACGCTCACAGTGCCTGACAGTATAAAAAACAAATTACTGACCTGAAACTTTTCTGTGGCTTGCGGGTCTTCGGGGGCCCGGTCTGGATGTACTTTCAGCGACACTTTGTAATAGCTCCTGCGTATGTCTGCCTCGGCCGCCGCTTTGTTTATCCCTAGTACCTCATACAAATTGGAGGTCTTGAAGAGCTCCTGACACTGCTCTAGCAAACCCATCGTGCTTTAACCGGATACGTTAATAGGAGGTCGGGCACTACGTCTAACTAGGCTAACTAGGTTTGTGTTAAGTTATTTCTATCTTCCACACTCCTATTGTTGGCAAGATCAATTTGGCGCGCTGGCCTGTTACATCCACCAGTACGTAAGACGACGCGCTTACGTAATAAACGCAGGCGCCCTATCATTGGTTATTAAAACTTGCGTTGATTAGGTCACGTGTGGTTATTGTGGGACCTGTGAATACCTGTTTATTTTACGTAACAACAAAAACAACATATTTAAAAAGTTTATTGCTGTGGGCTTTGGATTAATGGGACGATCAAATAAATTAGAATAAATTAATAAGGGAAAATAACGTTTGAATGTAAACTAAAACAATAGTAATATGTTTTAAAAAGAAATAATCATGGGCACTTTTACGTTCGTATATAATTGCGATATTTTACAAAACTTGCCTTTAATATTTTTACTGGCACAAATACAGTGAGAGATATGGACACTGAATTCAACAACAAACCTGCAGTATTTTTTAAATTCAACTTGTAAAGTTTTAACTTGTCTTCTACTGTATTCCATCCATCCATTTTCTTGACCCGTTGTTCCATTTCTGGGTCACGGGGGTCAGCCGGAGCCTATCCCAGCCCACTGCAGGCGAGAGGCAGGGGTACACCCTGGACAGGTCGCCAGTCCATCTTCTACTGTATTCCTGCTATTTATTTATTTTTAATATTTGTATTTGTGCCTTAATCCATATGGTGCTGAGAAAAATATTACTGTTGAAAAGAATTTCATTGTATAAAAATGTGCAATGATAATAAAGACTCTATCCATCTATATTACCCACTTAACATACTTTATCAGAATTGTATGGCGAAAATACTATAACGTTCCTTGGAGGGCAATGCTTAATCTGTTTTACATTTATTTACATTTATGTTTGCAAGCAAGAGAAGTGCTGATCTCTTCAGCCCTAATCTGTTATGGTAAGAAGAACATATCTAGCATTGCTTAGTTTAAAACAAATTCACTGGTCATTGAGTCAATCAGTCAAGAACATACAGATACCCTCGTATTTATTGGTGATTTTGAAGCAGCACAAGAATACATCAAAGACGATGAAGCAAGTCACTAAGTATTTCTCACTGCTTCATGCGAAAGCAGAACACAGATATAAACACTGACTTTAGTTTAGCATCTTTAGACTGGATCCATCTAAATCTATACAATATGCAGTGCTGGAGATGTGCACTCCAAACCCTCCTGTCTCAGATGTTTTTCAGTTATTTGCCCCATCTGCTTCTGTTGCATATTTGGCACAGTCTCTGTTGTTGTGTCAGTACTGACTTTCACGTCATTACAGATCTTGCCTGTCCTTTGTACTCATATACAAAATAAGCACTTAGCCAACTGGCACATCATTATCATGATCAACAATGAGAAACAAAATGACAAGCACACAAGAACTGTATTGTAAATGTTAATGAACTTTTGCTGGTGTGCAGATCCTTCTCAAATGCTTTTCATTCGCTTGCACCGACATTGCAAGTGGAGTCTGAATGTAACCAGGGTTTTCTCCAAGAGAACATTTCCTTGTTAGGCTAACAGTCACTCCGCAACAATCAAATGGCTTTAAAGTCTTTCTCTGTCTGTACAGCATGTCCATGGCTGATGTAGTTCCCCGAAAATGGGCCAGTTTAAAAACCTCCTCCAGGGGGCAGCAGCTCAGCATTCACTTCTGGTCTTCACCATCTTGCTGGCATACTTGATAGGGATCCCCCAGCGTCTCATTAGATAGACATCAAACACATAGGCCATTCCTGGCTCCAGGCCCCCAATCACAGCTGTAGTGACGGCCCGTCGAGGATTCAGCTCTTGGAAATACTTGCAGAGAACCCGCTCGGTGTCAGAGCGGGACTCTGGCCCCAGACAGGGTGCAGTTAGAGCTGACACTCTCCCAGGATCCACCTCACGACTTCCGAGCTTCCTGCTGTATACACAGTACAGGCTTCTTTCCTCTGTGCCCATCCAGGCCAGGGTAACACTGTTGCAGCCACGCAACCGGTTGAAGGATTTTATCTGCAGCGTGGGAGGCAGTGAAGGAATCCCTCTGCGATGGTAAGCTGATGAGATCTGCATTTTGACCGAAGCCATCAAACTCCCTGGCAGAGCTTGGTCCTTGGCAGAGGAGAGCTGTTCAGTGGTAGTTCCATCTCGCTCCAAGTGGATGAGATACGAGGGACCTCCTTGGAGCCAAATGTGTACTAGATCTGGCCCCACACCCTGTGAGGTCAATACCTGCCCTTTACTAGACACAGTTACCTTGATCTTTTCGCCTCCACCACAGCTCTGCAAGGTAAGGAGGCCCCTCTGCTGCCAACCCTGAGGACGGAAACTGAAAAACTGCTCTGAGTTAGACCCCCTATCTTGGAAGGTCACCCACCTAAGCTCTCCTTCTTTCAGTGAGGTGATTGCAGGTTGAGCCTCCTCATGTGTTCGCGCAAACGTCCCCTCATATGCTGCGCTGGTCCCGTTCAACTTGTCGATCACAAAAACATTGATGTAGTATGAAGTGTCAGGCAGAAGCTCAGATACAGTGCAAACACTCTCTATTCCCTCACACACACAATGGAGATCAGCATATTCATCGGTAAGGGAGGAAGGTGGACTCTGAGCTCTGGGAAAGGTGTCCTTCTGCTGCCACCACCATTCCTTCAACATTGGCCAGACTGTCATTCTCCTGCTTCTCTCCATCTTGTCTTGGTTCTGAGCTTTCTCTTTTCTCATGCTCTGTTGCGCAGCACAAAGGGTGGGGTAGTTTTGTTGAGAGTTGACAAGGACACAGTAACCATAACTGTCCTCTACATGTGGCAGGCCGATTATGGAGTCACTGGGTGCCCAGCTGAGGGTCACACTCGTCATGCCTACTCCCAATGTGTGAATTTTCAAGTCAGTGGGAAGCAGAGGGAAGATGCCTGAGGGCCCCAGGCCTTCATGGAGGTACACTGTAGCTCTGGTGTTCTGCTGTTTGGAGCGCAGCCTCAGGATGTAGATGGAAGCACGGAGATGAGAGGGTCCACTGTAGGTGTTTACTGTATTACCGGTAAAACTGTGTATTTTCTCCTCAGTCCCAGGACCTCTCCACCACACCTCTGGCATGCTCTTTTTGGTGCTCCCTGAGAGGAGATAAAAAAAGAGACATAGAGACATTTAACTGATCAGAATTGCCCTCCATTAGTACTGAATGGGAATGCAATGTCCTGAATGTTCCTCAGAAACAACCTGGGCAGGTACCTCATAAGAAGTCAACAACTAGAACAAATTGTACTTCAGCTAATCTGTAGAGCAAGTTAGTTTGTAAAATGATAGTTGTACCTTTGTCCTGTTTTCTGCTGGCATAATGCTTTCCTATCTCTCATTGATAGCCTACTTTGATATCTGTACATGTACATGTGGTATTGATATCAACACAAAGACAGTCATCACGGAGCCTCACATAAAAGACAAATAAATTCACCAAGTTCTGCATCCCAAACCAGAAAATTCTCTGTCACATAATAACAGGGACACAAGATACAAACCTATGTGTTGTAGATAGTTTAGATCATAGTTTTTAATGATTCTAGAGCTGGATGCCCATATGTCTGTGAATGAAACTTTTGGACTGAAAATGTCAAAATATTCATAGATATTCATTACTGTAAGATGTTTTTGTAAAGTGTTTTTATTTTTGTGTGAGTGAATAAAATGAGATCCACATGGTTAGCTCAGTGCTCTTGTCATCAAACGAGGTTGCTAGGCAACCAGTGAAGACTTTAGGAAGTCATCATGCTCAGGGAGGAACTAATTACAGCAAATAATAGATTAGAACACGATACAATCTATTAATTAGCTTCAGAGATGGTGGTATGCCAGGTTAGTTTTTTTAAAATTTTAAATTAATGATAATGCATGTAGCAAGATTGTTTTTGTCTTCAGGATTTAAAGAAAATGCTTAAATGAGACAGAAAGAAAAATAAGCTTTTTGTAACTGTTTTATATAACAATCCTTTAAGGGACATTATGTTTTTAAAAAAATCCAACTTCAAATGCAAGGATGCAATCACAAATGCGACTTTTGCAACTATAATAGTATTAAAGGTATTTACACAGTGAGTTCAAACTATTCCTAAATACCTTGATTCATGCATGTATTTCCTGAAAACATGTTGTTTTTTTTTTTGTTTTTTTTAGGGCAGCATGGTGTTTTAGTGGTTACCACTGTTGCCTCACAGCAAGAAGGGTCCTCATTCAAATTCTAAAATTGCCTGTAAGTGGGAGTGTGAGTGTGCATGGTTGTTTGTCTGTATATGTGGCCCTGTGATAGACTGGTGACCTGTCCAGGGTGTACCCCTGCCTATTGCCTGTAAAGAGCTGGGATAGGCTCCAGCAGACCCTCGTAACCATGTACAGGAATCAACGGGTATAGGAGATGTCTTTTATGGGAATGGATGTCTTTTATGTTTTATTATGTTTGCAACCACAGTAGTTTAGCTTTACAGATTCCCAGTTCAAATTCCAACTCTGATCTTTCTGTATAGAGTTTGTATGTTGTTCCCATGCTGGCGTGGGTTTTATCCAGGTAGTCTGGCTTCCTCTTACATACCACAAACATGCAGGTTAGTTTTAGTTTAACTTAAGTTCTCCACAAGAGAGAGTGTGAGATGCATTGCTGTTCTTCATATTTGTCTCGATGTGGCCCAAAATGTCAAGGATGTACCCCACCTCTTTGTCTAGAAACAGCTGACATAGGCTCCAGTCCCTATGTAATCCTGAATAGGACTGAATATGTAATAAAACAACACACCTTATGAAAACAACACACCTTATGAAAACATACACTCTGAATACCACATGAAAAGACTCCCAGTCGGGATCTGAGTCTACCTTCAAAATATTCCTGTAAGCAAGACAGAAACAATTGACCATAGTCACACAGTCAGGCCTGTAGTCAATTTGGAATCACCTGTCAACCAAACATGGAAGTGTTTGGACTGTCAGGGGGAAGCTGAAGTACCAGGTGAAAACCCTCACAATCACAGGGAGAACATGCAAATTCTAGTCAGGAAGACATCAGCTGAGACTCAAACACAAACTGAAAACTTTTTCACTGTAAAGTGACAGTGCTAACCACCATATAACTGGGTTGACATGGAAAAAACAAACAAACAATAAAAAACAGCTTTGCACTTAATAAATGTAAACCCATGAAATGTCAACTGCCACTTTAAAAACGACTACCAGTATATTTATTCCAACATAAGTGTTTTTATTTTGAAGTACAAAACCCTTGAACTGAATGACCCATCTGGCAAATAAACAACCACACACACATACACAAATTACCACTTATTGACATTTCTACTCACAAACATCCCTTATTTAATCCGTGTTCATGTTTCCTGGAGCTTAAAAATCGCTCTTCAAATGAGACCAAATGTTACAGAATCAAAGTGAATAATTCAAGCTGGCGATGGGGACCCGTGAGCTCACAGTCTGAATGATTCATATGCCATTTTATAACTTCACAATATTATTTTCAACATGTAGAACAGTTTATTAAGGTAATCCAGAAAAATGGTAAGGGAATACATCATGAAACTCACGTCCTTTTCTACACGTCTTTGCCTGATTTGGTTTAAAATCGGATTACTTTGGTTTACTTTGATTGCTCTGAGTGTAGAGCTGCGCATATACTGCACAGTTGCTCTCTGTAGCATGTTTGATCTCGAGAGTTCATTTAATGAGTTTGGTTCGCTAGCTACACATTGTTGCAATATTGCAGAGCTCATTTTTATTTCCTTTCTCTTTTACCATTATGATCTCAGAGTTGGGGGCCCTTTTCAGTGTGTTTTATGAGACTTTAAAATCCAAGACCTCAGAGAAAAATTTATGACAAGGCCGCAACCAGATACTATCACACATACTCCTCTGCCTTTCTGAGAAATTACTTTATCCATGCTTTCAGCGTGAACAAACAGGTATAATGTGCTGGTAAGAGGATATCTGGAGACAAAGTATAAAAACAATCACTTTTCAAAACACACTAGTATATTCACTCTGTTGCCATCTCATTTTTTTGGTCTATAAATAAGATCAGCAGTGAACTATAGCTGTGACCTCTATGCTGCAAATATAAAAATGCAAAATAAATAATTAAAAAAATAGAAAGTCCTACTTCCAATGTCTTTCTTCCACTTCAAATCCTGATCATAACATGCCCCTAAAGTCACCTCTCTTCAACAAAAGCGCAGTCATATAAGATGAACTCTTCACCTCTCACAGAAGGGTCATGATAATGTCTGACTGATTGCCTCAGCTTATAGCTAGATGAAATGATGATCATGTGGGTATGTGGAAGTGCGGCTTGTTGTGTCAATGTTAGCTCACACTGCAGGCTTTTGAAGGGTTTGTCCTTCAGGGTTCGAGCGGCCAAGCTCCATTCAACGGGGAGGTCACAAGGGCTGACGGTCACAGACATTGCCGAGGGTTTCTTCTTCAACGTGAAGTATAACCTGTGTAAAAATGTCACAGATAACCACAAGATTTAGTTAGATTCTTCACTGGGAATGTCAAAAAGATAACATCCTGTTTCCATCCAGCTGGTGCACCCTCTCCAGTGCACCCTCTATCTGACATTCTTTCATTTTGTTGGATGGCTTTTTAGATAAGGTGGAATGGTTTCTTTCCAGAAATCACACGATAAAACTGCAGTTTTGAGCCGACATCCACCTGCTTGCTGAAACCACCGAGGACTATGTATTAAACAGTACTACCGTTCACAGTGGATCACAGATTTGCACATTCCTGCTGTGATCCTCCCGTATCATTAATTCAGTTGCTATTCGTCTGTCCTTGGCAGTTGCCGTTATTGCTTAGCACTTAAACAAAAATGCCCCGTAAAATTTCGTCACAGTTAATTACTCTTCAAAGTAATGTTCTAATTGAGTGGGTATTTCTTGATAGATATTTGTTCTCCTTGCAAACAAAAGCAATTTTTCATGATCCTGTGCAGATGGTGGTTGTTTCCAAACAGATGTGCGACACAGTCATTTTCAAGGGCACTTTGCAGCTTATTTAACAGAGTGATTAATTTCTGAATCAGTGTTTTCTCTCCTTTATTTGCTCTGTGGTTCTGCATGACTGCACTGGTGGACAGACTGCAGCACACAGGGAGACTCAATTCTCAGTTCCCTCTCTTCAGAAACAAAAACAGCCGGCTCTGTTGCATGTGAGTCAAGACAGTTGAGCTCCACTTCCACTTGTTCTACGTGCAGGGATCCTGGAAACTCCTAACCCCTAACCCTGTCTCTTCAAAGGTGGATGACTGGTTATAGAGTGGAAGGACATGTGTTGGGAGCATTTCTTTATTGATTTTCAATGAATTGGAAAGAAAAAACTTCACTTTTTAATTGCAAATGAATCATGTAGTGTGGGTTTTAGTTTAATAATATCTTAGTTTATGCATGAGAATTCTGGCAAACTGGTCCTGGGGGATAATCCAGAGTAAGAGTTATCCAAACAGGCGATGGCTTTGACAGTCACTAAGGCAAAAATTCAGGTATGGGAGGATTTCAGAAAGGCTATGGAAAGTGACTTTCGATCGGCTATTCAGGTGGGGGAAAGCAGTGCTTCACCAACACTGTGTATGGTGGGGTGCTGTTGACCTTGACCCGGGATGTCATCGGGTAGTGGAAGGAACACCTTGAGGATCTTGTCAATCCCACCAACACAACTTCCAAGGTGAGTCTGTAAAGTCTGAGGTGGGTTCGTCCATTAGTGGGGCTGAAGTTGACAAGATAGTTAAAAACTCCACGGTGGTTCTGGGAGTGGATGAACTCCGCCTTGAACTCCTCAAAGCTCTGGAAGTTGTAAGGGCCGTCATCGCTGCTACATCTGTGCAACATCACATGGACACTGGGGGCAGTGCCTCTGGACTGGCAGACTAGGGAAGTTTGGTTCATGTTTCCAGTGAGAGCAAGACTCCACTAAGGTTGCTTTTTGTCACTGATTCTGTTCATTATTTTTATGGACAGAATTTCAAGGCTCAGCCAAGGAGTGGAGGGGGTTTGGGTTGCTGACCTCAGCATTAAATCTCTGATTTTTGTGGATGATGTGGTCCTGTTGGCTTCATCAGGTCGCAGTTTTCACTGTAATTCACAGCCAAGTGTGAAGCAGCAGGGATTAACAAATCAGAGATTAATCAGAGACCTTCAAATGAGAGACTATAGTCCACTTTTTCACAAAAGAAAATCAAAACTAAATTTGTCATAAAGGTACTGTTGCAGAAGGTCGCTGTTTCCATTGAATGTGTTTTTCAAATAACCTCAATTCTTGTAACTCTGCGTATCTTGTCCCTCAAGACCTGTCTTCTAAACAATTAAAAAGATAATCTCAATGTTGACAAAGATGGACGGAAACATCTTAATTCTTTGACAAGTTATTGTGATTGATTATCTCGTTCTACCGTTATTGAGAAAACAGTCAGAGGATCAAGGTGGCAGGTGATCATTCAAATGATTATTTATATACTTCATAATGATTAGGTAATGTTATAGCACAAATGCATTGTATTAAAGAAGCCAAAAGCAGCTGGAAACTAGAATTTGGTTACGTTCAATTGACCAGCTACTAGAAATGTGCAAATATGCAAAAAATGTTTCCATTACACTTTTGCAAAAAACTGGTTTATCAAATCACCTGAAAAACCACCTTGTAAAAGCATAAGAAAACTTTTGAAATATTTGGGAGTTTTTTTTAAATTAGAGCCATTCCATTATATTTTTTCTCTTTTGATATTTGGGTTTTTCGCAAATCTAATAGAAACAGGACTTAAGGTTCTCAGCTGGTAAAGGGTGGAATTTTCTCTTCTGGTTTGGGATGAGGTGCTGCCTTAAGCTGAGGAGTTCAAGTCTCTTAAGGTCTTGCTCACAAGTGAGGGAAGAATGGAGAGGGAGATCAGCAGGCACATCAGGGTAGCATCTGCAGTTATGCAGACTTTGTATCTGTGTGTTATAATGAAAGAAGAGTTGAGCCAAAATCCAAGCCTCTTTGTTTACCAGTTGATTATCCATCCAACTCTCATCTATGGTTGTGAAAGTTGGTAGTGACTGAAAAAATTCCAGATTCAAGCAGCTGAAATGAGTTTCACCTCGTGGGTGGAAGCCATTATTAAATTTACTTTGAATTTTAATTCTTTGTGGAGACCAAGCACCACAAACCCTGTCTCTGATCCCGCAGACGGTACTGCATGAAGAACTGCCAGTCATCAATAGCTGATACAAAGACATGGACAAAGAATTGCATGGAAAACAGAGCTATATTAATTATGTTAAACTTATCTATCATCCTGACTGTTGAGAATTTAACTTGTTGCTGATGTCTGAAAGCAGAAAGTGATGCCAGAGCTCTGATGTGGAGTTGTAATAGTGCTCTTGATAAATAGAATTCACACTTCTGTTTTAAGAAAGAATGACAACATTACAAAGTGGTAAAGGCTTTACTATATCAACTTTTTTAGGAATGTGTTGCAAACCTGAAATGCAAAAATGGACATTTATTAATATGATAATCCCAACTTTTCTTCCATTTTCAGAAATCATCTAGGGGGGTGGGTGAGTTGGAAAATTTATTGTAAAATTGCATTTTTTATGCTCATATTAAAATCCCCTTTTTTTTTTTTGCTTTTTTGTTAAATATTATTGAAATAGCCTTGATGTTGCAAATGATTTGCTTCTTAAAAATTTTTATCTGATATTTTTTGGCAAGTAGTTGTCCTCTACTTTTAACCCATTGCTAGTTACACTAGGAGCATAGGGCTTCTGCAGCGCTGGGGGAGTAGCTGGGGGTTAAGGGCCTTGCTTCGGGCCCCACAGTGGTTCACCTTTGAATAACATATATTCATACTCAGGCTGCCTCAAGCTAAGCAGTAAGACTGAGTTATGCCAGAGTTTTTATTTAAAGGGTCTCTTGGGACACCCAAATATATGTTCTCAAAGACAGGAAAAGTTTATTTTATAATATGTTCCCCTTTAATATTTTATCAGCTCCGAATATGCAGCAGTAAGATTGCATAAATACTTCCCCATGTGTTACCTGCGAGTTTTTCCTTTAGGTAGTGTTACAGGAGTGATCTTTCCCTCTGGTAACCACGTAGTTGGGCGAAGTGGCACCTCGTTCTCAGGAGCCAAAGCTGAATTCACCTGGGCCCATGAGGAGCCACACGCTAGTGTCAAAGCTGTGCTAAGACACCAGGAAAGTGACAAGAACACCATTGTGGATTCTTGCTTTCTTTGTCTTTTGCTCTTTGAATTTCTTAAGTTCTTATGTGATAGAAGTCTCCCAGTCTCTGAAAAAGGAAAAGTGAAAAGTTCAGCAACAGCAATGAGAACCCATCGGCAAAACACACACATGCACTCAAACACACACACACACTCATCGGAGAGCATTCAAACACACTTAGTTAAACTTCTACTGTACCATTTGCACAGACACCAAAGGGCTGTACTGGCTGATGAATCACTGAAATGACGAAACATCCTATCCTATTCAGACAGAATTATTCATGCTGGGGATAAGAAATTGCCTTGATATATTACTGTGGGATGTGTGTGTAGTACCGCTTGACGCTCACTGTAAAAAAAAATCACCCATCGCACCACTTTTCAAAGTGTGAAGTGGGCTGCTAATATGGCTCTGAAGTCGACGCCTTTATATCTCCATTTCTATTTTTAGTTGGAGGGTTCAAATGGGTCTATTCTCCAAATATCCTTCTTAATGTGCACAAGCAGAAAGTGATGCCTTGCTGATATGGCAAGAAGTAGACAAACAACACCTGGATAAGCTTTGAATTCAGTCAATCAGCAGAGAATAGCGTAATGCCAAACACAAAGAGTTTGTATCAGACTTTTCTGTTGCTGTGTTTACTTGTTTTATTTTTTTACACAGTCTATTAGAGTTCCACTGTCTTTATAAATGCGTGCCTCTGTATGTGGGCATGCTACTGTGTGTGTTGTTGTGGATCAGAGACTGAAGATAATTACAGGTCTCATTGTTCTTCTTATTCCCCAGCGTAAAGACATTTGTTCAAAGATGCACAGTCTTCACAAACACACTCCCTGCCTTCACCTAACAAGGTGTATTATGTCAGCGCGGCACCCTATAGCCCAGAAAACAATCACGGTGGAACCATGGAGGCAGCTACAGAAGGTACATCTGAGACTTTTGGGCCCTGGGACGCTCTGAGATCCAAACTCACAAACTGTCGCACAGCTACAAAGTCACAGAGGCACGCCTGCTCATTATCCTCACACAGAAACAGGAGAGTGAACGACCCATAAAGCTTTAACTGAGAGACATGCAGCGGGAGAAAAACAGATTGAGATGGGTGGGAGGGGGGGAAGCGGGGAACCGAGGGAGGGAGGGTTGTGGAAATGGAGAGTAAGAAGAGGAGGATGTTGGAGTAATTAGAGGGGGGAAGATGGAGAGACGTAAAGCGAAGAAAGTGACACTGAGAAAGAGATGGATGGAAAAAGAGGGGAAAAACATCATTGCAATGCAAAAAGCTCACAGTGAATCTGCTTCTGAGTTGCTGCCAGACATATGAAGCTGTTTGGTGTTTACTTTAGCCTTTCTGCCAAATGTCCAGTTCGGCACACATTACCAGACGGCTTGACAACCTCACAGCCCTTCTCACACACTCCCCCTCATGCAATCTTGATAAAGATGAAGACACAAAAAAGCTTGGAAGGCTTGTTTCTTCAAAACGCACCCGCTGATGAAATATGCATACGGTTCCTCAGCAAATTATGGCCAATTGAATTTTCATAAGGCAAAAAGGCTTGGTCTTATAGAGAGGGGGAGCCTCGTGAACTTAACTGCTGCCCTCTATTAATAAATACACTCCACTTTGAACATGGGGGCTCCTGACTTTGATGGTCCCACACGCTCTCTGCTCAGGTTTTTTATTCTCTTTCTGTATGTTTATGCCAGACTCTCAGATGACTGCTTTTTTCTGGATAGTGTTTAGGTTTTAATTAACTCGAGCTCTGGTCTGTTTGCTCTTTTCTTTGCCCTTCGTTTTCTGTCTGCTTTTCACTTCATTTGGTCCCCTTATTTGGAAGTTGATGCAGGCTCAGTTTCAGAGGGACAGGTTGAGTGCAGTGTGATGTCTCTCCGCACATTGTAGTAGCTATCTCCTATCTCCCTCGGCTCTGGCAGGACCATCTGCCTTCTGCTATCTGTGGGCAGGGACAGATTAAATGGCATGGGGTGGTCTCCGCCGAATTCATTGCTACCCCCCACCTCCCCCCAAACGGGCACAGAACTGGCCTGTGATTCATGGTGGGGGTGGACAAGATGATGGTGGGGTACCATGCAGTGACTGTGGAACTTGATAGGATTTCATGGTTGATTTTCTAAGTCGGTGCATGTACATTTGAATATATTAACCCTTTTCCTGTTTTCTTACTTGTCAATGTCCCTTTGTGTCTGCATGCCTCCCTCCCCTCCTCATGTGCATTGAGCCTTTAGACTTTTTTTTTTTTAATAGTTATGAGCATTTCTTGATGTAGTTATACCGCCTGCTCATTTTCTGTCATCACTACCACACTTTGCAAACACACTTTTATATTGCAAAACAACCAGCATTCTTGAGATCAGAGAGAAAAGACTCATGAACACAAGCTTTGCGTACCTAGAAGTGTAAAGCCAACCAGATAAAAACATATATATTCTCCTGCATAGGTCCAAAACTCTCCCGGATCTCACGCAAAAAAACAACTGGTTCAAAGGAAACAAGTTGCTGACTTACTCAACCAGTGGAAATTTGAGACACTGATGCACAAAGACACACATGCTCTGCAAGGACAACATGCATGCATGCATCCCCCTTACCTTCTCAGCGCACGCTCTCCCTCTGCGTTGCAGGGAGTGAGTGATGGGATCAAATGAGAGACGGAGAAAGGATGGAGGAGGAGGAGGAGGAAAGGGGGGATGAGAGCTGGTTGCGAGGAGAGGAGGAGCGACAGCACGTTGTTGTCCAGTGCTCCACTGACTCTGTCTCCCTGTGAGGTGCTGCTCAATCAAGGAGGAGCCTTTCCAAGCTCAGGTGTCCCTTCAGTGATGTCCCACCTCCCGTTTAACCTGGTGTGGTGCACGGATCCCCAGACACTCTACTCTCTCTTTTGTGCTTAACACGTGGAGGTATGTCTGGCTAAAGACTGTGTGAAAGTCACCCGGTCAGTAAAACCTGTAATACTGTGTTTTCTTCTCATGTTCCCTCTGTAACTCTTTCCCCTCCCTGCCGTTATTTTCACTTGTTTCCACCTCCTCCTAGTAGTGAACAGAGCTCACTTGCAATTCAAATGGGCTCATGTGTGACTGTGTGCGTTTGTGTATCTGTAAGTGCAATCTGAGAGTGAAGGAGCGAGTGGGTGAGTGTGAGGGGGCTGACGGTGAGGTTGCTGAATGGGGGAGGTGATGAAAAGACAGGGAGAGAATGTGATGTCAGGAGCAGCAGTGGGGAAGGCATAGGTGATGTAAAAGTTGTTTATTCACAATACATCAATCTTGGGCTGGTCTGATAACATCTGGGTTTGGAGATGATTTAGAGAGCGTGTAGAGGTTATAATGTCTTTGGGCCCTTATCATTCATTCAGTCAGGTGCTTTGTCTGACTCTAAATGCACAAAAAGAAATAGAAGTGTCTATCAGACTTCCAGTACGTAGTGTATATGGAAATATTTAGCATACAGATGGTGAAAGTTTCTTGTTATGCACCAAACTATTGTAAGGAATTTTATATTTTTATTCTACTTTCCCACTTGCCTCCATAGAACAAAGATATTTGGTTGTTTTCTGTATTTAATTTCATTTATTATTAATAAGACATAGAGGCTCCTGTGATGTTTTGACCTCTCTTGTTTTAGTGTAAAATCTACTTTCAAAATGTTTTATTTTCTTTTTGAAATTGCTGGTGCAGCATTAAAATTTTAAAATTTAAACTCTAGAGAGATATTTGGAGAATATTAAAAGATCTCTATTAACATTGTAACTTTTTTTTTTGTAATAACCATAGAATGTAGTTCTACTGAAGTTACCACATATGGTCGTTGGCCTGTAAAGGGTTAATCAATAATGGCAAAGTCTCTTGTCCCAGTTGCAGCAAAGCAGGCCCAAACCATGACACCACTACTGCCACATTTAACTGACAAGGAAAGGGTTTTCTTTAAATAAAGGATTACAGTGTTTCATTCCTCAGTCAATCCAAAAATTTCAACATAGGTTTTATGTCTCCACTTCATGTTTTTTCATGATTTCTGTTTTTTTTTTGATCTTTCACAAACAGCAGATAGAAAACAATGTAGGTTTATCATTGTTGTTCAGTGTTCTGCTGATATTGACTTCTGCACATTGTAAAAAATTCCCTGTATTCCTAAATAAAGATGAATGCGACTCAAGAACAATATAAAGCTTTTATCACATCCCGATGAGGGTCAGACAAACTGAAACATTGATCAGAAGATTCAGTTGGAAGTGAGACTTTGTGCAGGAGCTCCTCCTATTCGGGACTCAGGATTCATGAACATTACCCTATGATTACTTTAAATTTATCCTGGTTTCCTTTGTGACTTCACCAAATATTAGACATTTTGCTCTTTAATCTCAAATCCACTTGATTTAATTGATTTCTCTTTGGGAGGATAAGACTAGGTATGATCTCCCTTACCTGGATTTGGAGTCAAATTAATAAATAAAATAAAATAAATAACTAAATGAATAGGGCTTTTTTTGTTATGTTGACCACTCAAAGTGCTTGTACACACTGAAATTAGAGAATTGCTAACCAGCTTTATTGGTAAACAATTCTCTTTTTGGATGCTCTATAAGCAACATTGCACTCTCTTTGTCTTCAGATGTCTGTTCAGAGTTTTTGAGTCTATGTATCATACTCACCCAGTCACACACCAACGAATGCATCAAAGGCAAAGCTGGGCTCAGTCTTTTGCCCAAGGATATTTTGATATGTTGATTGCAATGCCAGAAATCAAACCACTGACTGGTGGTTTACATGCTTGTATATATGTAACGTAATAAATTCACATCCTTGCCTTTATTTAAGCTCTAATCTACTTGATATGTTGGGTATGCTTTATTTGGTTGCAAACTATGTTAAACACAACTTTAGTGTGAACTAGAAATACTACTACTACTACTAATAATAATGATGATAATAATAATAATAATAATAATAATAATAATAATAATAATAACTTATCTCTATCAAGTGCTGTACAAAGAGATTAT
>JAOWBL010000007.1:7113309-7127891 GCA_028564865.1 Zenarchopterus dispar | reverse complement strand
TAATAATAATAATAATAATAATAATAATAATAATAATAATAATAATAATAATAATAATAATAATAATAATAATAGAGTATATATTGTGGGTAGAGTATATATTATCAGTATAGACACTGTTCAAAACTTTGCCAGCCATCTGTCATGTCTTGTGCAGTATGTTTTTTTTGTCGGTGTAATTTCTGCTAAATCTAGCATGTTAAGTTTGCTTCTCAGAAACATTTTTACTTGAACCCCCCCAAAAAACTAACAACACAACTAAGCTGGTAATATTGTCCAAGTGGGAGAACAAAAGACACACAATCAACATAAAAAAAAACAAAGTAAGATCTTTTAGAAATATTGACAGATTAAACTGTTAGTAAACCTGAACTAAACCTCTTATTAATGAAATGTTTTTAATGATTGTTTCATTATTGAGTCAGTATGAATTCACAAACAATGAACAACCAGCTGTGGTTTGCCCCCCTGGATCCACATGTATCGTACAGTGTTTATGAGTAAGAAATTCATATAAGCCTTAATATACCACCTGGTATCAGTCCTGTTGAAGTTGAGGGAATTGTTGCATGTAGGGCATTATTCCCAGAAGATAAGGTTTCCTACATGAAGCTGGATTTCAGAATAAATCCTCTGTTTCATGAAATTGAAATTAAAAAACCTGCAGCCCTGAAATTTGCCTTGAGCACGATTTAATGAACTGGAAACCTATCGGACATGTGAAGCCTGTAAACAGGACAGCCATACTGAATGCTTCTTTTCCTCAACCTGCAGGTCAAGTGCATATCTCAGAAGACTGGAGGGATTAAGATCAGTGGTTCTCCAGTCCCACCCAACCCTCTCACCTCCACACAGGGCTGGGCCTCATGCACCCTGCTCTCTCTCCTGAGCTCTTTAATCAATATCATCATGAAAGTAAAAAGCTCTGTGGGCTAACTCCCCCTTTTCCATTTTCCGATGGGGCCTTTTCTCACTCTTTCACTTTGCACTTCAGTGTAGGGCTATTGAGGTCGCTCTGAATGGGACCCTCTCCACCCAGAGGGAATATTGTCTGACCACAGAATCTGAGAGACCCCCTTTTTCTCATCCTCTTTCCGCTATTTCTGCCTGCACCATCACTTCAAAGAATAATTAAAAAGTGCAGCATATGAGCACTATGAATAAATGTATCATTTCAGTGGCCGCAACTGTTCTTTTTCTTCTTCTTTTTGAGAGAGACGACTATTTGTGCCCCACTTTGCAATCTCAAAGAAGTTTTTAAAGTTGGAGGATCTGGCAGAGCATGATATAGTGGCTTCTTTTGAAGCCCAGTTGGTGATTAACCATGGAGAGATGACTACACATTTAAAACTTTGTGCATGAGCTGTGATCCAACAGCTTTTTTTTTCAGTATTTGGAAAGAGTTTGAGAAACACATCTGTTCTCCAAACACCAGAGATCTGTCGAGCATCTGTAAGACCTGGAAAGGCTTGGGTGACACAAACTCAGATGCACTCGCACACCATCCTTTCTCATTTTCACTGCTATCCTGACCAGACTGAATTTTTCTTTTGATCCCCCTCCTTCTCTTGTGTTGTCTTTTAATATTTCATCAACATGGAGTTTGCAGAAAAAGCAACAGAAAGTGAGGGTAAAATTTTAATTTGGCATAATTGCTTAAAAACAAGCCACAAAACTGGCCTTTTTATTAATTATTGATGTGTGCTTAAAAGTCATGTATAATGCAAGACTTTATGACAGCCATGTATTAAATATCATGTTCAGGGGGTCGGAGGGTCTTGGGCTGCATGCTTTCAGCACTTTGGCTAGTTGGTTTTGTAGAGTCTAAGTAAGACTCTAAATGGATACCATTACAGGCCAAAAGCACAGAACGCAGAAGAGACTGATGGTGTGTGAAGATAATGGAGAGATTGACAGAAAACGATAAGATGGAGTAAAGGGACTTGAGAGAGGGTGAGCAAGCTGACAACGGGTTAAAAGGAATCTTTATTTTTAACAACATGTCATCACCAGCCGCCCATCTGTTCATGTGCTGTCAGAGTCCCTTGGGAGTGTGTGTACGTGTGTGTGTGTGTGGATGTGTAAATATGTGTGAGATTAAAAGAGGGAGACGCATGCAAGCCCATCAGAGATCACATTGATCTAGGCACCCAAATGGGAAGCAGAGGAGAGGACAAGGTTAGGGAGGTGGGTAGCGCACAGATATGCAGTGTGGTTTTTACATTGTGCATGTGTGTGTGTGGGAGAGAGAGAGAGAAAGAGAGAGAGAGAGAGAAAGAGAGAGAGAGAGAGAGAGAGAGAGAGAGAGAGAGAGAGAGAGAGGGGGAAACAAGATGTAGGATTAGTTGGGTCAATCTACAATTGCCCTTTGTGTTAGGATGGGGGATGGAAGGAGGTGGAAATGCTGGTCCAGAAGTAACACAGAGGGAATCTTCTAGCAGAGGAGGGGGTTCACGAAGACAAGGGAAGCCCTAACAAATGATTTTATTTCATATCAGTCTGGGTACAGGAACTAGTCTTTGTGGAAGAAGGGAGTAATTGTGGAAGTGTGTATTCTGCCCAACTATTTGCTGTTTTGTAGGCCACTTTGCTAACATGTTTCTTCCTTTTGTTCCTCCTTCATGCATCGATCTTACTTTTTGCCTCAGTTCAGACTTGTTTTTCAGGCTGCATACCAAGGCAAATTTCAGCCCAGCAGTGATCCACTCTGCTTTATCAAAAGTTGAGAAAAGAATCTGATGAAATAAAAAGATTTTGTTTTGATATTTTTGATGTACTTTTATTTATTAATTTCTTTTGAACAAGATATGCAGTGTTTTTTCTTTGGTCATCATTTGCCTTATGTCGGCACTGAATCTTCATCGGTCCCCCTTCTAACATCTTTCTTTCTCCCCCTCATCCTTCGGGCTTGGTAAATTTGAGACCCAATTACTCCAGAAAAACTAGACATACTAAAGGGTCCACTGCAGGCCACAGACGTTCTCCTGGTGATATACAAGCACCCACGCCAGATGCACCTCACAGTACTTCATGCACAAAGCAACATTCAGAGGCAAACAAGTGTTCTTAGAGTAGCCTATTTTATTAATGATGGGCACAAAAAAAGTAAATAAACCTGGGTTTTATACAGTTTTTCTTTGACAGCAGTCCAACGTTTCAATTATTCTGCATCAAGCTCTGATATCTGATTTACAGAATCACTGGCTGTAATGGTGATGCTTTGCAGCATCAAAATCTTTCTTGCATTTCTTCTTCTCCTCAGTTCCCCCTGCTTTCCCAGGACTCCCTTCCCCCCCTTCACTCTCTGTTCTCAGTCTTTTCTTCATTTCTGATCCATTTTTTATGCATTACTCCATTACTCTCAACTCCCATTTACAGTGCATTACCTCTTTCCGTCTTTCACAAAGACACTTTCTCTCTCCTTCTTTCAGTCATTCTTTGCTTCCCCTTCTCTTTTCCTCCTTCACTTTCCAACATTGCATTATGACATTTTTCGCTACTTCTCTGCTTCACTCCTTTATTATCCCTTTGTTTCTTCTCTGGTCACATCACCTCATGCTAAGCATTTCTCCTTCCCATATCTTTCTTTCCCATCTAGCTTGTCTTCCTCTGCACATCGGGCTGCCATTCTCCATTTTAATTGGTTATTCAAAGCGTCCCATGTTAATTTGGTTCCGATATTGCCTATTGTCCCTGCTCCTTTACAGCACAACAGTACAAATGTCAGCAAATGTAATTAGCAGTAAATGTAACTGGCAGTCAGCCTGTTCAGACATTTAACTGTCCCATTTGAGCACGCTTATAACTGGACAGAAAAAAAATGGGCGGACTTTCGGATTTAATGATTTCATGTATCATAAAAGATGCAATACTGAAATTCAAACAAAATGAAGGAGTTCATGGTTGCTTCTCTTTGAGTGCAGGACACAGCTTGCTGGAGCCCATTTTCATTGCTGTGGTGAAAACAAGAAACAAATCATTTTCATTTAGCATGACCCACGGTTTATATGAGACAAATCAAAAGTAATTTGACATTATGCTTTACCGATTTACTTCTCAAATGATCTGATTTTGTATAACGTGTCAAGATCACTGAGGAAGCTATGAATATTAAAATAACTAGAAAAGGAAATCATGCATAATGGCCCTTTCACACTAAATGCTGTGCCGTGTGAAAGGACTGTTGTTTGGTCCTCCTTCATGCAAAGTGCATGCACAGCACAGCAAACAACTTAGCAAGCAAGCTGATGCAAATTCACAGAACCATTAAAAAAATACCATATAACATATGTGGTATAACATATACCCTGCACACAAACTGTCAAAAAAAAAAAAATCACAAGTTTGAAATTTTGAAAACTTTTTCTGTTTGCTTCTGAACTCCACCAAACGGGAACCTTAACCCAGAGGTGAGTGTCAAAAGAACATTAATGTTACAGGAGTGAATCATGTTACAGGGAAGCTATCTAATACCTGGGAATACAACACTAACACACTGCTCAGCCCAGACCTGATCAACTGATGTCACCCTAGACCATAATACTGCCTCCACAGGCTGGCATGAAGGACATCTGGCATGTCGTGTGCATCATTTCATCTGCAGTTTCTGTCATGATGTACAGGTTTGGTTGGTGTGGGTTTTCCTATATTCTTTTTTCTAAGCCTTTTTTTGGGTGTTGTGTTGCTGATGTGGCTTAACAAGATTTTTTTTTCCAAGTTTTATCTCCGTTGACTGTTTCTTTTACTCCCTGACTTACTTTGAAAGTATCATTCTTTTCCGTGTTGGTTTAATTGGTGTCCCCTGTTCTCCTGACTGGCCTAATTCACACCACCTGTGTCTTTTCACACCCTTTTCTGCCTTTCCTGACTACAGTGTTGGTCCATCGTGGTCATCTTGCCCGTCTTGCTTTCTGTTGCCCTGGCTGTTATCATTCATTGCTGATTTGCATATAATAATAATAATAATAATAATAATAATAATAATAATAATAATAATAATAATAATAATAATAATACTTATTATTATTATTGTAGTGGTAGTAATTAATTACTTTTGCTTTGTATAGAGTTTTTAGTTATTAAATAAATGCACTCTTGTTTCCAGTTCCTGCTTACTCGCCGCCCTCATCCCAGGTTCAATTCTCCTCAAACTTGACAGCTTCTCTTATGAGGCCATCACTCTGGAACAGTTAAATCTGGATTCATCAAACCAGTTAAGATGGAGGACTTTTTTGTTAATCATTTCTTAGTTTTATAGGCCTCACTTATTATTGCATTGTTCATGTGAAATTCTTGCTTTTATGTAAAAAGCATTGCTGTGAGTTTTCATCTTGATTTGAACTCTTTAATTAGATTTCACCAAACATTTAAGTGCTCCAGTCAAGATCAGTCAAGATTTTTTTCTGATCATATCTTTTTCACTCATGTTGTTTTCATGGTTTTAACAATGCATTTCTTCATCTTTTCTGCAACCACATAAAGTAACGAGAGACTTCACACTGTTAAACAACTTGTTCTCAAATGAAAGATACTTTTCCACTGGAATGCTTGTTGTCTTTGGCCAGACTTTTTAACAATACAGATGCATTTTTCCCAGTTAATAAATGTCAATATATCCTGTGTTTTTCTATGTCTATCTACGTTCTGAGCATTTTTTAAAAATGGGTGGTATGAGGTATCACAGCAAATTTTGGAAAAGATCACAACTAACACATGAAATGATAGAACCACGCCTCAGACTGATCCACCAGACAGGATGTCCACTCTCTCAGGGTCACCTTCTTGTTCCCATTACGATCACATGACCTGAAAGCACAACACAGGACAGTGACCTCAACATGGCGCCTTTAAAAGACAAATTTCAGAAACACACACTCTAAGTCATGGAAGCACAAAGTGAGAGATTTGTACGGAGACACAAAGGAAATTAAAGATATGGAAAAAAGTGTATAAAAAATTGAAATAAGGCTGTGCAGTTGCTGTTGTCTTTCAGTTCCCCGTTATTCGTTATCTCTGAAGGGTACTCCTTCCATTTGTGTTAATCCATGGGCAGCGGGAGGCACAGTGGGTAATAAACATTATCATTGCTGGGAATGGTTTGACATTGACACAGACATCCCTGCTTCTAAAACCTGTCATTGCAGATTGGCAGAGAAATGGGGGGGTTGGGTGGGAGTATGGATGGTAGAGGAAAAATGGGAAACTGCGGAAAGATAAAAGAATGACAGAAGAGTGAACATGAATGAGGGGACTGACAGACAGATAAGATAAATCTCTCCGTGAAAGGAAAAAGGTGGGTAGGAAGCAGACAAGGGGTGAGGAAAATGCTTGATGGAAGGGTAAGTTAATGGAGAGATGGTGTGTTCATTTGAGATCAGTGGGAAGGAGGACACAGGAAGCATGGACCAGCACAGCGGATAGATGGATAGTAGATAGAAAGATAGATAGCAGCATGGTGGGAGGTGTAGCTTGATCAGAGCGGGGGTGAAAAGCATTGCTGTGGGACATTTTTAACTCTTACTGTTTGAGTAATTAGCTGAAGATTAACATATTGCAAGAGACAGAAGGTTTAAACCATGAATCCCTGTATGACATGAGGAACATTAGTCACAAACACTGTCAATTTATGGATGCAATTTGATCTAATTATAAAGTAGGCGATAATCAGAGGCATTTTACTGTAATTTATGGTTACCTTTGTAAACATGTGACACAAAAAAGAAGTTCAGAGACATTACGTGAATGGTATTGTTGCAGGTGCTTCAAATTTAACAAGGAGAGAAGACATGTTGTAAAATTAGCTGGGACTGACTGGAAGAACGGTGTGGCACAGTGCTCCAAAGGCATCCTCTTGTACTGCAGCTTCTTCAGGTCCCTGCGGCTCAACTTCCCATCTTTGTTTTTGTCCAGTAAAGTAAATCTTTGCTAACAAGGAAAGCAGAGGGATAAAAGTAATGTTTGACAATAAACAAAAGAAGGAAGTTCAGATGTTTTTCAGCTTTCTTCAATACATATTGTAGTAAAAGAAATGAAATGCTGCTCTATTCTAAACTCATGTTATATACTATGACAATTAAAACAAACACATTTTTAACATTTTTGGTGTTCAGATCCTGGGAAACCTGATGATTGCTCCACTTTTTAACTGCCTGGTAAAATACATTGATTTGTTGTGGTTTTATTACCCATATCACTGTACTCCATTTACCTCAGAGGCCAGACATCAATACTGGGAATGATGTCACTCCTAAGCTAACAGCAAAATTGGTAAAAACATGGGAACTTGTGCATGAACCTTTCCAAACTTTTGACTGGCCATTGGCCCGCCACTATTAGCAATACCAAATCATAACAATTCTGTGAACAGTGTTTATCACATGCAAAAAGCATAGTAATCAGGCCACTAATGAAACGTAGATTGTACTATGTGTATATATGATTTAATGTATTTTAAATAGGTCACAACAGCCATGGTGAAAAAAAAAAAAAAAAAAGGTAAAATCTAAAACTTGTTGACAGTTTACTTGGTTGTTATTTTGAAGTTAGGGCAGGTGAGTCTCCAACTTTTTAAGCTGGAATTGCATTGTCTGTGGGCATTCCAACTAGGAGCTTGGAACCTCCAACTTCCAAGTACTTTGGTTTCTCTTGAGACCTCTTATGACCTAATGTAGATTGCAGTATGTCTTGTCCACTGGTTAGTGAATAGTCTACCACTGTAAAAGTGATTATGCTACAGTGGTACACTTCATTATGGACTGTAGTACGTGGTCAGCTATTAATGAAAATTGTGTTAGATTAGTACATCATCTGAATGTTTACTGGATACTGCAGATTGTGCAACTGTTTTAATAAGGTATACTGGATACTTTATTCTGGAAAAATCATCATATGAAATCATACATAGTATGTGGATATAAAAGTGGCCTTTATTTTGGGCTTAATTAGACAACATCAACTTATTACAAAGGTAAAAAAAGATGCTGACCATGGACCTGCTGCTCAGCAGCATGTCAGCGTTGTAGCAAGCTTGTAGACTGCAGTCTCACATCTTTAGGGTTAATACTAATGAGAGCTAGAAAGGCATTAACTATTTCATCACACTGTATTGGATCATATCATCAAAATGATGTTTCTGTTTTCATTAACCCGTTTGAGTCTGGAGGTCACGATGCCTGCTAAGAGGTTGTTAAGTTATCCCTCTTTCATCATCTTACTGAATAATTTAGTGATTATTGACCAAAGTCTATCTATACATGGTGTTCTTGAGAGCCCCTGTCTCAGTCTGTGGATAACCACACCACAGGCAACAAAAGAACTTCCCACTTTCAGCAAGTTGTTAACATCGATCAGTCACGAGGCAGTCTGTGAAGGGCAGTTTGTATGCTGGAACGATAGTGGTATCTGGTGTGAAAAACATTTTAATGCTCAGTATAAGGTTACACTGAGAGTGAAAGCAGTCCTTTGGTACCTTCTTCTTCCGGCTAAAGTACCTATCGCTTTATACCCGTTGAGTAAATTGATTTCTTTTGCTGAGGTCATCTTTGTTGGTAAATCATATTTATTGCTTCACAAGGGTCTCCTTTTCTGTAAGTCTGCCGCTAGAGGTCAGTTCAAACACAGATCCCTTATCTCATTTCTCAATTTGCTCATCTGCAAATCTTCACTGTGTGTCTTAAGTCCTTCTCACCACAGACGCAGGCAGAGGTATCAAGGACACTCACAAGAAGAGACAAGGCAGAGTGAGGTGATGGATATATAACACTCGAGATGTCCTTCCATCAACGTTATAATTTTAAAGTAACGTCAGTTTGTCATGACTTTATAACACACATGTTTTGTAACTGTTATTTTGCTGCAGCATAAGCTACAGCTGCATTTCATTACAATTTGTTTGTGATGACATATTATTTCTGATTGAATTAAAAAATATGGAATTAACATGTCACACCTCCTGTAGATGTCATATGTCAAGGGATACTCTTTGTATATATATTTGTAACTCTTTAAATAGGCAAGACAAGCACATTTCAGCAGCAAGCCTCCTCTTGTCTTGCTTGTCTCTCCTCCAGGTGCATTTTAGAAATCGAGGCATCCTTTAAAACATTTAGCTGAGAACGACTACTGGGTGACATGCAGAAGGACAGAGGACAGAGGAGACAAGGGGCAACAAGTTAGAGAAATGAGATGATCCTAATATCTGACCTGTGCCAGCTGTGCTCTCTGGGCGTGGCTGAGGCAGCTCTGGGGCAGGGCGACAGGTGTGTAGGACTCCACCATGCGACTCAGGAGCAGAAACCAGTCGAGGAGACGATATGGAAACTGGCCCAGCTCCACCTCAGTGCAGTTGGCCCCGGGGACTGATCAACAGGAATAACAGAGCTGATTTGGAAAGTTTTGGTGCACAGTGGAGATTGTGGATCGTGTTGCATGTTCTGTGCGTGTTTACCCAGACAGGGCCCTTCGTGAGCCAGTCCAATGCGGCGTCTCTTTCTGCAGGCTTCTTTGTGAAGCAAACATTCATTCCCATAAGTCTTCCCCAGAACACTGCACACTGGTGCCATCTGCCTGATCACACCAGCAAGTGCCGGAAAGCGAAAACCAAATCTGAGGGGGCTCAAATAAACTGCTGAACTTTTCAGTGTTATTCTTTTTATTCACAAGTGCCATTTTTAAATTAAAAAAAACATTGTTTGAAATGATTTTAGTGGATTTGATGATCAAAACTGTAAATGTTAAAAATCCTAATTGGACTGGTGGTATTGTTTACCTTGGACAGGACTGAGGACAAACACACTTCGGTATGAGGATCCCGTTTTCTTCAACCACTTGGCACCAGGATCCTATTGGACTGTGGCATTTCAGCAGCTCACAAAGCTTGACTGGAACAGGAAAAGTAAACAGATAAACAAAGTGGCAATTAGCTACTTTCACCTCCTTTTGCTCTTCAGTGTATCCTTTCCCTGAATACAGGCATTTTGAGCTGTCACTGCAAATTACATGCTGTGCTGATGAAACATTTGTTGCTGATGATATTAGGAGACCAATTGTTTGACCTTTAAACAAATGATTACAAATAATGTTTTAAACTAGTGGTCTTTAACCCTGGTCCTCAAGATCTGCTGTCCTGCATGTTTTAGATGTTTCCCTGCTCCAGCACACCATGACACAACTGGCTGTGTTATTAACAGACTTGTGCAGACCTTGTTGACAGTCTAATAATGATCATTAATTAGAAGCAGGTGTGTCAGTGCTTATATTAGGTGTGATGATGAATATATTAATTTCAGTATCTAATCTAGTAGTATTCCTTTTATTTTCAGTCATTTTCCAGTGAAACATAGGATGCTACTTGCTCATTACTGTTATGTGATGTGGTTAACATTTTACACATTTTCACAACTTTCTTCACACCAGCTTTATTTGTCATTGTGAACATTTGGGAAATGTAATAAATAAGAATAAGACCTACGCTGTACTGTCTCTAAGAGATAAATCCTTGACTTTGCATTCTTACCTGGTTCGACTCTGCCAATGTACGGCCTCAAAGTCTCTTCAGCTTGTCTCTGTCTGCGCTGTGCTCTGCCTCCCTGAAACACGCAGAGACAGAAAGAAAAAAAAAAAAGAAAGGATCACATGTTTTTATGTTATTCAAAAGTGATGGGAGGCCAGCCTAATCCTCAGGTATAAATTTGATTCTCATTATAATCCTGAAAGATTATTATTTGCCTCTAATCTGAATCACAAGGCGTTTATTAATGTATTTGATATTCTACTTGTAAATATTTGTACTTAACTGAAATGACAAAATATGCATTCTATACCAAATACGTCCCCTCATATGCCTCAGATCAGAATTTGGAGAAACTTTGTAGTCCACGCCAGGTCCACATCTGCCCCCAACATCTTCCCAGATCAAATGCAAAACAGGTGACCAAAAAGTATTGGAGCCACGTTTCCATAACTCAGGAATTTTTATTTAAGACCCAATGAAAACACAAACATGATAACTGGAACAGCAAGGAGGGGAGGAAATGACAAAGAAATCAAACAATCATTTTGGTTTGATAGTTAAAATCGTGCTCATGAAGGATTCTCAGGTAAAAACAACATGACTGTCACTGCTACAAGTGTGTGTCCAGCTGGTTGCAGATTCTATGTATTTTCAGAATAATAATTACCCTGTTATGATAGCATAACTGTAGACTTTTACTCACTTTTAGGAAGACTTACCACGGCCGAATGAGGGTGAATCAAGAGAAGCAAGCTAAGCATCAAGCTCGGGATCATAGTTGAGACATTTACTGGGCTAAAACAAGAAAAAAGTTTGCTTCAGTAGTGAAATCCTGGAGTCAACTTAGTCTAATCTTCCAAGTGTAGCCATGGTTACCATCTCTGCAGAAAATATCAAAAATAGAATTGGAAAATTATTATGTTTTTTTTTCAGCAGTGCCATTCTTCTCTCCGTTTGTCCAAAAACTGTGATTAAAAAAATGTCAACTTGAGCAAGTCATACTTAGTTAATGAAAGCATTTGTCTCTTTCTTTTCTGCCGTGGTGTAATTTACAGACTATTACAGTCATTCTAATAATGCAGCAGGAAACAATACAGCCCATTGAGTCTCAAGAGAACTGCAGAAAATCCTTTTCCATCACAGAGGAGAGAAAGGGTTGAATTACACTGAGAGAACATTTACCTTTCAGTTGAGGAAGTTATTGTTGTTGAGCAAGTCAATTTCTATCTCCTATTCCTGCTAGAAAAAAATAAGAAAAAGAAAAAAAATATATACCTGGGGCCTCTGTCACTTCTTTCTTTAGATTTTTTTTTCTTATTGGTGTTCTCTGCTTTACCTTCCCTCCAGATACTTCTTTTCTCCCCACGTTTCTCTACCTTCTGTCAGGCTGCATAATATTTCCAGGCTGCGCGAATCCTTTTTTTGTCTCTCTTTTTTTCTCTCCATTTGATCCATGCAACTCTCTCTCTCTTTTTCTCTATCTCACTTTATAGATATATAACTATCTACAGTCATGCATGAAAAAAATCCTACTCCTTCCTCTAGTTCTGTTACGTAAGATAATAAACATAACAAACAAACATAATAAAAGTTATCTGATTGCAGTGGATCTTTGTGTGCTATTACTACCTCAAACAAACAACAGCATTTTACTTGTCCAGTCTATCATCATTTATTTAACAAGAATGATGCCAAAACAATAAAAAAATATCGAACAAACATGATTTGTCAGAAAAAGCCTCCTCTCCCTAAAACCAGCACAGAAGCAAGACTGAGATTTGCAAAACTGTATCTGAACAAATCACAAGACTTCTAGAACAATGTCCAATGAACAAATGAGACAAAAGTAGAGTTGTTTGGTCTTAATTATCTCCATTACATTTGGTGAAAACAGATATGCCGACAGGACCTGGGCATCTTGCGGTCACTGAGTGGACCATGAACTCCCCTGTATGCCAGAGTAATCTAGAGGCAAATGTGAGACTACCTGTCCAACAACTAAAATGTGGTCAAACCTGGACCATGCAACAGACAATGATCCAAAGCAGACCCAAAAATTTAGGTCTAAATGGGTAAAGAGAGAGAGAGAGAGAGAGAGAGAGAGAGAGAGAGAGAGAGAGAGAAATAAGATTTTGGAATGACCCAAAGTTAATACCTCAACCCAATCGAAATGCTTTGGTGGGACATCAAGAGAGATGTACTTAAGCAACTGCCCCAAAATATCAGCGAATATCAGTGAATTAAAATAGTTTAAAGAATAAGGGATCCCAATGATATGAGAGACTGATAGTAAAATCATACAGGGAACAACCACATCAAGTTATTGCTCCTAAAAGTGTATCTAGTGAATTATGGGGTATTGAGTATTGCCCAAGTTTTTTTTTTCTTTTTTGGCTTCATCGTTGTTGAATAACCAAAAGCAAGGTGAAAATATATTCATTGTTCTATTTTCCTAATACTAAAACCAGCTAGAACAACTTTACCTTGCTGGTCTGACTTTTTCTTACATTTTCTGTTGAGCACAGCAGAGTTGAATGTGTCAGTTTTTGACATTGTACATTTCACTGTAGCACTGTTGTACTGCACTGAGAAAAACACGATTGTTTGTTACAAACTGAACTAAATCATTTAAATTTCAGCGTTGGGCCATGAGAGAGATTTCTGTTTTCTCACATTGAGACTTCCTGTATGTTCCAGGCCCACACATGTAAACATCCTCTCCAATGAATGAGAGCAAAAATATGAACGATCTCAGGACGAAGAGTGCCCTCTAGTGTTTACAACGGACAAGAACAGTTTCATTGAAATACAGAAAGACTAGTTATCTTAGTTTTTGTGGAATGTAAGATGTTTTTAGTTTAAAGTTTTCTCTTTGATTGTGTATCCTCGTAAAACATTCAGTGAAACTCTGTTTGAAGCATTTTCAATGAGCAAACTCATCTTGTTGAGTAGAGGTAGGAATGTTAAATTAAGGAAAAAGAACAGCACAAAATGCATGAATTATTCAAACATAAGGAGCAACAGAATACATGAAATCTATATAACCTATTGCTAGTTCATTATTTTTTCTTTTTTTTATGATTGAAGTGTCCACCTCATCTATGGGATCTAAATACAATACAGAGCACCAGGGTCAGACTATATAATTTCTGTTTAAGTTTATTGCTAATATTATTAGTCAATGCAGACCCATCTATCTATCTATCTATCTATCTATCTATCTATCTATCTATCTATCTATCTATCTATCTATCTATCTATCTATCTGTATGTGCACACAAACACACACACACATTCATTACTGATTATACTAAGAACTTTATGTCAAAGCTCCTAAAGTTTAATGAAAAACTAAGGCACTGCTTATAATGAACAGGTTCACGTGCACAGATAGGTCTATCCAGTGTGTGTGTATCAGCTGACGTCAAATCAGCGTCTAGCACTATGGCTGAAGTTTACATGCGTTTCAGATGTCATTATAGGCAAATAGTAATTAAAATGAATACACAGGACTAATAACAATTCGGGAGGCTAACTAAAATGTCATTCTCATTCACAAATAATAAACAAATGTGGTCAAACAGAAGAACGTGCAAAGTCACCCTATGAGTACCGCGTGACAAGCTCCGCCCACCAGTTGGACTGGAGAGGAGGAGGGAGGATGTCGGAGTGACAAACTGCCAGGGGGACTCCGTCTTTACTTCGTTTCGTATGGTCTCCAGCTGTGGTCAGTTTTATCAACAAAACCTGCCGTTGGTTCACGCGTGGGTTTCACGTCTTCATATGTCCGTACTTTTTGAATTTTACACCGTTTCGGTCGATAGAGTTTGGTAGTATCAGTTGGTCCGTACGCTGACAGTGTGTAACGGCTTAGAGAGACACTAGCTTCGGGATTTTTTAATTTTTTTTATTACCACAGTGACGTTAAATCGGAAACATTTTTCACATTTTTAGTTGCCTTTCGTTGTTTTGTATCTAAACTATGTTGGTTGGACTCAAGCCCGTCGACAGGGGGGGGCAACCGGTTTTGTTGTCCCGGGCCTCGAGACTGGGAGGGCCCATCAACGTCTCC
>JAOWBL010000007.1:7085054-7113209 GCA_028564865.1 Zenarchopterus dispar | reverse complement strand
CAGGGCCTCTGTGTCTCTTATAGGGAAGTGAGAAAGGTCATGTCACAGGATGAGTCTTGACATAAAGTGATGGCATGGCACTGTTTGTGTTAAGCAACAACAAAAAGTACGTCCTTGACAAGACTCAGCTCTGCTCCCAGAACAAGGTCAGTTCTTTCAGCACAGCCATAGAGACTTTACACTCTCCGCTCAGCAGCACTTCCAAGACTCTCCAGGCTCCCAGACAGGTGATGAGGGAACTATCTCAGCAAGCATCACCAAAAACGGCTCTCCAAGATCAACATGCAAAAGTACATGTACACACTCAAACTCAAAGTAAGTGGTTTTCTTCATTTGTGGGATAATGACTATGAGGGCTCTTCCACCATTTAAAAGAGAAGATTGTATGCTCTGCCAGTTAAGATGATGGGAAGTGTTTGCATGGAAGGATCCTATCATTGGTTGTACAGAAGTGACTCCTCTGAGAATTTTCATTATTTCTCCTGCTCAATCTCATTGCCCTCAAATGTAAACGAGCAGATGGTGAGTTCATGTGTATTGTAGAAGCCAGATGTTAGTCTGTACCTTCACTAGGCTAGCAGTGTTATTCATGACAACAAAGCAGGAAAAGGCCATCATAAGATAGCTGAGAACAACAGAGGTCAATTTTAATCCTAGAAAGCTAATAAGTATTTCCCAGAAAGCCTAAGTGCTTGAAAAGCCTTATTTTTGTGGTTCTTGAATGTTTTTCATTTGGTTTCAGAAGGACTTCCTCAGTTCTGTCTGACTGGTGACTTTTAGGTGTTTATACTTGAGGAGTCCTTGTCACCCTCAGAGCTGTTGAGCTGATGTGTTCACTGACCCACACAAGTATCCCAAGGGTTATCACCTGTGAGTCAACACGAGATGTTTTGGCTCCTTGATTCAAGGTGTGAATGGTGGTTTCAGCACCTGCACGAGGCAGTAAAAGCAACATTATGTGGTGCTTGATAAGAAGCCAGCTGTGTGTGGAGATGCTCCCAGACTGCTGGAGATGTGGAGAAATATAGAGTGGCATCTGAGTACAGTGGACACAGGACAAAATTACCCTGTAGAAATTACTGCAGAGTAGATTAGGCGTTTTGATAAATGTGTTGATGTTTTAACATATTTCTGTCATATTTGATCTGGACTTGTAACTATGTAACAGGCCAATTTATCTAGGAAGCAAATTTTGGGCACATTTATGTTGTTGCATTTCCAGAAATCTACTGAGCTGATGTAAATTTCCAGTAAATGTTTTAAATGGGCTGGAAAACTGTTATAGATGGTTTCGATCTTAATCAAGAAGCTATTGACTCTTAAAGCTAAGTGACTTTCAAAGTTTGAGTGACTCTAAGCAAGTCCAAATGCTTAAAAATCACTACCAGTCAGAACCAGTCAGCAAAAAAATATCTAAACAACTCGGATGCATTTTAGAAATAAGTATATGATTTATGGGATTAAAACACTTGTTTTGGAGGAAGACACAAGGGAAGGGGAAAAAACAGGACTATAATATAAAAACCATTCTGACTATTGAGAAGAGGTGGACGCAGCATGGTTTGGACTTGTTTTGCAGTCAGTAGTTCAGGTGAAGGTTTAGCCTTAGTGATGAACAAAAACAAATACCTGCAAACTGTGAAGAATCATCAAACTGTTAACCCAGGATGAAAACGGACTTTTTTTCCTTTAGAAATAATAAAAGGTGACTACAAAAACCCTTATAAGAGCATTAACAGAGCCCACACTTTGACCTTGGGCTTGTTTTATCTTTTGAAAAGCTAAATTGGGTAGAAACTTTTATGTCCTCTTACTCTGTGTGCTTTTGTCGAAACAAGGTCATGTTTTGTCTTAGTTGATCTTGGTAACAAAATTGTAGGAAGAAATACCCAAACATTTGAACGCTGACGTAAATGAACATATGTGGCATATACTGGGCGTTTAAAGAGATTGTTGGAATGATATGCCAGAAAAAGCTAAAGACAACAATGTGGGCTACAGGTCTAGTTCACAAATGGATATTGTACATTGAATACATTATTTTAACAACACAACTTCCTGCTTGCTATATGACACATAAGTAAAAGGTCTTCTACATATAAGATCTGTTTTAATGTGCTGCAACTCAAAATACTTCATATTCTTTTATGCACAGTAGCTCTCATCATATCATTTCGTGCAATGACAATAAAGGGCTCTGAATCTGAAAAGCTGTCAATGGGTGACTGAAGGCAAGAGATACTTCATAAGAAACCATCAGTGTATACTTTTTAAAGCTTATTTTCCAGACTTATTACTCAAACTGACTCATTGTTATGTTACCCTCTCAAAAAATATGAAGGAGACCAACTATGTTCTCAGCTATTGTTTACTCTCCAACAACACATCCATGGTAGCAGCTCCTGCTGGTTCTGGCACATGGGCCATTTGTTCGTTTCTGCCTCATTTGTGCCTGCTTGAAATAGTGGGGGTCTGAAAATGATGTCACAAACAGCTCATCTCAAATTTTCACAAATGTTAAAATATGTATCTCTATATTTATCAGGTTTTGTGTGTGTGTGCTAATGGCTTTGCCAGCTGGATTGCTTGTGTTTCCAAAGGGAAAATAAAGGTGCAGTGTGAGATTATCAATTGGTGTTAATAGATTAATTGTAATAAACATTGGCACACTTGCTGATATTGTTTTGGGGTGTTATTTGGCTCAATCTTTTCTTTTATCACCTCCTCTGTTTTTCTTTTTTTTATTTGCTTACCTGGTTTATCCCACAGGAAATGCAACACAGTGGATGCAGGACATGATGGACAGGTCACCAGTCCAGTGCACTTTCACATTTCACATTTTCCAGTGAAGTAAATCTTTGATCTGTGGGGAAAAGAGTGCTTGACTGTTGTGTTGCTAATCTATTTTTTCATAACTGTTCTTGTTTTTTTCTTTCACATTTCCATTGACAGATATGACCTAAACACGTTCCAAATTATTCAAAATTATCATCAAACTACTTCTAATTGCAATAATTAAACTGGATAGAAATATTATAGCAATAAAAACTAGGTGAGGAAATGCAAAGAAAATGCAAGTCATTCATGCTAGTCAGAGAATTTAATACAAAGAAACAGAATTATTCCCTTTTTTTAAAAAAAATACATATAAAACAAATCTAAACTGAATTTTTCAGTGAAAACAAATTGCTTTAATTCTAGTTCTTACTGGAATATTGTTCTTAAAAGCATCATCGATAAGAAGTTTGAGAGTCGTCTAACCGGCAATGATATGGCACTGATTCTAAATATTCAGTGAAGCACACATCTGGGTTTTTTTGTGTTTAAGTTTTTATTTTTTTCATATTAAACAAAATCAACCCCTCCAATGTGTTTTGATGTGTGAAATATCTCTTTATGAATTCTCACAGTACATTCAGTTAATGCTGATCTGAAAGAACGTGAAAGAAAGAACATCTTTAAACTTGGCACTTAGAAAACAACCACAAAGAATTGTCACCTTTATTCATTTAGAACAAAATTTACAAAGCCATTTGAACAGTCATCTTTTTTTTTAAATACTTTTCTATTTTTTAAACTCAACTGTTGAGAATATTCAAAATACACTTTTTAATGTTGCCTCTCTTTTTGTAATTACAAATATGTACATTAAAGAGTCAGTGTCTTGTGTTTTTCTTACTGACTTTTCATCACTAGTAATAAAAATCTTTTCAGTGTTTTATTTATATATCCTTATACTGTTGGCACTCCGTTCTGCTCCCCACTCTGTAGTTTGAGCTTGAGTGTCTGTGAATGTTCAGATGGATGTCCCGTGGCTGGGTTCACTGGCTTCTGGGATGGGGCCTCCTGGCACTGGTTGGTAGGACATTGGCATGGGTGTCTTGACTGGGCTCTGCCGGAAGAGCCCCCCGTTGGGTGCCCTGTGTTTGCACCGGATGGAGGGCATGGTGGCACTGCTGAGGGGCAGGGGCAAGGTCCTGCCAGTGGCTGCACCTAGTGTCCTTCCTATCCCATGACTTTCCTGGAGGAAGGTGGTCACAGAGAGTGGTGGTGGCCCGCGGTGTGCTGGGTAGTCCCGAACAGACAAAGCCTCCAGGGACTGGCTGGGCTGCATCCTGCCAATGTCCAGGGCAGAGATCTCGATAGACTGGCCCGGCAGCTGCTTGTGAGCCAAATCCTCGTCCAGGAGGCTGTTCAAACGCTGGTGGACCTGTTCCAGATTCACCTCTTTGTCCTAAAGATGAATGGAAAGGAAGGCAGTGCCGGAGGATATGTTTAGAATAAAAGAAGCAAGTAGAAAGGAGATTTAATGGAGGGGTAGAGAGCATGGATGTGATTAAGCAGGAACGTGATAAAGTATAAAAATGAAAATGAATGCACAGTGCAAAAAGGGTTCAGAGGTTAAAAAAATGGAATGGGATGTGAATACAGAGTGAAGGAAGACAGAAAGAGACAGGTTACAAAGGTTCTTTATCGTCATTATGACTAGTTCTATTGAGTACAGTACATGCAGTCTATCAAGAAATGTTCAGGTGACTTTGAGTGATGCTTTGAAGGACACAGTGGCTTAATTCAGCTTATTTCGATAAAGCTAACAATCTAATGTTAGAATTTGAGTAGCCTTAGCACAGTAAATCTCAAATATGGTGTCTGAGGTAATGTCTACCCTTCTGAGCTGAACTTAAAGATGTCACTTCATGCAGAAATTTTCACAGTTTTTGCACAGCTGGGTTACCATACATCTGCAGGAAGAGACTTGCATGAAAAGCATCAGCTGTTAACAAGATGAGTGCCAATGAACACACAGATGCAAAGAATCAGACTTTGTGAAACAAAATTCAAATGGAGAGATTAGTTTAATGGAAATGACCTAAATTTAGCTGAATCTCTTAAATTGTTTTTTTGCCAAACATGTATACTTATGAAAAAGGAAAGGGAGAAGCCAAATAAAGAGAGGTTTAGACACTTATTTTCCAACAAATTTAACCATGCACCCATTTAAGTAAGAAAAAACTAGACGGTAAGTAACAGGAAAGACGATGGGGTGAGATGATACAGCATGCAAAAATCTACCCCTGCCTGGCCGCCATGCCCTGCACATTTGCTCTGTCATGACCAATAACCAGGCTATTCCTGACCTGTGACAAGAGCCTCATCTTCTTCTTCTGGAGGAGGCATTTCCTCCACCACAACTTAAGTGGTGGTGGAAAGTGGCAAACACAACAAAGAGTCAAAACTCCCTGAAAACCCCAATCTGATTATGCATTCATGTGACATAGATGAACCTGACCCTCCAAAACCCCAACAGATCCAAAACACCTGCTAGCAAAGCCCTGGCAATGTTTCCAGATGGACAATAACTATTTGTTGAGATATTGCAAAAATCTCAATATGCCATGTTTGAATTATGTTTGTCACATTTGATATACAGGCATTTGGGTTTTAGCTTTTAGCTTTTAGAAAAGCAGCTTTTTTGTCCGTTATTCCCTGTTGCTTCAAATGGCACGTCTATCAAGCCAGCTTTGATCCTTAAACATTTCCCATTTGGGAAAGTATCCTCCTAACACTGACAGTGTTGGACAAGTTACTAATCCAAGCATTTCCTTCCTCGAAATCTTTCAAACTCACAGCAGTTTGTGGTCTTAAGGAAACATTACTGACTTAATTATTTTAAAACAGCTGAAACCAGTGACTTCCTAGCCACTATAACTTTAAGCAAGTAGCAGAAGAGATTGTCATGCAGTGCTTGCATACCCCAATATCCTCACTTATAGTCTTTATTCCGAGTTAAACATGTCTAGATGATTCTCATTTTACAGATGACCAGATTATTGATCTTTCCTTCAACTCTTCAAAAGTAAGCAAAAATTTATAATTTACGTAATGCCGTAATGATGCATTCAGGCTCCCAGTAGAGTTTCATTTGAAACAACATATCATAATTCACACATATTGTGTTTTTATGCTGTCATGCTGACAGTAATAAACCAATGTAAAATGATGCTGAAACCCTTTTTAACATTAATCTCTTTTCTTCCTAGTGAGCTTGAAAAGTAGATGGAATTAGAAAAACAGCAGCTTGAATTCATGACTATTTTCCACTTCCTTTTGTAAAAATATTTATATTGCTGAGTTTTAAAAAGTTAAGTACTTTCTGAGTAATATATATAAAAAAGGGCCAAACATGTCTTGGAAAAAGTTTTGTCTGTTAGAACTCAAGAATGTCAAGTTCTAATGTTTGTTATTACTCTGGCAAATCCTCAGCTTGTTGCACCAAAATCTATTATTAATCATTTGAGTAACTTTTTCATTTGTCAGAATTTTTTTGGTTTTGTTTGGCAAATTAGATCGAAGGTACTATGGAGCCACTGCTGGAAAGCACCTTGAGTCAGGGCTGTTATCAACACTGTTGTACCTAACATATACAGACAGCTGTAGTGCAGCTTCTGAGTTTAGTGCTGAGTTGCAAAATTTGATGCCCTCTGGCTGAGCGTCTCTGTGGATATTGGCTTGTACTGCCCTTCAAACTCTGTGTTTTATCTTTTCAAAGAAAGTTATTGGGTGAAAAATCCTCTTTTACATATCTACAGCTATAACACACAATCGTGATGATGATCTGTGCGGTCAGTATGTCTTGCCTTCTCCGTATAATGACAGCTATATTTGCTATAAATCTCACATGACAGCAGTATGTGATTATCGTGAGAGCAGCCGCATACAAACACTGAAATGGAAATCAACAGCAGTAACTCAAACAGATGTGCACCAAAAGCCCTACATTTGGTGGAGTTTGATTTACTGTGTGTTTTCAAGATAACTGCGCCTTAAATGGGTGTTCTGATCCGGTATTGTTGGACTGTCAAGTCAAACAGGCAGGTCAAGGCTCACACTTTAGTTTAGGGATCCATGTCAAGCCTTAGTTGTCTGGGAGCCTCATGCAGAAGAGCTGCCCAGTCAACAGCAGCAAGATAAAGTCAGCGCTCTAAAGCATTAAGACTTGAATGGATTAGCTAAAGAGAGCTATTGCACTACTGAAGTATTTATCGACCCAGAAGTACAATTTCACTTTGTGGTTTTGGATTTGAGGGTTCACTTTCATCTTTTCAGCTGTGCTTCTCCCACATGAGCACAAGTGACTGATTGAATGAAACTAATGACTTTTCTTTTTTATGTGTCAGGATGAGAGAAGCCTCAGAATTCCCTAACAAAGCACCCCAACCTCTCTCCCACCATGAGAAAGAATGAGCAGATTGATCACGTAATGTTTGGACCATCACCATGGGCACACCTATTATAACTGGGTGTACTGCAGCTCTACTAAATCGGGGCTGGCATCAGCGCCTGCTGGATCCATAAAGTAGAGTGTGGCAGTGGCATCTCTGGGCAGGACCGGGGGGCCCGGTGGTCTGGGTCGCGACCGGGGCCTTGGTGGGGCAGGGAGACCAGTGGTGGCCACCATGGCCCGGTTCTGGGTTAGCAGGCCTTGGTTCTGGCCCGTCGAGTTGTCGGTGGTCACCTCTTTGGGCTGCTTTCTTCGGCAGTGGTTGCTGTTCCACCACGTCTCCAGCGCGGCCACTAGGAGGGCCAGCAGCAGCCCAGCAGCGAGGATGCAGAACACACCGGCAAAGCTGTGCAGGCGCAGCGCCCGTCCCTCTGGCTGAGCATCTGTGTGGCTCTGCAGGTCGCAGCGACCTTTCTTCGGCCACCATTTTTGCTTTAGGATGTCAAGATCACCTTTTTCCTGAAGCTCCAAAATCCTGTTAAGAAAGAGTAGGTACTTATGTACTTTCACAGCAAGTATTATGATAACACAGGTCAAGACACCAAACAAACTGTAATTTTACCAACCAGCACTAAATATGAAACAGTGTGAGTGAACAAAGATACTAAAGAGAGAATTAATTAGTATGAAGAGGCAAATATTAAAGTGATATTTAAAAACCTCAATGATCAAGATTATTGCCACACTAATGGCAAATAACAATTTTTAAATAACACTGAAGCTCAGGAAATTAAACTAGAGAGAGAGAGTGAGAAAAACTGAACTGTTAATGTAATCTATTAGCATTGACTTTAAGCTCATTAAAGACCCATAGAGGGTGAAATGCTATTAAACACTGCAGTTTTTAGTTTACAGCAGCAGCAGAGTACAGTACATGTGGCCAATCCCTTTTCTACTTCGTAGCCTTCCCCCATTCCCCTCAAAACAGAGTTATATGGGGTATAAACAGGAAAATTACTATGATGATTTGGGATTTGAATTCATTAGAGAGATATTGTTGCTGTAATTCTAAATTTGGGAGTTAGTTTGTGACATTTTCCTCTTCTCTGATCCACCAGAAAATAAACTTTTGTGTGTCCCAATACCTTCAAGGAATAAAAATGCTGACATTAGGTATGTTCGGCCACGTTGCTGATTAGATACAGAAATCCTTTACAAAAAAGGCTTCCCGTCAGCCTATTAGACCATCAGTTTGTCCTAGGTTTAAATGATCCCACTGCACTCGAGCACTGCAACGGTGTCTTTTCCCCACCAGTTGCAACACCCCACTACCTTAAGCAACACTACAACATTTGTAGACACTATGGACACCTCAGAGAACACTTATGCTCTTTTTAAGTTTTTAAGCAAATACAGAAGATGTGGGTTACTGGTCCCATTAGGTGATATTTGATGCTATTGGATATGTTGCTGTATGTGCTTATAAACACTCTCCGGGGGATGAATAAAGTAATCTTGACTTTCCTCAGTATCATGCAGGACAACTCTGTACTGAATCAAAAATAACTTTCATTTCCTGCTCTAGCAATCTTCAGCAATAACTTTCATGGTCTCTCTCCAAGCACTTTAAACATGTGTTAATTAAGATAGCTTTCAGACTACATGACTTTCAGGGGGCAGATTGCTGGGTTGTTCAGATTACACATCTTACTGTCTTGTAATTGGGAGTCTTAAAGTCATTTTGGTGTTCACGTAGCGTGCCTTATCTCCACACACTACACGAAATGACAAAGCGACTGTCGGTCCCCTGGTCTCTAAAACCATGTTTTGCAGACAAAACGTGTGGGAAATCAGGCATAGCCATGCACAAAACAGGACTTGATTACTTGAAAATAGTCCGAGGGAAGACAGGAGTGGCACAAGCTGTGTGGGTTGATTTGGTTAGAACAAGTGAAAAAAAGAAAAGAAAAAGACAACAAACATGGCTGTAACTCAAATAGATTCCGTCCTCTGATCCAGATATTTGGCTTGTTAAATATCCAAGTTTGTTTCTGACTTATTGCTGACTTTTTGGCAACTTCTGGAACCACTGAATTGTGCAATCTAAAAGCATCATAAGATGCAACTGCTTCTATGCACCTGGCACTTGTACATCTATGTACTTGAATGATACCACTTAGTAAACTGTCTGACTTAATGTCATGCTGCTCACGGCCATGGTTATGACATATAGCTTTAATGCCTTTGGTCTTAATTTGATCCAAATAATTATATTGAAATTGTTTTAGTGTATAACTCTTGGCCTCTTTGTTAAATTGCAATATCATGCAGCAGACTTTCACTCGTGGAGGCTATTAGGATATTCTTCAATGTCTCACCTGTTTGTGTAAATTAAATTGAAATTGTTTCAGTGTATAACTCTTGGCCTCTTTGTTAAATTGCAATATCATGCAGCAGACTTTCACTCGTGGAGGCTATTAGGATATCCTTCAATGTCTCACCTGTTTGTGTAAATTAAAATGGTCATTATAGTGTTTGTTCAGGTAAATAATTATTACTGCAATCATCATCCAAGCTCCTTTTCAAACTCTTGAAAAGGTGTCAAGATTTAGTAGATGTCCTTTCATGATAACAGAGTATAATTTCTTCTTTTTTTTGTGAATGTTAAATCAATTTGGTATGTAAAAAACAAAAACAAAAACAAAAAAACACAGTACACACTGATTTCAGAGGGTTAACATTGACATCACTGTGAACTTCTGGTTTCCAGACAGTTTTAACTGTGAATGAGCTAAAGTCAAGTTTGTTGTGATGTTGCAATAACAATCAACTGTTGTCCCAACTCTAAGTTAAACTCTAACTGTTGTAGACTGACTGGTACTATGTCTTGTTGCAGCATGCTAACCAACAGCACAATTGGCCCATTGTGACTTTAGGAGAACTGTTGTTGCCTTATTAAAGAGGGGCAAGCCAGTGCACTGTGATCCCAATATGACAATCGTATTAAAACCTGCTAATGAAATAAATCACATGTTCTCAATGTAGATAAACATGGCCTTGGAATTCTATTTTCCTCTTCTATGGCCACAAAGGTGTGATGTAGCAAAAAGTCAAATACAAGAGAGCAACAGAAGGGCTCTTTGTGCCCAAACATGAGTACATGACAACCACTGAAAATTGTCCCTCTCATGACCTTTGCAGAAATGTTTTTCAGTTCTCATTTTTGACAAAGGTTGTGCACTTAGGAATTTCCTGCCTGTCAAATATGCGAATGCAAATTAGTCAGGAAAGTCGTGTCAATTTTTTATTTCAAAGCACTCCGTTATAACAGCAGGTGCACAGCAAAATTCCTCTGAATGTAAGTTGACAGATGAAATAACCTATAGTTCGATCTGCTTCAACATACTATCCTATCAAAACCCCCTTTTGTTGTTACTGGCTCTGGCCTGGCTAAGTGAAATTTAATCAAATGAGAGGTTTTTCTGCTTTTTAAAATTTTTTTAAAAATTCAATCTCCAAATGTTAAAGGTTTGGCAATGCAACACATGTTCACAAACATCAAAATGCAATAAGCAGAATTATCTCCAGTAGTGCTGGTGCCTCTCCAGATCATGACCCTGTATTGTGAGTATAATCTGACAAAACCCAAATCAATGAAGTTGTAATTCACCGATTTTTAAATGATTTAACCATTTACTTAAAAATTGCAACTATCATCATTGTAATATATGGAGTATTATATGTACAGTGACATGACTGGTAATATACATACTTCTGGGAGAAGAGGTCTCTGTAAGGACTGCCATGCTGCAGGGCCACGCCGTAGCCTCTGGTGTTCATGCCGTTTCCTGCGATCGTCAGTGTGCATTCATCATCTGTCAGAGCAGCGTACTCTACCACGGCCATGTCCCATAGAAAGGCGTAGGACTCCCGCTTCGCCTAGAAACAGTTACAGCATCCAAAGAAAAGCAGACAGGATGAGGGTGCTACAAAAAACTTGTTTAAGCCAGTTGGCCAAAAAAGATTTAAGAAGCAAAGGTTTTTCGATTTTGTTCATTAGAAACAGGAATTAGATTACATAGACAGAGCTGTACTGACCTAAGTTTATAGATGGTGACATTAGGATTTTACTGATACTGATATCAATATCGATGACAGTTATTTATATTTTTCTATACACTTGTTTATATTTTCTCTAATTTTAGAACATGAGATTTAAAAATATGAAGATTCAACTGGTATGAAATGCTATAACCAGACCAATGGTCTGCGTAGTCTTTACCATAGCAGAAAACACCAGCAGTGTGAAGTAAGAGTAAAAACATTTTTTTTTTTAAATGTCTTTGAAGATCGCCATTTAGTGTTTGTTCATTTTAAGAAAAGAAAATCTTCCATTCTTCTTTCAGGTCTGTTGCATTATATGGTGGTAAATTAGTACTTGGAAGGCATGGACACGTTGGGGTGTATCTTTAATCAAGATTGTACGTTTCAGTTTTAGAGCAGGATTTGTTGTTTATATGCTCATGCACTGTGCTGTGCGACTTCAAAAGTCTGCCCTCATGATTAAAGTCCCTCCTTGTGTGGAATTATGCTCTGCTTAATCTCAAAACTCCATTCTTACTCAGATTCACTGTTGTCTGTAATAAAATTAAAGCCGTCATTCTCACTGGTTTAAAAGTAAGCCATACAGTAAACAGTCCTATCCTTTCTTCAGAGAAATCTTGGCAAATAAACGCAGATATTACTTTCAAGTTCTCTTGAAATTAAATTTGATGTTTAGATATTTATATTTGACACAAATCCTTCACATGTCAAATATCCCAACAATGGCGAGGTTCAAGGTATCATTGCATGAAAAACTATTTTAAAAACTTTGCTTGTATATAACCCAAATTTGTGACTTTTTTAAAGTTTTGCTAAACTAATTCACAATAGTTCTGTAAAAGTCAATGGATCTGACCAGCAAACAATAAATCACAAGTTAATTGGTGGAGACTTTAAAGGCTTCAGTTTTATGACTTTAACACAGACACAAACATACAGAATAAAAACTCACTTTTTTGATGCCCTCTGAAGGGCTGGACACAGAGTTCTCAAAACCATTGTTTTTGTTGATGACCTTCCAGAGTTCAGCGAAGGTGCTGTCCTGCTCCAGAGGGTTGGTGCCTTTGGTGTGGAAATACTCGTACACAGCTGAGTCCCTCACTGTCCCATACGCCATGTCTGCCTGTTTGGAAAGGTCCTGAAACGACCTTGAATTGAAGAAAACAAGAAAAAAAATGCTTTCATCAGTTTGTCTCGTATAGAATACTGCATTTTATATGACTTTCAGTTATGTAACATTTCCACATTTTACTAACTATTCATTAGGAAAACATAATCTTATCTTTAGATTCACAATTATAACCAGTGAACAATTTAAAGCCATGGATTTTTTTTTTAAATAAGTGCCAAGGTTATTGTACATGTTTAATGTGAAGACAGCAGTTACATAGATGTCAGTTGGATAACTTAAAGTTGTAAATTTAAAAAAAATGACATGACATACAAACATACATCTGACAGTTAAAATACTTAATATATTTGTTTTATGAATATTAAGTGTCCATGTCTCCATAATAAGACTTCATGTATCAAACATTTCCACACTCATGCTTAGCACTCTGAGAAACACTTCCTTCATTTTACACCTCCACCCATCTGCTGCACATTTAAAAACAACACAGTAGTACAATTCAGCTCCTGTTTCATTACTCCACATGAGCCTCTTGGTTCCTATACCCTAATCCAGCATTCAATCAAGGTCCTCCGGGCCCTTTGTGTTGTATGTTGTAGACATTGCTCTGCTCTAACACACCTGATTTAAATGACTGGATCAACCAGTCAATGACCTAGGAATTTGTGTGAAGTGTGTTAGAGCAGTGAAACATCTGAAACACGCAGGGCAGTGGGCCCCAAGGACCCGCACTGAACTACACGGCGTTAATCTATCGAACTTCTCACTATTTTAAATTCATTTAATTCCCTCCTGGTTCACACTCGTCAGACTGAAAATTACCGCCTCCCTCGCTGGTGCACACGGGAGCAAATCGCCAATCAGCATGCTCGTCATCAACTAAATTAGCTGCACCTGTAGTGTGCTGCTTGCTGCTTCTACTGCTAATAGTCTAACGGCTGCTTTCTCCAGCACCATGAGTCCAGCATCACTCAGAGTAATAATGACCAAGCTGGAGCAGTTGGATTCCTGACTGGTTTTTGGCTGCGTATCAGTGATTGGACATTAAATCTCATACAAACATTGTTTTTTTTTTTTTTTTATGAACAACTATTTTTACTTAAAAAGTCATCTTTTCCTGATTGAAATGGAAATCATGAAGATACTCTGTAATCTTAAAAATGCTCCTTCCATCACCTGAAAATATGCCTCTGTGTAGCATCATTTATGAAATAATAATATAAAAAAGTCCTGTCTTCCAAAGTAAGCTGAACAACTGTCAAGATTACCTACTTCTTTGGTTGGTGTTTGGTAAAGTGTCTACAGCGTCATATAGCGTGTTGCATGAGTACAGATGTTAAATAAATCGCAATAGATATGTTCAGATGCAACAGTTGGAATAAATACATTTAAAAAGTTAATACTTTATTCTAAGAACAAATCTGAAAATACAAGATTTCAGCTTTATTCAAATGCCTGATGCTAAAGAGCTGATGATGTTGGGCAACAAAATTATCAGTTGATACCAACCCACACTTATGGTCATGAATTGTAGGTAGTGATAGAACTAATGAGGTTGAAAATGCAAGGTGTGTAAAAGAGCTTTGCGTGAAGGCTGGCTGTGCTGACCATTAGAGCAGGCTTGGTCATCTGGAAAGGGCTCAGAGTAGCCAGTGGAGGTGGTTTAGGCATGTGGCTAAACATGGGCACTCAGATTTAATTCTTTTTATTTATTATTAATCTATTACAGATGAACAATACCTGAAGAGGAACACATGCACAAACTGAAGATCTAAAAATTTTCCACATTTACTTTTGCCAGTAAAAAGCCAATCTTCTGCTATCTGCCTGCTGCTCACACACTTTGCGAGAAAAAATAATAACGATGATAAAGTTGATTTTTCCAAGAATCATAATAGCTTCACTTTTAAGTATGTTATTGGCCGAACCTGACTTCTTTAAAGGTTTAAAATAACAAGTACAAGAATAAGACATACAATTTCATGGTGAAAAAAAAAAATCTACCATAAGGGATTTTAATGCAGTACAATCTCTCTCTTTTTTCTTTTTTTTCAGAATCAAGTTTTCATCCTGTGTCTGAAATGGCTTAATTTTTAGCACTTTCCTGTATCTCCCTGGACTGCTGTTTTCTTGACAGTGAGAGGAAAAAAAGCATTGTGCACATTGCATCCTCAGTGAAGATGTCTGCTGCTGCCAAGCCAAGAATACACCATTTTTCTTGGAACATCAAGAAAGGCAGCAGTTGTTTGAGTGCAAATTGTCTGCACCGTTTGTCCTTTCAGTGGTGCAAAAACAGCTGCTACCTTCAAAAGAAGATTGTATTCTGCTTGACCTTTATGTGTGGCTTTGAAAATAATGCAAAGCCAGCAAGGTCTCCCCCTCTGAAAGAAGCTGTTTGCCATTTATTTATCTGGTGCCAAAGGCCTTCACAGAAGCATTCCAATGATTAACAATTTTTCTACAATTTTAAAACGGAAATTTTCAACTAAAAGTAGTTATATTAAGAGGAAAATTTTAAAGTCTTACAAGGTGATATGGGTTGATAGATGTGAACAATTACTGCTTTTTTAAAAAACTGCCTATAGATCTTTTGGACAGGTGCTAAGAGAAAGAGTATTTCCAACTGTATAACAAAAGAAAGACAAAGAAAGACAAAGTTTAAAATGATTAAATGAATCAATCTAAAAACAGATAAGTGGCCCAATTTCTTTGAGTGACATAACTGAAATGTTATGGGTTAAGATATACAGCCATCTTTTCACACCAGTCTGATACATCTCTTTAAAAAAAAAAAAAAAAAAAAGTTTACCATCTTGAATACATTTAATTTATTAGAGCTCTTTTCATGCTTATTTCTCAAGCTACTTAGTTTCTGTAACTAATTCAGATGAGCAAAGATAAAAATCATAAAGGCTGGCTTTATGAAGCCACTGGGAACAGCAGATGACATGCATGTCTTTTTTTATTATTACAATTTGAAAAATGGTCACAATGTTCCTGTTTTCCTCTCACCAACCTCCAAGTGCATTAATTTGTGGTTAGCTTCCGTCCCTTTTAAGTGGACCAAATGTACGACAAAAAAAGTTCTGATAATTGCTGCTGGGAACGTAAACATGCCCTAGCAGACCGAGTCTCTGTGTGCTGCTTAGCATTCGGCCTGTGTACTCACATGTCTCCGTGTGGATATTTGTTCAACAGGAGACAGAAACAAAGTAATCAAAGACCTTGCTGCTCATTCTTTTGGGAGAGACATCATGGCAAATTGGATTCACTGACAAATAACATTTAGACTGAGCCCAGGCTAGCTTTTAGTCAGCAGGTCAAAAATTCAAGTGTGGAGCCAATGAGAGATGCTTATAGATTAATCTTGACTGTGTTTCTGCAGTGAAAACATTGAAAAAAGGAACACTTAGGATCTAGAGAGATCACTCCACTCACTGCAAAGCTTAAAATACTTATAAATGTGTTTAATCAAAAACAGCATTTCTGTGATAAACATGCGTCAAGACGTAAGGGCACACACAATTTTAAGGCGTATACATGAGGACTGTGAGCAAAAATGTGTAGACACTTTGAAAAGTAATCTGACTGAATTTTGTACCATAAGAGGTTTAATTGAGAAGTTTTTTACCGAACTGCGTTGTCCATCCGTGACACAGTGAGGTAGGCGGCCAGGTTAGCCGTGTAGGATGAACATACGATGAGGGTGAAAAGCCACCAGCTGCCCATGACGATACGCAGAGCTACCGATCCAAGGATAGAGTCGCTGCCTGTGGAGTCGCAGATGGGAACACAGTTAAAAACTGCACACATCACAACTTCCTCAATCATCTTTGAAGCATCGTGTCGGGCTGGAAGAAAGGCTTACCTTCATAATGAATTATCTTCATAAATTATCTCATTCAATTGTCAGTTCACAATCAAAATTCATTTAATTTACTTCCCTTTATGAGGAAGAAATAGTGCTGAATCTTCAAGTGTGAAAATAAAGAAATCTTAGTGGTTTTAATTAATATTAATATTTAATTAATATCACTTACTGTAGTCACCATATTTGCTGACTAATTTTCTGAAAACTGACTAATCTTTTTAAAAAAATAAGGTCCACTCCTAATCTTTAATTGAGAGACAATATCAAGGACATCAAGAAAAATGCAAAATTAGAATGCCCAAAAAGAAAAAAAAAGTTATGATTTTCTGTCATATTGTCATGGTCTTGGAGCCAGTTTCATTATTTTGGCATTATACTGCAAAAGCCAAGAAAATAAAGGCTTTATCTTATTATGTTGGTTGGATTATTTCCTGCATATCAGATGAGTTGCTGGCACACTGATCAACTGCTTTATCCCTTCATATCATATGCATATTTGCATCTTGCCACTGGAACTGTTGACTTTATGCATTTGATTAACTATTTTTGGTATTTTTGGATTCAAATCAGCTCCCCTACAACGTTCTATGCAAACCTGTGTGTTCATCTTTAGTCCTTGTTTCCTTTGAGGTTAACCGACTGGTTTATATCATTCGAGTTGATGTCATCACATTTTCCTTATTAGACTAACTGGTTAACCAGAAGATTATCAAAATTATTTTAGTAATTTTGCAGACAAAGGTGGATGGAAGTAATGTCAGCATGAATTCAAATATAGAAGAGCAAAGCTCCACAGATGTAATCTGAAAGATTCAAGAGTATGTGATGAAAACATATTTGTCTCAAAGTGTCACAATCAGCACAGCTGCACCCTCAGGACAATCTGGAGGGGGGGGAAAATATGAAGGTCTTGTCAGATGCAAAGCACTCTGGCATCAGTCATTTTTATTACAAATAGCTTTGACTGATTTCTTAAGGTCATTGAATGTGAAATGTGAATCCTGAGACATTACTAGATCTAACTCCAGCGCAATATTCCACAATGATGCAGTCTTTCATCTTTGAAACAAATTGATTAAACTCTTTAATCATAATGAAAAGGTCTGAATGTTTCCTACTTCTGCCTGACCTTCTTGTGGAGCAAAAGAACACTCCCCCGTAAATATAAAAATAAATAATTTCATACAGACTTTTCTGCAATCAACTAGCAACAAAAGCCCGCCAAGTGTTGGCATATGATTATGAAATCATTCAAAGGATACGGGTGCCAAGTTTGTGCACTCTTGACAATAGCACACTAGGCATAAGGGGCCAGATCCATATCAAAGTGACCCACATCATCTCCAAGGGAAAGAAAAAAAGAAAAAAAAAGAAAAAAGCTGGCAGTGTTAGAACATGAGCCAGAAATGAAAAGGCACACAAAAAAAGAGATGGCATTAAATTTAGTTTCTCTTGAAACAGAGTGGGTGTTGGGTTAAAAAAGGTTCATAGGCAGTGTGCCAGACTTTGATAGATGTAGTTCAGGCTCTGACATCAGTTGCTGAAGCAGTGGTCGATTCAAATGGGAATACCTGGAGCTCCACTGGACCTAAAGCTGGGATATTCTCCTTGAGAAGGTCACCTTTTTGAAAATGCTACGGTGGGCATTGAGCCCAAAAGTCACTCTGCTACTGAATCTGCATTATTGTATTGTAACATCCACATATATAATTCATGTCATTTTATCCATCTGTGTTGATGATAGCAGTGGCCTGATACATTATGTTTTCAAGTCATCAGCACATAAATCTGACTGCCAATAATAGGGTTTCTCATGACTTCAGAAGAATAAGTTTTCTATACTCAGATCCGTCAGTCATTTGGTCATGAGTCAATATGATGTCCAGAATGCCACTTCAATCTCAACCCAAGAGTGAATGCAATAATAAGGATAAAACCTCTCTCATCTCTCAACATCAAACTAATAAAACGTTCTGATGATCAATAATAATCAATTATTTAAAGTTCTGGAATGAAGTCATGGAATGTATTTAACAAATGACCTTGAACCCTGTTCCCAACTGCCCTTAACCTTGCATTCCTTATCTTTTAGAGGACTGTGCACTAAAAAGCAAAAAGAAGAAAATGACTGACATGTCTTGATCAGGCTAGATGTCTGAGCTCTCTTTGCTGGAAAGATGTTAAAAGACCTTCTATTCGTCATTGGCTGAAAGAGTTAACATGCCTTGTCCTAGAAAAATTAATATATAAAATGAAAAAGAAATCAGCCAAACTTAAGGAGATTTGGAAACCATTTCTTTCATTTTCTGGAAGTTCAAAGGTGATTTATTTATAAGGATTGCCTATGAAACGTTTTTCTTTTTTTACATTTGCAATTACATGTGCAATTATGTCACCCACCTTGTTGCACAAAAGCACCATACACGATCCAGATAGCATTCTGGAGAGAAGTGGAGGCTGAAGGCTGCGGAGGACCTCCTGTATTGTTGTGGCAACGCACTGCCTGGATACGCCTCAGGAGGAAGATCATGATGCCCACCACAGGGATGGCTGCGGCTATGCATGCCCACACGGCCAGGTCGAATGGTGCAAGTAAAGAGAAAATGTTGATCTTTTCCTCTGATTTACGCATCAGGATTCCCACAGAGTAGTCCAGGTAGCGCTTGCTAAAGTCGACCACACTCTCGCGCTCTGGCGTGATGGTAATAGCCGAGATGGCCAAATCAGCTCGCTGTGAATGAAGAAACATCGTCAGGCCAAATTTTTTGAGTTCAGCACGTTTTCACAAAACAAGACTAATAGTTTTGAACTAATACAAGTCCAAATAATGGTTTAAAAATGCAAAAAAAAAAAAAAAAAAACCAAAACAAACAAACAAAAAAAACCATTAGAACTTTGGATCTGAACATCCTCTTACTTTCAGCAAATCAAACCATTCTACTGTGTACCCATTACATAACTAACTTTGAAGGAAATAAACAAGAACTTCAGGTGTTTCCCTAAATTTGTGCTTGAATGATTTGAATGATTCATATGTTGCTCATGACTGATGTCTGCATCTATCAGTCTAATGGTTCTTTTGAGCTTTAAACACTACTATGTTTAGTCATTCTATGTGCAGTGAAAATGCTCTTTCCAAAAAATTAGATACATACATTAAAATGTTAACACAGAAATCCAAATGAACAGAAATGTGAAACTTTATATCATCACTAAAATGCAATAAATAAACAATACTGACCTGATCAAAGAAAAAGAAGACTGATTCATTCACCTTTTTCACCTCTTTTTTGTTTTTGTAAAAAAAAAAACCACTAACCTTGGCAATAAGTTCTCCGATCATGCCATTCCAGGATCCGTTAGGGAGCGTTGAGCCATACTTCCCATCGCTGACTTGATAGATGTCATACTTGAAGCCCAGAATCTTTGCAAGTGCATCCAGGACATCCATTGAGAAACCCTTATATCTTTTGGGTTGACCCAGAATGTTTTCTGCCACCATCACAAAAGGTTCTTCCTGTTTGAATTAAAATTGTAAATTGGTTAAAAGTGGTTTCAGATAACATATTGTTGAGATAATGATAACACACAAAAATGTCAAGCATGGGAATAAAATTGGTCATGTTGAGATTAAGACTCAAACTTTAAGAAGAGTAGAGTATGCGCTCATTCAGTCTCACACATGTCATTTATCAAGATACACCAAAATTTCCCCCTGGTGAGACAGGCAACTGAAGCGAGGACACATTTAGTCATCTTAAGAATGGTGAGGCGACACCTTCATGAGGAACTCCTGCACGATCTAGATTAAACTTCATCATAATAAAATAGTTGCCTTTGCAGTTGTTGACCCGTAACGCCTGGCGCCACGGCAACTGCTATGGTTCATCACTGTGTAAATTACCATTTTAAATTTACTGCTTCCACCCATGATTTCTCTTTATGAGTTGAAAGTGTCAGGACAGAATTAAATGGGTGGAAGCTGAGGAAAATGGGCGAGGGGGACATGGAAGAAGAGGGGTGGTAAAGTGTGCAGGGGTAAATGATTTGATTAAGTGACACTGCCACCAGAAAGCTGAGCAGGACTTATGTGAATAAATATGGTGCAGGTAAATCATCTGTGAAGAAGAGGAAAAATGAAGAGAGGAGGATGAGAAGTAATTGAGGTAGAGGACGAGAGCAGACACTTTGCCTCTGGAATGCGTGAAGTTGGTTTTGGAAAGATTCCTGCAACATAGGTCTCCTTTTTAATGGCCAAAGTGCCAGGACAAATTGGAAATGATACTCCTGTTTACAAGAGTAGAAAGTGTCTGTGGCTGCTATCTGGTGTCCTCTTACACAATGATCGTCTTAATATTTGTAAAATAAGATCATCAAAACTTCTCCATGCAGTGCTGATGACTGTCTAAGTGCTTTAAAAGAGTGGTTTGTTGTTATCTGAAAGGACTGAAAACCATCATGTTGCACTTCGTCTTGAAATAGGAACTTTCACAGTACACAGATGTGTATTTTTTCATTTTCATTTTTTTTTTTTGGGATCTTGATGCGAATGTTAATTTTTTATCTGGGGAGTAACACAACATATTACAATCATATAATATGATTGTATGTGGTTGTTATTCAGTGATATATCAATGATGTTGCACAGTCAACGAGTGCACATTTGATTGGATTGTTGTAAAACTCAAAAGAAAACACAATGCTATTCAGGTTAAACATTACTCTAATCTTAATGATTGGTGATGGGGCCAAGGACTGCAGAGTTCAACTTGGAGTGATTAAAAATAAACCACCCATTTTGAAAGCTGATTTCTTTACCCTCTTTTGGTCATATGAACTTACTTGTAGGAAATAACTGAATAAAAGTTCAGAGCTATGTAATATCTGCAAGCTTTTTTCACCCTGACTTAACATGGCAGACCTCAAGGACCATATCTGGCCAACTGATCAACAGATACTTGACAAAGTGCACTCAACATTGTGATCCAACTCAGACAGAGTGAAGTCTGGAAAGCTGCCACTAAATCTGTGGCTGCTTTCAGAGGAAAGGACCTAGACTTGATTCTTTTGTAGAAAACCTCAGGTAACTCCAGGTGCTGATCACTTTGAGGCTGCAGTATAAGTATAATTATACATTATCTATTAATAAAAAGTTAATTAGGTTAGAATTCTTGGTAATTCAGGATGTTTTATATGATCATATTTCAACAGTTTGTTGTTTGCTTGTATTTATGCTCATTATTGTCACTATTGAGGACATGCAACAGTTCTTTTATTTGCCTCACATTCATCAAAATACATAAAAAGAGGAACTTTTATTGTGAAACATGCAACAACCTAACAGCCTTACTCTGACAACCCCCCTGAAAACTAGAATTTACACAGAAATTTAAATATTTTAGAACATAAAAAATGACTGATATAAATAATTCCTTTTGCTATTGTTTATTCCATGATTGAAATCTGATTCACAAATCAGAAACTTTTTGTTTTTCTTCAACCCTTTAAAGTCTAACATATGGAGCAGCAAGACATTCAGCAGTCAACATCTGGTCACAACTTGTCATAAACTGTGGCCAGATGTTGAGCACACTTCTGTCGTGTTTCACTTCTGTTCAGCCAACACATGGAAAAACAGCTTTCACACTCATATGTGGTGCGTGCATGTACTCGAAGTGACAGTATCCACCTTTAAAGCTACTTCTAAGATAAAAGTAAGGTTTTTCTCTAGATATTGGCAAATTTCACAATAAAGGATAAGAGAAATAATAAAAACTCTTTGATTTTAAAGCACTGCTGTGTTGATTTTCAGACTGAAATCCTCAACAGGTTGAGTAATATTTTCCCTACAATCAAATTGAGTTTAGATTCATAGTACAAAAGTGATTTGTTTTCACAAACTACTTTCACAGATTAAGTCAGTCCAATCCAGTGTTGTATTTCAAAATTACAGACCTATAAAATCTCTAACAATACGTATATATTCCTCTATATTCCTTCTCATATTAAAAGTAAATTTATTGTCTTCACAGAGCGCTTTCATATCTGATTAGGTGTACACTATCTCAGAGTCATCTTGTAAAATATCCGACCAATCTAGATTGTATTTCAAAATTAAAGCCCCATAAAATTTACTATATAGGTCATAGCTCCTAGATATTCATATTCATATAAAAAGGAAACTCCTTTTTTTCACAGACCACTTTTCCTTCAGGGTGTTTTGATGTTAGATTTTAAAATTAAAAGCCTATAAAATTTTATCTATGAGCTGTATTTTTGCCTTACTGAAGACTAAGCACATTCACTTATGCCCCACAATTACAGATAGTTTTGAGGACATATATTTCATGTAAAATGCACGGTTGTCCCACTGATCATGAAAACTGTCCATACATAATTTAAATAAAACTTTAATTTCATTTTTAGTTTTAATTATGAACCAGAGGATCAGAATTAAGGTCTTTTAATATGTTACCCAAACATTTACAGGCCTATTGGATTTCCTAGTATTTCTTTGCACGTAAATTAAATACTAAAACGTTCAGCATTTCTTTTTATGAGAAGCTAGAGCTGAATCCGTGGGTATAAACTGCAACCTAATAAATGCGTTGATGTGTTCTTTTTACTCATAATTGCCTACTCAGGTGAATGTGTTAATCAATTCAGCGTATTCCCAAAACTCACCAGTAATGTTACAATCTTGAGTGTCACTCCCTGCATACTGCTCTCTATCCGATTCTCCTTCAGGCTGCCGTTCAAACCACGAGTGGAGTCCCACGACGCCAGCTAAAAGGAAGAAAGAAAAATCAGGTAGGAAAAAGTTAAAATTGTAAAACACAGGTGTTCTCTAATGGTCAAAGTTTCCACATTCCTGACTGATAAATCTATCACAGGTTTAATCAAGTAGGAATACTGTGCACACTAAATTAAGAGCTGGAGAAAAAGTAATCTTCCCATTTACCATCAATTGACAGTTTGTAATGATAAGCAGTCAGTTTGCTTCATCTGAGCTGTTTACCAAGACAAGACTGGGCTCCTAATGTTTTATTTGTATTCTCTGTTTATCTTCCAGTGTTGAATCATGAAATGGTTTATAAGCAGTCTGCACCATGCTACAAAACTGATGACACAAATGGAGGTAATGATGAGACAGCAGAGCATAATTATCCAATAATTACAACTTTAAATAGACTTTCAACTCATCATGTGAAATTGTCGCTTGAAATACAAAGTAATAAGCGGCGGACATCCGTTTGAGCTTGTGTCTTTAATCTAAACAAGCCTTCAGTTTTTTTTTTGTTTTTTTTGGACTCTCATTCCACATGGTCAACCTCTAGAGCTTTGTCTCAGGTTGTGAAACTGATGTTTGTTAAATTCTTAATCACTGCTTCTAGCTGGACAGGAATCCCCGAGCATGACACATCATTTGGACCAGTCTTTTATTTGAGCAGACAGAACAAGACTTGTCGCCTACAGTCAAGCACAGGCCTTTGTGCCAAATGGCAAGGAAATTTGTTTTTAAAAAATAGCCCAATGTTTGGATAGTTTTATAAAATGCCTTAATTTTCCAAGTTTTTTGGTTCATTGCAGTCTTTGAATTGTAATATGATCCATATCAAAAACCTTTTAACAAGTTGTGCTTAGATGCTTGTATATATAAAAAATATAAGCTATTTCAACACGTAATTTATTTGTGTTATAACTGTCAGTGAATTACTAAGTTCAAGGTCCATCTACTGATGAAGTTACAGAGAGCATAAAACTGAATAAATGATCCTAAATAAATAAAGTCAAGATTTAAACTAATTCATTTTATTTCTGTAAATAATTATTACACAGTAAAACTTTACAACATTTACATTCAATACAACCTCTAAAAGTGGGCTTAAAAGGACTCTGATTTACCTTGTTCCTTGTTTTGATATTGGCATAGTGTATATAAAAACATTATTTTGTATTCTTACTGTGCTCTACCTGACTAGAGCCAAGGTTGATGGGAAAAATAAAATGAACAAGTATATCTGTGTCACTGACACCATTTGCACAAGCAGTCTCGAAATTAAAAATGACTAGACAACAGGGAAAAAAACAATTATGACTCATACAAAAGGCAGCAACAAAGGTATTGGAGTGTAAATGAGATAGACGCTTGTGAGGCAATCAGGCTAGCAAAAAAAAAAAAAAAAAAGAAAAAGAAAATTTCATTATCAGTTATTATCTGTACGTTCTTCACAACACATCTGCAGAGTCTTAGTGCAATTAATTGCTTCACTGAAAACTGATTAACAAAGTGAAATGATGAAGTGAGTGCTGCTTACAACCCACCTGCTTGTGTGGGTGGATGTAAACAGTTTTCTCCTCTGAAGGATGTCACTCATGAACTGAGCCTTATGTTTAAGCGTTGAGTCCTTGTTACATTTGTGGAATGTTAATTTTAAATATAATATGCAGTAGTTTATATCTTATATATATTATAACACTTTTACTTTTGTAAAAAATGAAACAAGTGTTAATGGGACTGTAGATCTTGAGCCACAAGTTTGCTTGAACACTTATATGAGTGTATAGGTATATGTGTATAGGCTCCAAAGCATCACTCCCCACAATGAGATTTTCTGGGGTGATGCTGGGGTGGTGGTGTTATTTTTCTGTAGCAGCAGCAGGCTTGGCAAGTGTGCACTGGTTAACAAGGCAGAGCTAGGCCCTGTTTGCTCCTTAAATAGACAAATGAACTACAGGGTGTAAACAGAACGAACCATGTAGAGGGATGTATGCATAGCGTTGCTCCCGAATCAGCCAGAACTAACTCCTGAGTCATCTTCTGTTCACCTCTGCTGGATATGATTTTGGTCTTGTTGGCAAACAGTTCTTACAGCTGTAGCACAAACTCAAAAATAGACATCTGACAGTGCCCTGTGGTATCTGGCACCAAAAACTAAAAGGTGGAGTTAGACTGGATCAGACTGGTTCTAGTGCACTTGTTCATGATTTGTCCCTTGGACTGTTGCCAGTAGACACACATCCATGCCATATCTGAAATTCACATGTCTTAACATTGTTTTTCCTCCATTAGACACTCGGTGTTCACAATATTTCAGCTCATCTGCCTACGTTACTGGGCTGTATGTTCGCTTCTTTGCGTGCTCGGGGGCAAGGTGTCAGTCTGTGTTGCCAGCCTCACAGGGGGCTATTTTCTCCATGAGCAGCTTCGTCCTCTGTGAAAAACACTGAGCAATCTCTGCCCAAGAACACTAAAGACGAACACTTCTGCTTCACAGAGCTCTGCACACCAGTATGCCATCGGGAAGGTCACAAACACAAAGTGAAACCACACCGGCTGCATTTCAGTGACTTTCACATGGATGGTCACAGAGATCTTTTGACACCAACTTTAAATATTTACCCTTTAAACTAATAATTTCTTTACTCACTTAACCTCAGGTAGTCACACGGACATCTGTATGCAACAAAGTCCCAGCGCAACTTGCAGCATATTTGATTTTGAGAGATGTGTTATGTGCTTTAAGCATAGAAAAAATATTTTAGTTACTTGATGTAAGATCTCTAAACCGTTTCTGGTAGACTGTCAAAAACAACAACAAAAAAGGCCAACACGAAGAAGCTCCAAGTTTGTATTGAAATGGATTTTTGAGTTTAAACACCTACTGCATGAATTTCATCATGAAAACAATCTAAGTTTACCAAAGAGAAAAGACTTTTCACCACAGATTAATATTTTATCAAGGCAGTCTCTAACAGTGTTAGAAGAACACACCTTTTGTCTTTTTTAATATTGTTCCTTGACTCATGTTCTTAAGTTCCAACAAAGCTACATTTTACATTGCCCACACTGAGATTATTTATCTATTCATTTTCTCCTACATGATGGAGAACGCTGTGCTAACAAGATTTTTAATCTGGTTATGCATCTAAAAAGACACAACAATGACAGGGCTGCTATTTAGCTAGACTGTAAATAACCATTTTGAATGGTTCTGTGAGAAGTACACTGACTATTTGAAAACAACAAAAGGGACAGAAGTGAAATGATTCAGTTTTAATAGCACCACAACTCTCAATTAAAGAATCCACAAAAAAAAAACCTTACAAAAAAAATCTCTCGGTTCCGCTCCACGGCCCCATTAAAACAGCATCATTATAGAAATGCCAGTACACTCTCAGCAAGTTGTAGCTATTCTGCTTCTTCTTCTTCTTCTTTAATTCAAGGCATCAAGAACTTCCATATTGACAGGCTCTTTATGCTAGTGTGCATCTCATTGAGCCTAACGCCTTTGTGTGGCACTCTGCAGCATGACTTGCTGTGCCTGTGTTTAACATATCACAGTGTACACTAATTGCCTGGCTTATTTTATGTGTCCCCAAGCTAGGGGATATGGAGAAAAGTTCTGATGTAAAAAGAGCCACCAGTGACAAGCACATTAGCAGTCAGCGCTGGTATTGAGACACTAGAATTTGCGTACCATTATATAGCACAGAACAACAAAAATAATTGAATGTTACAAGAAGACTATAATTGCTCTGACCATGGATGATCTAACTGTTCAGTCTGTGTAATGTGAGATTTTAGAAACTACAATTCATCAGCCTTTGCCCCTCCTTATAACCATCACCAACTAGCTACACATACAAAACTAAATTTTTTAAGTGTTTTGTTATTTTACTAAAATAAAGAGACTAAAATATCACATCTACAGACACTTTCAAACTTTTAAGCAAAAATACTTGCAGTGTAGTTCAAAAGCATTCCTACTCATGTCAATGGTACTTTTAGATTTTTCCAGTTTTAAATTGAGTTTTGGTGCATGATGGAGTTTATTGAATGCAACAAAAAGGCACACATCTATCACAATAAAGCATCCTCTGCAGACCCCCAATCACATCACAACACCAATATAACAACTGGGACACTGTCAAATAATAGGAGGCTTTTAACCGCAGATAATGAGAAGCTGGGCAGCTGAAAATCCCTACATGTTATGACACTACCCCACATTTTATTGAATGATTAAAAAACAAAGAAGAGCAGACCAAACTGGATAAGGTTATAAAAGTTTTGGAGCAAAGATAAGTGGCAGTGTTATAAGATACAAAAGAAATACACGTCTGAAAGCATTATGTGCTACTTCTCAGACCCTCCTGGTGTGACAAGTAGGTTTGTTAGGAGTTGAAGAAAATCTTGTTGCAGGTGTAACCGCTGGAATTCAAAGGTTGAGGTGTCACTGCTGACAGTGTATATCAATGTAAAAACTATGTATTGAGAAAGAATTGGGCACAGACTTGTGAGACAGGATTGTGTAAAGGCATAAACTGTGTGAAGTACAAAAGAACATCCTGCAGAATTTTTAACTGCACGAAAGAAGCTGATTCCATTGTTTGTATGAGTCAAATAATTGTTTGTATGAGTCAATTTCTGCTTCTGTCCATGAACATGAGTCTGCAGAGGTCTGCTGGGCCCATCTGACCACATGTAGCCCAAAACCCACTTACCACAAGGACTGAAATTGCTGACGAAAGAGCAAAAAAAAAAAAAAAAAGATAAGCAACGAAAGACAAAATTAAGAAGTCATGAAGGCAAAGCTTTGCAGAAGAATCATCTGTTTTCCATTATGTGCTATAGACCGTATATGCATGATTACATCCATACACCGTCTGTCATGATGACAAACACCACAGGACGGCATTTTGTTTCAAGAAATATAATTAACAATATTATTATAGATGCTATCTAAGGACCATTGTCTTGCACTGATATAATGATCATAGATCATAAAGACATTTTGTTTTTCAAGAGGAGTGACCTTAATT
>JAOWBL010000007.1:7060378-7080538 GCA_028564865.1 Zenarchopterus dispar | reverse complement strand
CCTGCTCAGGCTACTGCCCCCGCGACCCGACCACGGATAAGCGGAGGAAGATGGATGGATGGATGGATGGATGGAGTGACCTTAATTCTAAACAGTGTTAAACACTGAATTGTGAAATATGCAACATAAAAACAAATCATAATAAAATTATAATTAAAAATGAGCCAGCATAAATAAAATGAGGCATAATCAAAACTGAAAAAGACACTCAAATATTAAACATTTGAATCTAAGTTTAAGGAATCTTTCACTCCTTATTAGATAGTATATTAACACCATTTTATATTTAAACAATTTAAGTTTTTTCATAATGTGTTAAACCTTTTCTTAAACGCTGGTTTCTTAACAGTACTGATGATAGCATTTAAAGTTGTATCTTTATGTGGTGTAACACTTTAACTTAGATTATTGGAGAAAGATACCCTCAACAGTAAGCTGCCAGGAAGAAGGGTGATTTCCAGGTCCACTTGTGTTTTTGTTCTAAACTTAGAAAACTGAATGGTTGCATTTTAAATAAATGTCTAGTTTGAATGTATTATCAGTTGCGGTTAGAACTTTTCTGAAACAAATTTGACTCATTGGCTCATTGATGTTGCTGGGTTTTCCTTGTGTGTGAGTGTGTTACTTAAATCTTCTACCTAAATATTCTCAGACTCTGGGAACTTTTTGGATTTAAGCCAATAGGCGGCAGCTTAAACACAACATCCAGGGACAAGCGGATAACTTGTATAAAAACATTTAAAATATCAAGGCATGGTAAAATAATACAATTTAGATTTGTATTTAAATTGTATTTGTAATAAAGATTTGTATTATAAAAACAACATAATATGAGACTATTGCACAAGTTAATCAATCAAAGCATCTACAGATGAGTCCACCAACAGGACATTCAGACCCCCCTTAAAAATGTCCAACAAAACCAATTCAGCCAACTTCAGGGTCTTTTGCGGCTCGAAGCAAACAGAACTGCACATTTTAAAAGCCTTTTTCCCAATTTGGTCTATATCTTTGGCACAGTCAATAAAAATATATTTTGGAACCGAAGGCTGTATTGGTTTGTATAATTTTTACAGACATTTGTCTGGAGATTAAAAAAAGGAGAAGATCAGGAGTAGATTTATAAATAAAAATATGCTAGTGTTTCAGTCTGTATGCTGACAGTGAACACCATCTGACTTGAGCATACAAAGTACAGATGTTTATGTGGTACCCTGGCAATCTGAGAAGCCACAGAAGAGCTAATTCTTACTCAGAGGTGCATAATAGCTCTCTCGGAGTTTGCCAGCGGGCCTCTGAATGGTAATGGTTCAGACAATGACAAGCAAAATCATTCTATATGATGAAGCAAAGATTAAATCTGGCAACAATTCCCAAATTTATATTGACAGCAACAGACGTGACCAAAGAGATAACATCCCTGCAGTTTAGCGTCATGGTGGAAAAATCATTCTGCGGGAATATTTTTCTGAACCATGGTGTAGGAGATTATTTATGACAAAAGAAAAATAATGGATGCAGAAAATTATATAGCAGATTTAGAGAAAATCTCCTCCCAAATGCACAGGATTTTCAGAGTGGTGCAAAGGACATGTACCTTATTTCAACATAACAAATCGAAAGCAAACCAGAGAAAGCAACATGGGAAAAACCTGACGGCATGAGGCTTTGATGTCACAGTGATCAGGTGAGATATAGACCTGAACACATGGACGTGATGAATAAAACACTAAAACTCAATCACCTTATCTATTGAGAAGATGACTTTGTGTTTGCTAGGCAGCAATCCGCAACACTTCCGTGTTTACACCCAAAAAAAATTGTGCATGTTGTGGCCAGAAGAATGTGATTAAAACTTTTCAAAGAGATACAGTGCAAAATGAGGTGGCTGTTTGAATTACTGAAGACAAGAGACACCTCATCTGTCCTGTCGATGGAAGATAAGCTTGGCAGACATGGCGCCAGTCTATCACTTTAACCTCTAATAAACAACATGAGGCAGCATTCACTCCATAAAACTATGTCGGACAGGGAAAATAGAAAAAAACTGGGATGGGAAGGAAAGGAAATTACTATAAAGGAAATGCAGCAAATGGGAAATGAGATGAAGTGAGTTAATTCCTCTGTCAGAGAGAGCATTCAGGCAAAAATAATAGGTTTCAATGATTATAAATTCCTGTTTCCATCATTCCTCCATTTATTTAGTGAACATGTTTCATATTTTGGCTCTAAAATGCGTTATCTTGAAGTATTGAGATCGGTGCAGTGTACAATCATAGTTGTGCTCTTTGCTGTCTATTTCTGAATATGTTTATCTATTGCATCAGGGAAAGGAGACAGATCTGGAAGATTCCAAACTAGTGCTTTTTTATATCTTTACTTTACCTTTTTTACAATAAAGAGCATGATCTGTGCATGTTGAAAACTTGAATGAACTCTGTCTTTTTTTTTTTAAAATAACATATTTAAAGAAAAGTGACTCCTCATATCATCCAGTATAGTGTCTGCAGCAGGATTAAGCAAGTATGTTCACATTAACTTCTCCAACCGGAGTAAAATAATTTAATAAAAAACAAACCATGAAATTACCATGTTACAAAATGTTATAATACTGCTGTGATTTGCTTAGTTAAGACAAGACAATTTAACCAGATTGGCTAAATTGGATATGCTTGTACTCATGTCTTAAATGTCAATTGACAGCTGAGAAATATCAGCAGTTTGCAATAAAATTGATATAAAACCTAATTAATACTTTAGAGGTGAGTAACTATCTAATGCGAAACAGAGCAAAGGGTTAAAAAGACTCAAGGAATTGGTTTCTTGTTTATTGTCTTGGCATGTTAAATGCTACAGTCTTTCCCTGCACTAGTAGGGGAGGATCCTAGCAAAGAGGGATGTTTTAAATTATTGTGGAGCCAGAATGTTGTGTGTCTCTAAATGCCTGATTTCTCAGAGCTTTCCAAATTAATTACTGGATCAACAGCCCAATCAGCCTCCTGTGGATCTCTTGTTGGAAAGAGAATACTGCTCTTTAGGGACTATTTAATGTGATTTCTATTTTATCAGTTAGTGAGAAATAGTTCTGGGCAGCACGATAATACAGCAGCTATAAACAATTGCCTCATTTTAGATGCAACATGCAATATGGCACGTAAAAGCTCATCAGAGTTTCCACATCCAATATTATCTAAATTAGCAATCACCATCTAAAGAGTGCTGATGGCCAACATTAAAATTCTGTCCTAACCTTGTGGCTCCTAAAAGCAAGTGTTAGTAAAATTAACTCCTCAGCACTAAAGGCCAAAGTGTGAGCTGGCTGAGTGTGATACAGGTATGAGATGAGTGTATACAGGGCTGTGAGATTTGCAAGATGAGCTCCAGTTAGTATTGCTTTGGGAAGTTTAAAGCCAGTTCTGAATAATAAAAAAAAAGAGATGAATTTGGCTGTTCATTTTCCTATCAGATTAAACCTTCTGATGGCGGTCTCTGCAGTAATTTCAAATATTACATTAGTGAGGCACCATTGCATAGTGACCACAAGATTAAATTTGATTGTGTTTTTACTATGTATTGCACAATGCATCATTTACTCACTAATATCTGGCCAAACACAGACCACATTTGTCAATTTATGGGCATTCTTAAAAGTATTTTAGTCTTCTAGTTTCTTTAAAAGGGTAAAAAAAATGTTATTGATTCTTAGGGATACATAATTTTTTTGTCCTCTGAATCACCTTTTAGAGTTGGAAAAAATGGCAGCACTTATCTTCTAATTCTTAATTATTTGATTTGAATAATGATTTACCTGACCAATGTTTAGATGTAGATATTTTTAACTGGCACTGCTCAATTTCAAACATTCACAAGTAGGTGGTCACGATAGTTTCCGATTATACAAGAAACACATGCATCTCCAAAAGCAAAATAAACCACCTTTCCAGTTGATTTTGGGAAGCTGTTAATTGATTCCCCTCATGCACTTGATTGAGCCTTAACCGATTCAAAGTACTCCACTGAGTACATTATTGCAAAGCCAAACTTTGCCAGATTTTACATATGCACATGTTTCAGTCATGCCCCAAATTAGCAAAGTATTGAGAGTCATTCTTGAAAATGTTACCTCTAGCTTTCTAGTAAACTGCTCTGACAAAAAGAAAGAAAGAAACAAAGAAAAAAGAAAGAAAGAAAGAAAGAAAGGATAAAGAAAGAGAGGAAAAAAAGAAAGAAAGAAATAGAATAAAAGAAAAAGAAAAGAAAAGGTAAACACTGCTGCTGCTCTTTGGAACCTCAATGGTTATTATTCTCATGGCATAGATGTGACTCAGAGAGCCATACCAGTCCAGGTTATGCAGTTTTGAAAATGAATTTTGCTATGTAAGTGGTACCATTAACTGCATAATAAAGTTTCATGATTGATATGGATTGCACCATACTTGATTCTTGAATAGGGAGACCGTGAAAAAAAAGGTACCCTTTCATGCAAAAAAAAAAACCAAACCAAAACAAAACAAACAACAACAACAACAAAAAAACACTGCACACTTTTGGGGTTATATTTTTTGATTGAATATTAAAAACACATTTTTAATAATATCATAACGCTCTAACGATAGTGAAGTCATAGTTGATAGATAACTACAGTGCAATGCATGCGAGATGCTTGGCTTGCTGGAACAATTACATTCGAATGAATTGACTTTTTTTTTTCATGAAAGCTCCATGTAAGCTGGAAGTCATTAGCTATATCTGCTTCGAGATGAGCTGACACATCAATAAGAGCAAACCGGGAAACTAAGAGCAACAACAACAACAGCATCGATCACTCTGCATCAGCACTAGATGGTGGAGAAAACTCACAGTAGCCATTCTGGAAATAGTATTTCAGTCTTCATTACAGTTTCTAACCAGAAAGACGCCTCATCTGAGAGCCATCAGGCTGGGAAGAAAATGGACTGAATGCAGATAAATGATGATGGAGAGGGAGGAAACCAGGGCTGAAAAATGAGGATAAAAGGTTAGGGGAGAAGGAAAAGAAGTGACCACAGAGGAGATGAGGAAGAGCAGCATGAGAGATGAGAAGGGATGATTAAAGCAAGGGACAAAATGAGGATGGCTCTGAGGGTTTGGCAGGTTGAACACAATGTGTAAACATTGTTAGACCCTATTCAAAGAAATACAGGAAACATGGCATTTCACTGCAAAGGAAATCATTCAGTGATTGGACAAGAAGTGCACTGAATGTCTATATCCAAGCTATTACAGCGAAACAAAGAGGAGAGGTGCATGAATTTATGTCTGTTTTCTCAGAGTAAATGGTTCTGCCCAGCAGCGTACAGACAGACACACCAGGTAATGAACAACAGAACTGAATGCACTTGGCATCCCATTATCTGGCCTTGCTGACCCTTTCTGCCTCTAATGATTTGGAGATCATGCGCCTACATTCTGGCATGCTCTCTGGCCTCTGTTCCGTGTTCGCCTGGCTGCATGTTTCATGTTTGCGCTACTTGTTTATTCGTGAAAGCACAGAGTGGCCCTGTTGATGGATGTCAATGCACGTGTGTGTGTTGTATATTCTCTTTGCTAATGCTAATGGCCACATATGATGAATTAGCTCCATGATTTCAGTTAGGCTGAGTGGTGATTAAATCTTCATTACTGCTTCTGGTCAGTCCTGCTCTACATAGATTGCTAAGAAACCCAATTTCTCTTCATTCTGCGAAAAGTCCCTGACTGAATCAGGGCAAAAAGCGACAACAAATTACAGCTGAGAGAGGAGCGCGCAAATAACACTCTCCATCTCCCATTTCAGCTCGGCAACACTCAAAGAAAACTATTCAAAGTGACAAATCCTGAACTCACTTTCTTTTCGCTTTCTTTTATAAAACATTTGAATGCCTGCGCTCATCACATCACCTCGGCTCAAGCTGAGAAAGACAAAGTATAAGTTTCTTTTTTCCTTCGCTAAATCATACTTTTTTATTTTCTTTCTTAACTTACTCTCGTGTGATTACAATCAAGAAACTGTGTGATACATGCAAGATTTTAGCAGATTTGTTCAATCCAGCAGCCTCCAATAAATGCCCCCACACAGGACACCTCATTAGTAAATGCTGAGCCCTTTGACCGCAGTTCTCATCGATCAGAGTACAGAAGATCTTGTGGAAAGTAAATGCAAAAGAGGAGAACAAGAAAGACACAGGACTTCAAATGCAAAAGGCTGATACTGTAAAGTTTTTAAAGAGCAAAATCTATGTGAAACAGAGTTTATAAATAATACTCAGACATACACTTGGATTTCTTGTTGAAAGTTCTCAGTTCTGATCTTGTGCTGTAGACCTTTCTGTCTTGTAATTAATAAATCACCTTTGGTCTTTGTTGCATCTACTGGATGTGGCAGCAAGTAGGCATACATAACTTGTACCTTGCCTTTTTTCCAGAAAGCTACTCTTCTTCTCAAAAATCGGTATTAAATAACCATGCATATTTTTTCCTTCCCTGAGTTAATGTGAAAGTTTCATTTTCTCTGCAATCATCATACTGGTAAGTACTCGTTTTGAGTTTGTGTCAAAGGAAAACTATTCTCAGTGGCTTTGAAGCTTTTACTTTTTTTTTTTTTTTTTTTTTGCAGCACCTACAGAATGGACAGTTACATAAAGCCTTACAAAATGCAATGTGACTAACCCATGAAAAGCTTCTGGAAGGGACTTCTATAAGTAAGTTCTGATTGTCTAGTTTCGTTTTAATGTATAATAGTTTGTAACTGGAGTACAGCAGCGTAACAGAGCCATGCTTCTGGATGCATTTGATTAAGTAGGATACAAGAAGTTATTTCTAACATGTTTAAAAAAAGTTTTAGTTTTAAAAAAAGATATATGAAAAGACCAACCCTCTTCACATCTTTTCCAAACGTCTCACTGTAGCTGGTCCCGAGTATCTCAAACTGTACGTGAGAATTGGAACCTTCAGCACGGAAGTCCATTAGTCCTGTCAGGCCACTGATCCGTCCCTGTAACAACACAAGTGGAATAACAGAGATTTTTTTCTTCGTTTGAGTCTATTCTGTCAACAATCCAAATATTAAGTGAAGTACATATGAACTATTGTGTACGTTATATTTTTCAGTGCTAAAACTCAAATAATTATGTTAAGCTTTTCTTTTGTTAGTATAGGGTTTTGTTGTATTGTAAACATTCATGATTTAGAAGAAATACAAGCCAAAGCTCAGATTTCTGGCTAAAGTGCAGCTCTTTACAGCTCTTCCACTACTTTGTTGTTTCTTCCTGACCCACTGGGCCGTATTACATTTTGGCTAAAAACAGCATGACTCTTTACAACAATAAAACATTCTATTCGCAGATTGAAACATAAGGCAAAACCACTCTCTAGTACAATAGACTTTATTACACTGGAAGAACTAAGAGGGCTATTCAATAAGAAGATGGAAACCAAGAATCTGCCATAAATTCATTTTGATTTCAAAGGTAGAGATCACATAATTCAGTCTGAGTTCTCAGCAGGGATCACAGTGGGTCATCTAACTGTAAATGAATGTGTTGAGTGCAACTAATGCCTCTTTGTATTAACTAAAGCTTTTCATAACTTGTTGCATTTATAGTTTTATATTTATTGAGCCATCTATTGATTTTGTTGCAGTAACTGTCATTCACCTATTTCAAATGAATAAAAATCACCAACTTAGTTAAAAAAGACTTAAACAAATCAAACTCTGCACTTGCATACTTTTTGAATTGTGTCCAGCATCGACCATCCTCCATTCCAAGGCTTGGTGGACTTCCTCATGCAGTTCAGGCTGGCCATGCTGTGCCACTTCCTGTCTTCCAGTTTTCTATAGAAGGCGTTGGCCAGCATCAAAACACTGTCATACAGGTAGAGATTGGACACCTGTATGTGGAGGAAAACATCTAAGGTTACTGCCGTCTTGGGTTTAGTAAGAGTTTTCTTTGCAACAACAGCACACAAACTGTGAGTACAGCAGAAAGAAAGAGGTTGGAATGTGAAAAATTGTCAGAGCTGAATGAAATTTTACTTCTTTGAAACGAGCAGAAACTTGCAGCAGTTAGTGCTCTTTGTTCTTTTTTTCATGAGAGACACGTTGTTTCCTTATTACAGTCTGTTCATGCTTCATTTTATGCAGAAACTCTCTGATCAAGCAGCGAGAATGAGTTTTTGGACAATGAGATTTGTCTACCTGCTGGTGAAAGAATTTCCACAGCACAGATGCAAAAAAAAAGAAGTTTGCTTCAATTTCTCTGTTAATGCATTTTTGAACTGTTAGATGAATACCTCCTCCTCAAAAGCAGCAAATCCTGTTCACAATACTGGCTGCTGCTCTGGGCTTCTGGTTCATGACATGTTTTGACTTTCCCTCCATGCTGCTCACTGCTAAGATCTCTCATGAGTTGGTTCCACTTGCCTCAAGGTGAGTGAGTCAGAACGCTAAATCCAGGTGAAATTCATCTCAGTAGCTCTAAATGTCTGAGGTCACACCACAGCTGATAGGTTGTGAAGGGGATTAGCACAAGAAAGCGCCACCGTCCTTTCAGCATTAAACTATTCTGATAAATACTTTAAATGACATTACCCGATATTTAACCCTCTTTCATGTGAATTATTGAGGACTGTGGTTACACTCACCACATGGTTTTGCCATCTGTCCGTAATGTGGAAAAAAAGGAATGTGAACATTTCAATAGAGCTACAGGGAACACAGCCATTTGCTCTCCAGATGGACTGAGCCAAACAAAAGTCTTTAAGAGGTGTAAGGAGGTGCTCCTAACTCCCTATTGTGAGTAATAAATAGCAGGTTGAACAAGGTTACTTTGAAGACATTAAGAGAGTGACTTTGTCTGAAAGAGATAAAGCTGTATGCTGTACTTTGACTCTTTGACTGTACTTCTGTGCAAGGGTTCCTATTTAAATCCCAAATACAAATTATACAGAGCAGAATCTGTTTCACAACATGTAGCATTTTCCAAAACATGAGGCTTTATTAGACTTGGGGTGTCTCAGTAATGTATTAATAAGTAATACATTTATTTTCAGGCATCTAGAAGTTCTGTTTCAAATAGAGACTAACAAAAAACAAGCAACAACAACAATTTACACTGTTCTGCCAGCTTTTCCCAAGCACACAGTGGTGCAGTCATCTATATTCATGACCATTCACGTTGCTCATAATTATCTTGCCAAGGGAGTTTAATATACATTCACATGCATACGTAATCAGTTTATATTTGTAGTCATATGGAACTTGGCAGATGCACCATGGCTGCATGTTTATACTGTACTGCTAAAGTGAAAACTCAGAGGAATGAGTATAATCTAAGAATTAAGCTCACAGACCCTTAAGAAGCATATGTGATTCACCCACAGCAGGAAGGAGCCACAAAACACTGTACAACACATGTAGTATGAGATATCTCACCCTCACATCCTGACTGAAGACACCTGGAATCACACTTTAGAAAAATGACAAGTGACAACAAGTGGGGGGCTCCGCCCACACTTAAATATATCAGTCACCATGGTCAGGTGCTGAAAGCAGGCTCTGGTCTTCCAAGATCCTCCAAAGAAGCTCAGAAAATAACTTACCCGTAGATGTCAGCCACTGCTGACCAGGCTAGCAAGTCTGCCTGCAGAGAGATATTTTGAATTTTCCTCAGGTTTCAACTTGGCTGTCCTCTTCACTCTCTGATGGACTTCGACACCACCAGGTGTCTCAGCAGAGTTCAGAACATCATCAACGACAGTTCAGAACCCAGTTCCCAGCTGTTTGACCTGCTGCCCTCTGGCAGGTGTTACAGGTGCGTCAAAGAAAGGACAAACAGACTGAAAAACAGTTTCTTTCAGACAGCGATCACTACGATGAACTCTCACATGCAACAACCCCTGCCATCACTTACAGTGAGCAATATATCTCACCCTGTGCGCTATAATTATGAAAAATATTCTGTGCAATACTCATTTGCATTCTCTGCAATATTTTATTATACTTTTTTATATTCTTATTTTTTGTATTTTTCTATCTTTATTTTCAAATAGTCTTGCACTGTTTTCTCTGTCTTGCAGGACTTTTATGTTATATATATTTCATATCTTACACTTATTAGTTACAACTATTTGCACTAGAAAAGGTAAAGCTCTGCAATCTTGTTGTACATCCAGTATACAATAAAGAGTACAATAAAGAGAATTGTGATTGTGATTCTGTGTTTCACCATGAGCACCAAGCGAAGCAGAAGTTCTGTTTTTCCCTGCCCTCAAAGAGGGGGCTTCTCTCTTCATGATTAGGAACAGTGCAAAGCATGCTCCATCTGTCTGGGGATTGTTCACGCCAGGAGACCATTGACAGATGCTGTGGCTTTAGTGTTTTGTAGTCTGCTTCAATCCTGGAAAGGCTCTGGGAAAGAGTGCTGTTGCCCGTTCTGACCCCTTATTCTCAGAGTTGAGAGACCTGAAGATGAGAGGTTTGCAGTCCCTCCATGAAGCTGGACTAACCACATTGATTATGTCAAAACAGCTAATCAGACTGCAGATCAAAGCAACCCAAATTCTTTTTTTTTTCTTTTTGCCCACATTGGATTTTCCTTTTGCCTGTCTGAACAGCTCAAATGACATTAAAAACGATGTTTTCACATAAGACCTGGTCACTTCATATGAGGCATTAAATCGGATACATATCATGCACATATTAGATATCTATCTAACGTTTTTCAATGCGCCTTCAGTCTGATCTGTGAGGTTGGATCTCATCCATCTTTGACGCCACTGTTATGTGAATAATAGTACAATTTGCAATGGTACTGCAAATTTAAATGGCTCCCATTCCTCATCTACACACGTCTCTGTACGGATGAAGCCATCGCTCCCCATGTCCCCAGTGAAAAGGTTTGCTCTCCTTTTCCTCAGGTTTCTTTCATTATAAGCAGTTTATGCATTTGTCCACTTCCACTGCACAAAAACTTCAAAAAAAAAAAAAGAAATCCCACAGACTCCCGGTTGGTGCATCTTCATTTACATCAATACACTTGACATACTGCATTTGACCTCACTTTTCTTCCAGCCCATGTAGGGGCAAAAGAGACTTCCAAAGAGACTAATGTGAACAACTACAAAAAAAGAATCAAATTGCATCAAAAAATCAGAATTGAGCATTAAGCCCTACATTGTCAAGATCAACAGAGACCACGCGGGAGTGCTTTGAGGGCGCTGTGCTGCCATGGCTCCAGCTGTCTTCACAGGTGAAGGGTATGACATCTTGGACATCCTCCTTGATGCGCACAATTTGTCAGAAGATGACCAGGAATACTTATTGTCAGATCAGTGAAGGTACAATCACTTGCCATATGCCTAAAGGCTCGATCAGAGGCGTCTTCAGTTAGGACATTGAAGGGCGTGATGCCCCGTGCTACATATTCCTTCAGGGAACAGAAGTTGGAGACCTATCTTATTTTATGTGTTCCTCCTCTTTATTGCTGGGAGAAGTGAATCACACTGCTACCATGTTGTAAATTCACTGTTCCCAAACTTCCAAATCTGAACCTGAGGGAAGCTAAGTGCCTCGTGCCATTGAAAATGAGATGCATTTTTAATTTGAAAAACACTGGAACTTTGGAGTTAGTACTTTTGCATCTCTCACTTTGTTTGAAGGATTTTGATGTGTATGATGTTAACTGCAACCTATTATAACCAAAATTAATGCAGCTACCTACAGACTTGTACACTCACCATTCAGGATTACAAGAAGCAGTTGTTTCACACACAAACGGACAGTTTTACACTGAGTATCCTAGCAAATGTGAAATACATATGTGAAATACGAGTAACAGTTGGAGTGAGGCGTTTGGCAAAAACCAAACCACATTTGGTTTTTGCCAAATGTGGCATGAAAATCATGCCCAAACATGTTCGCATTGGATTGATTTGTCTTCGGAATATTGTTCCAGAATTCCTTTCTTTTAAAGATGGGATTTTGCAAGCCATAACTGTTAAAACTGAAAGTAGACAGATTTTCTCTTATTTACTGCAAATGAGAATTAGGTAGAAATCTTTAACTAGTTTTTACCTCCAGGGACTGCAGGTAGCCTTCCTGTGGGTCACACAGCAAGGAGGAAATACGATGATTGTTCCTCATACAGCGAACGTTGGTGTCTCTCCACAATGGGAAAATCTGACGAATGATGGTCATCCGTCCCAGAGAGCTGTGAACCAACTCCATGATGTCGGCATCACTCACCTCCTGAAGACAAGGACAACAGAGAAATCGCTTTTTTACTTAATGTTTGTCAAGCACAGTGACACATTTTCTTCAGATTTAGATTGCTGCACAGTGAGAAAATATGAAAGAAATCACAAATGTCTCTGGACATTTTGATAAGAAAAATGACAGCAGGCGTTATTGGCTGTGTCTGCTTCATGACACACTGAGATAACGTATCCTAATTAACTGTTTTAGCAAGCTGGATGAAGACAACTATCAGAGGTTTGGGCTGAAAGTTTACCTTGCCTGCTCAGCTTCACCTTGACTTTTGTCTGTTTCTATTTGCACATCAATCAACGGTGTCCGAACAAACAACATTTATGTCCCGGTGGTATTTTATTCAAAAGAAATGCCAACTAACATTAATTCTGTGACTTAGTAGATCAACATTTGCACTCGTAATGTGGATGTGATATTCAAGAGTAAAGATCTCTTTGTTTTGTTTTTATAATTTTAGAGGTGATCCTTTCACTCTAATCTGGCATTGTTGTGTAGATCATGCTGCATTAAAGGTAGTAGTGAGGTAAGATAGCTGGAATGACAGTTCTCTGGACGCTTCTGTGAGGTAAACCTGTTTTTTCTTGTGCTTCATCTGTTCCTGAATAGGGATCAAGACAAAAATGAAGACATTGTAGGAAATGTGAGTGCCATGGCTGCTTTTCAATGCTACCAGAAGAGTTCCACCTTTCAATGTCATTTCTTCATGGTATCGTTGAACGCAAAGAGAGACAGTAACTTTGACTGGGAAGAGCCGCAACCTGGTTTCTGCAAAGACTCATGGGAGTAAAGCACAATTTCTTCATGTGTGCTGATTACTTTTGCTGTAACAGTGAGAGCAATCACATTGGATTATGCTGGCAAGAGTTGCTAATTGTGTTTCATGTATATGAAAGCCGAGCTGGCGCATCAATCAACAGTTTTTAGAAGTGGATTGGAGGATAATTAGAGGAACAACAGTGTGCTTTAGGCCTCTGTTACAAGAAGTAACATTTGCAAACTCTTTCCTGTTAGCTCTGGATGAGAAAGATCTCAAATGGATCAAGCTGTCATTTCTATTTTCCTTGTTTCTTTTCAACATGAGAGTGCATCCAAAAACACCACCTCATGAAACTGATGCAAAATCTTTAGGCTGGTTGTTAAAACTTTTAAAATTATTGAAACAATAACTGTTGAACATAAGCCATCATTGTTGACAAATGACCCAGAAAGCATTGTACACTTTAAGCAGCACATAAGAACTCTTGGAACTTTCAGCTCAGAGGATACTCCAATAGATGTAGAAGTTATGTTGCTCTTAAGACACTGTCCAAGACTTGGACAGCTCAGTAACTTTTGAACTTTCTCTTCAGTCATTGAGTTTTTGTCACCGCCGCCATCATCTCTTTGCTCTGTGAGCTAGTTTCATTGTGTTTGATGTTGTCATAGTATTGAGATGAGATTATGCAGTTGTTGCGAGAGATGACTGAGAAGGGAGTTGAAAAGTTACTTTATTTTTCCAGAAAATACCCATGGGAGACCATGAGATCTAGGTGTTGCTTCCTAAAACTAATCCAGTATTCGTTTGAAGTAATTTAAAACTGATATTTTAGCATGAAAAAACCCTGCTTTTAAGTTATGGTTAGCACTGTAATTCAAAATATGTCTCAAACTTTGAGGATATTTGAAGGAATTTAAATATTTCATTTTTTCCCCAAACAACCCATTTTAGTAGGAGAGGATAATTAGAACATGTTAAGGCCTATAAGTCTTACTATATTTTAATAAACTGAATCAAATGCTTCAATGCCTTTATAATCAAGGAAATTTGCTCATTTCTATCCCTGTAAGAAAGATAAATCAACAGCATCTTTTTATGAATATCCTTTGAAATAATTAGTGCAGGTTATGCTCGGTTATCTTTTGTCAGGGATGCTTATGTGAGGAACTGATCAATATTCATGAGACACCGTGCTGCCTGCGAGACCACAGAGCAGAACAATGGTCAATTTTGAGCCAGACAGTGAGTCTCATGAGAAACACCAGGTTCATAAACAACCTGACAATAAAGCTCAGAGGTTACTGTCAGGTCAAAGCTCAAGCAGCTGCAGGTTGATTTGCCCCTGTTCATACATTCCTGACAGCAGAATAATGCACCTAGATGTATCACTGCTGTACAGATTTTACATCTGGTCTTTAGAAGAGGAGCCACTCATAATTTTGTTATGCTTGTGTGCAATGACAATTAAGTCCATTCTGATTCTAAGATGTTTTGATCCCCCTTTTATGCATTGATTTTTGTTTTTTATTGCCGATGTGCACCCACACTTCATGTTAATTTGACTTGGCCTCTGTGATTGAATATTGCTCCTTTCATCCCAGCGTTTCTTTCTAGACTCATATTAGCTTAGTCTTGTTTACCATAGCCCAGTTCACCATCACTTCCCCTGCTCCTTTGTTTTTACCTTTTAATTTCCCTTTTACTTTTTTGTCTGTTCACTCATGCACATCTTATGCGATAAATATAATTTCCAAAAATCTGAAATATCATTATGGAGAACAAAAATGGACTGTTTCTCTCTCTACTTTTCCACATCTTTCCCCATGCACAGCATGAGGAAAAGACACCTCAGGTGATTTTTGCTCATCTATTTTTTTTCTCTAACTTTTTCTCACACTCTTCACAGTCAGTCAGGTGGAAAATATGAATAGTCATGAGCTGCTGCAACACATTCATCAGACAAATTATGTTGCATGGTTCAGAGAGCTGAACCTCAGTATCCAAGTTAATAACTTAGTGTCACCTCGTGCAACTGTTCTGTCACTATCACACGTGACAGTTGTGTCATAATGTGATCAACGTCCTGGAAGTGTTGTATCCCTGGAAACATGTCTCTGTCATGCTCTGTATGTGGAAAAAATTGCACACCACTGGGTCATCATATGGACACCAAAAGGGCACATTTTATTTATATTTTGTATATAAAAAGTACCCATGACTGAAGATTAAAAGTAAAAATCCTACTTCATAGAAGTTAAATCATGAGATTCTTTTTGCAGGTGGCATAGAAACTGCTGTTTAAATCTGCGTTTAACAGATAATTTCAGTTGTCGTTTCAGCGACAGATGATAACCAAAATGAATGAATAAAATTAAGTTCAGCTGATAGGCTAAATTGGTGTGCTCCTTTGGTTTTTAGTTTTCAACTGGAAATATGAGGAATAATAATTTAAATTAATTTATCATCTCAATTATGAAAGTTGTTTAATTGGAAGTTGGGAGGCTTTTTGAAGCTGTTGTGAGCATAGAAGCAATGAGATTCAAAAGTGGACAACAAGAAAAAATAGGGCTTTGACAATTTCAAGTTTTCATGCCTATAAAACTATAATTTGTTATTTTTATGTGCTTTTGATGTACTGAACAGAAAAAGCTAATGAGTCATTTAAACTCTTAATAAGTTATTTAAACTCCAAAAAAAAAAAGGTGTCGTGTTTGTACACCAAACACAACACAATAAACAATCTAATTTTATTTCATGTTACCAGAGGTATCATTTACAATTATGCACATGAAATGTACAATTTCCATTTATATATCAAACAGAACAAACGCAAACAGGTAAGTAAATTCTGTGAAATTGTTTTTTTTTTTTTAAACGATTGAATCCAATTTTGAAATTTTAAGTATCACAGCTGGATCTACATTAAATGATAAATAAAAAAGATAGTAGTTTTTAACTTTACTTGTAAGTGGAGTGAAAAACAAAAACAGCTAACACACACAGAGACTACTAGATGATGTTGTCTTTTAGAAATGTTAGATGTTTACAATGGGCTTGAGTAAAAGGCAGCTGGATTGTCTTTAATTTTTATGTCTCTAATTTTAAGCGCACTTGACACATCGTTCAAGATGTCCTTGGTTGTTACTGTTTATGTGGAGTTGAGTATGTTCATATAGACTCGTGGGATGTTAATGTCATGAAACACACGACTCAGGGTGATGGTAAAACTGCGCAGTGAGAGGAGTTCAGCAGTAGTCTGAGAAAGGCTGATAGGTGGCACTGCTTGCCAGCTCCAAACACAAAGCACCTACATCACCTGAATGAAAGACAGTCTTCACAGATATACAAGCATCACATCTGTATTTTTCATACATGGCAGGTTTGAAAATTGCTTTTAATATCTCAAAACATTTAACCACAACTGATCAGGAAAAACAGAATGTTCCTACAAATCAAATGACTGTTACATGTATCTAATGCAATTACCGGATACTTAAACTGCAGAGAAACAGTAATATAAATGAGTGTCTTTCAGACTCAGCCACATGTTATGAGCAGATGGCTTTTAAAGATCTTACAACAGAGCAGGTTACTACAAAATCTAATCTCTCCACAAACAAATGCTATATCCTATTTAATATCAAACAGCAGTTTTGGCCAGGAGCTGTGAGTGGCGAGACACTCCATGTCCTTGCTTATGATGCCATTTTATAATAAAAACAACATGGTAGTGCTTACCATGACAATATCCATTTTCAGTCATTACTGCTTCCTGTAGTGATGTTTTCATACATAGAAAAATTGACTAGGTCCATTCATATAATTGCAAACTGATAACACTATCAGAACACTTAAACAAAGGAAGTACCACTTCCCACATCATGCATGTATCATCTGTTGTGAGCATTTCGAATGCAATGTCATTTCATGCCATATTAGCGTAGGCAGCTTTTGCTATTTTTACTCCAGCTTGTTTGTTCTGAGTGGATATTAACCAGCCCAATTTAAGTTCAAAAACATCCATTTTGACCTGAGATGTGGGCCAAGTATTATAATAGCTTATAATACTTGGCCCACGGCGTGTCTTACGATACATAGAATAATAGTAATTAATTAATGATTTTTCCCTTTTTTTCTCTCCTTTTCTGTTAAAAGTGCAGAGCAACAGTTTAAGTCATTTCATTTCAGACTACTTATGAGCAACGGCCAACATTGATAACAGGTTATCCAGTATCTATACCGATAGTGGCTTTTTTTGAATTTAATTACTAAGATGGAGCATAAATTTCAGACTTGATATTGAGTAGGTTTGATATTTTGATTTGATTAACCCTAATGATAACTGAATAACTAAAATGCCTCTAATTTTAATTGTTGCAACATGTCATTTCATGCTAAATTAGTTTAGACAGCTTTTACTATTAGACAAATCTGGATGCCTTAATATATGACCTTGACAGTGGACAACGTCTGAGGTGACCATTTCTGCATTCGTTCAGAATTCATTATATGTAAATTGTTATATGTAAATTACACCAGTGCTCATTAATAGGTTTAAGGAGCATAGCAACAAATCCAGCGTATTGATATATGCAGTCCATTGAGGATAATTATCTTTTCATGTCACAGATGCCTCCTTCGGTGTTCCTCCTACAGATCTCTAAATCTGGTACTGCAGAGAGTGCTTTTAGAAGAATAGGGTTTCTGTCTCAGTTGTTTGATGGGCAGTTACCCAAGACATATATGATATCATGACCGTCCTCCTCCACTGTGTCACAGCGGGCACAGCCGTCTAATCTGTCAAACATTCTCAAGTGTCACTGCTGCACCGCCTTTGAAGAACGGGAGAAGAAAAAATAAAACAACAACTAATCCTCCCAGGATGTGCAATCCATCTGAGTCGAGACAGTGTCAGATATGGATCTAGGATGGATCTGTACTAGTGGCTGGAGTGCCCTGGTTTAGCTGGGGTTTAGTGAGACACACACCTGTCTATTATCTCTGTGCCGTGCTGCTTACATCAGGTTCTGCTGTATTTCTCATACCATGATTTCATAGCTTTTTTCCCTTTTTTTCTTTTATCGTTCTCATTTTTGTGATTAATAAGTTTTCCCCCATAAGGACTTGTGAACTAAGTGCCAAACCCACTCCTTTGATTTTAAAATGCTTTAATAGCAGTTTAAAACTAAAACTTAGCTAAGGAAAAGTTTGAGAAGACTCCTGTGCTTTAAACTCAAATACATTACACATCATAGTTTTATAATGCTCCTATGATTTATCTATGACTTGTCTGACATAAAACTGAAAGATCCTTTTAAACACTGATGTTATGTAAGAAAAAAAAACATTTTGCATATTGAAACTTTACATGTAAGAATATTTGATTCTTTGTTTTGAAAACAATGTACATGCAGCAAGTAGTTGCATATTCCCATTAACATTTCTAAAAATGTTATTTTGAGCCCTTTTTCAACAATAAAAAAATAATAAAAGTAATAATGAATAGTAAAGAAGACAAATCAGCTAGGGTTTCAATGCTGACATCTTTCAGTCGTCATGAGTTTTGTGCGTCTCTGGAGAGAGACAGCCAGATCGAGGATATAATTATTTGAGTTAGACCCATCGAATCTGAAGGTCAGGACACCTTTGCTGCTGCTTCATTAATTTTACCGTTCCTTTTTGCAATGCATTTGGACCTTAAAATTGATGAGAGTGGTACTGTCTTTTTATTCTGTAATAGTCTAATGCCTGTGAATCTTCATAGGGGGAAAAAAATTCTAGAAAAGGAAATCAGCATTTACGACTTTATATTTATTTTGTTTGTTAATTTACAACATTTTCTGGTCTTGCACACTCATCGTTTCCTCTCAGCTATTACCTGCTCCTGTTGTTTCAACACGGACAGCTAGGCCTACATTTATCATGTCACGTGTTGCTCCCGGTGGCAGATAGTCACAAGCTGCCGCATAATTTGTCTGATGATTTGTACAACAGATTGCCATGAAAGTGTGAGAATAAATGTGAGACTTTGCTTTAGCTGTGTGAGCTCTGAAGACTGGTGGCTGCACAGGGAGATGATGAATGTGTTAAATCCAAAGTGAGCATCTCCATCACCTGGTTAAAATGTATGTCACAACTCTGTCCCAAACAGCTGAATAGCAGTAACTGTCTCAGGAGGCTCATGGTGCATTCAGGAGAAAGATGTTATAGGGAGTTGTTATTTCCCTGAAGGATTTTGTGATAAAGCTGGACTGGATCTGGTCAGGCTCACAATGTGTGTGTTTTTTTTTCTCTCTCTCAATCTAAGAGATCAGAAAATAGTGTCTTGGTACAAAATATGACAGCTATGCCCTAAGCTCTAAGAGGAGCAATATAAAAATTGTTCATAAGAGTTTTCCTACTCCTTACATGTGTTTGAATTAATAAGAAAATGATGTAGAAAAACCTTTCCGCCATAAGCCATGTTATAGGCATTGTGGAAATCTAATCACAGTCTACTGGTAACAAATTAGCTTCACACCCTCTTTTACGGTTTTCTTTTATGTTGGAGATAAGCTGGCAAGAGGGTAAGATTAGGAAAAATAGGATTAAAGGGGAAAAAAGTTAGATTTCTAAGCAGCTCAGCGTATTCATGCCATTTCTTTTCTAACGGAAAAAAAAGCTTTGGAGGTTAAACTCTAACACACAAAAGAAAAAAAAACTGAATAGTGGTTGAATTTTCTTGCAGGTCTTCTCACCTCTGTAATATTCTCATTTCAAGGTGATTTTTATCTTTATCTTTGAAACAGAATGGGAGGAGGAAGTGTTGAAAGTAAAATAATCAATTTTGTTGAGAAAGTGTTATTAAATCTTGGGATAACATGGGAAATGCAAAAAGAGCACTTCATACATTTACTTTGAGTATTGTTGCAACACAGACAGTAATGATTAAAAAAAAATCTTGTCCATAGACATCAATCTGATTTAATATAATGTGATTCTGGCTTGCAACATATTCCAAAAATGTTTAGGGTTAGGGACAATTAAGGACTTGGTACTGATATTTCCTTTCTTTCTTTCTTTCTTTCTTTCTTTCTTTCTTTCTTTCTTTCTTTCTTTCTTTCTTTCTTTCTTTCTT
>JAOWBL010000007.1:7029569-7039919 GCA_028564865.1 Zenarchopterus dispar | reverse complement strand
AGAGAGAGAGAGAGAGAGAGAGAGAGAGAGAGAGAGAGAGAGAGAGAGAAAGAGGGAGACTTAAGACAGATTGAGGGGATCTAGTTGTGGCAAGATCAAATAATGATCGTATTTATATACACTACTTGCAAAGATACGAAGAGTACTATAGACTGCTTAACAACATATCATACAGCTGACACAACTGCCTCTGGCAGTTTTTTTTATCGAAACAAAAACACAAGTACAATGTTCTACACAAAGTCTAACTGATAAATGTACATTTCAAATAATAATAATTATTCCTTTTGTACAATATCCCTGTACGCAAGTTCATTAAATTTCCATTAAAGCCGAACTTTCAAAGGGCTACATCTACGATCACCAGAGCAAAACCTGCTTGAGCCATTGCAGCAGAGATAATGCTATCAAGTATTAAATAAATAATTGCTGTCTAGTGTTTTTATTTTCCATGCCGTACATCCATATTTCTTTATTCTTGATATTTTTGGCATTTTCTTGCCTTGGCCCATTCACATCTCATGCTAACTTTCAACTAATCAGGATTCATCTTACAAATGGAGATACAAACTAAACTTTTTGAAGGACTGCACATAAGACTGTCTGCTATGTTAAACATCCAAAAATCCTTCACTCAGCTGGGGAGTGAGACTGATGAAATTGGACATGTTAATGAGTCCTGGGAGTGGGAGTGGAGGGAGTACGATGGTAAGGTGCTCTGCAAGCAGAACGTTAATATGTGAATAAAGCCAAATATAGCTATTGATCTGAAGGTTGATAACACAGATGAGAGAAAAGTTGATAGAGAAGGCTAAATAATAACAATCCCTGGTCAAAATTGAAGAGAGCTGAGATTTAACATAACTCAAGGTCTTTTACAAATTAAAAGCACCAAAATGCAGGTGCTTTGATATGTGACATAATCATTGTCATTTCAGTCTCACAACCTTTCTCAGTAAGGTCCACTCCTTAATTACCTCCTAATAGTTCCCATTTTTTGCTTCTAGTGTAAAATCTGTTTGTCAGATATCATAGAGTCCTTTCAGCACTAATCTCTTTTTCCTTTCTCCACTGACATCCTCTCTGTTAGATTTCATCTGTTACTGTTTCATACAGAGGTGCTTTATAATGTTGGAGGAGCTCCCTCTAGCCCCTTATCTCTTCCTCATCATTGACCTTTCCTCTCTACATCCATCTCCCCCTGTCCTTTTTTTTTACTCCTCTCTCTGCCTTTGCACACCTCTTGTCTAATCCCTCTCCGTCTCTGTTCCTGCATTCCCCTTTTAACCCTCCTGCCACCTATGCAGCATCTCTACCTCCCTCTCCCATCACTTGGCAGCCGGCAGGAGTGCTTGTCATTCTTGGAGTTTGGTTTAGCTGCAGCACAAGAGGGGGACCTCACGCAGCCTCTGTGCTCCATCCATCAACTGCCCTGCAGAGCTAGCACATCAGCTGACATCAACCATTTTGTTTTCCCTCACATCCCTCATAGGGAACATTTCTCTTGTTACATTACAAAAGCTGACATAGACTATAACACTTATGAACCTATGGAGCTGAAAGAAAATCGTGCTGTACAAATATGGTAATTCACCAAATATATCTTGTCTGTGCTGCTTCCTTTGGTGCACAGCTGCCTGATATATCTGTGTCATAAAAGTTTACTGTTAATTTGCAGAATTTAATTCATCACAACTATTCCTATTTTAAAGTGTTTTAGTAAGAGTTGGCGATAATCTACTGCTTCTAAGAGTTGCTTCTTTGACACTTACCTGTGATTTGGATAGCGTAAAAAATGTGAGTTTTTAGCTCCTATTTAGCTCCTGAATGCTTCTGAACAAAACCCAAGTGTGCGGAAACAGGACAGTTAAAAGCTTAGAATGTTCTTTTATGACCTTCTTTAAGATGTGCGTGATTCAACAGAAATTTCACTATCGTGAACAGAACAGGGTGTCAGGAACAAGACAACAATGGAGCTGACAGAAAATGCTACATCCTCTTACAGCGGTAGTGAACAAGAGACAAGATGGCAAGTGTCTGGAGAAGATGAAAACAAGAGCCCAGGATTGCAGTACAAGACCACAGACACACACACAAAAAACAGCTTGTTCAAAGTGTGAGGAACAGAAAAAACAAGAATAGTGACAGCTGACATGATGAAATATGCTACTCTGACAAATAGAGCAACATCAAAATCCATCAGAAACGAATACATAACATGACAAGAATACATATGGTAAGTGGCAGATTAAGGACTTGAAATCAAACTTGAAATTAAAGCCATGAATTAAAGTCATGGGTTTGACAGCAAACTGTCACAATCTGCTTGTTAAACAAAAACATATTTTTCCTGCCTAATCTGCCTCGTTATTATAAACTGCCATTCTGTCAGTCTACCCTCTCTTCGATCATTATTCTAAGTACACTTGTAATTTGGCAGCTTTTGCTACCTGCTTTTATAGGTGTGTTGTTGCCGGTTGTCTATTGTTCTTTCTGGTCTGCTGAGGGAACAGCGATGCAGCCAGTGATAGACAGCCTAAAAAGGCTGATTAAAAAGGCTGGCTCTGTCATTAGTTGGAGACAGGAGACTTTGAAGCTATGATGGAGAGGAGGACACTGAACAAGTGTATCTATCATGGATTGTCACGACCACCCACTCCATCACACACTGAGGACGATGGAGCGCCTTCTTCAAAACACTCAGACAGCTCCATTGGTATAGGTACTGTTATACAAAATCTCTTCTACCTCATGCTATAAGCTTGTACAACTCATCATCTCAGCATCTATCTATACATAAATGTCTTTTCATGAAGAAAACTACTTGGAGGACAGAACTGCTCAGCAGAACACACACACACACACACACACAGACACACACATCGAGTGGAATCAAGATAAGAGGACTGGACTGACAATATGATTTACATTGTTTTGAAGAAGAAGCCAGTGATCATAACTGCATGCACATCAAATTACTTATTGGAAAGTTCAGTACTTTGTTGTTGAAAGTAATAAACAAAAAGAAAAATGATGAGATCTCATAACAAAGAGTCAGACGTTAAGCATCTCTTTAAATGTTGTTAAGTTTGTAAGTGTTGTTAGCTTTTATACATGGGAAACTCTTTATATTTTTCTGAGTGGAACTAACAAGGAGGGTGCCTAGTTGCAGTCCTCCACCTGGCTGTTGTTGGAAATATGTTAAACCTTTGCATGAGGCACAGGGAACTAAAACATAGATTCTCTCATGCAAATTCTTAATCACTTGAAGTAGTTGCCGTATAATGAGAACAACCTTTAGGAAGAGATGAACAAAGAGTGGTTACATGAGTACAAGTCCACAATGTTTGGGGATGAAATAAGTTGAGGAGATCTGAGGGATTAGGACCAATCAAGATTCTAATGAAGTCTATGCATCTTCTAAAATCCTCTTTTCTGGGAGGCTGTTGGTCGAACAGAAAAGGTCCTTGTACAAGCTTGCTTTGAATCTCCAATAAGAACAACGTCAACTGAGAAAAGTTGTCAGTCTTTATTTCTAACTAAATGTCTTCTTTCTCATTTTAACTGGCACCCATGTTTCAGAAACCTAACACTGTGCTGTGCTGTCAGTGACAGCATAAAACCTGAATGCTTGTTTTGGTAGTCTTTTCACCCTCTCTGCAGTCATCTGTAGTCTCCTGGCAGTCTTCATGCATCTCTTTGTGTTTATTTTGCCTCTTTTCAGTCACTGTGCTTTTTAGCTGTCATTTTGCATCACATTTTGGAGAAAATAGCAAATGGTCTAGGGCAGAGTACACCACAGAGGAGAGTGAATGCATTTTTTGAAACAAGATGACAAAACAACAGCAAAAAAACAGACTAGGTCAAAAAGGTTAAAAAAAGTGATTGTTTTTTTCACAACTTGCTAACTCCAAAAACTTCATGTGCAATAATTTACCACTAGAATGCATCCTATCACACCTGACATCATTAAGATTGCCAATACTAGTATTCTACTCAGAATTAAATATCTTCAATGCATGCATGACTTTGGCACGTAATTGTTGTCTGATTGGCAGTCCACAACAACTCATTCATCAAGGCATCATCATCTTTCTCCACACAGCAAATTTATGTATTCTTCCCCCGCATGTCTGGTGCAGAGTGGGCACAATCTGTGACAACAGCTACCAAGCTATTGATTCACAAATCACCACCACTTCTAATATATTAAGATATTCACAGGAGCATTTCGGGGCTGCATTGAATGAGAAGCTGTGCTTATTTCTTTATCCCCAAGATGCCTCATGTTAATTTGATAAGGGAATATAATTGCCTTGGATTAAATGCAAACTTACGTGAGGAAAAGGTGTCTGCAGCAGACTGTGCTTCTGAGAACTAAAACAGAATTCAATGGCGTCCAGGGAAAGATCAAAGCAATATGTCATTAATGAGACATAAAGGCTTTTATGTATTCACAACCTGTGCACTAATTTATTTGTCAGTACTTAACTTTAGATTAATAGTGGTCCATTCATGAGAAGCTAATTGAAATGCAATACACCAGAAAGAATGATTAAATGAATCAGCACAGAAGATTGGCGATAATCAAAGATGAAGTTTAGTCCATTAAGAGTTAACAATCTCTGTGATAGAAACATGTGTACAGCCTGTATGTAAGCATGTTTATCATACTGCTGCATAGAATTACTGTATAGTACCATGATTTTTCTCAGAAGGGTTCTCTACTTTCTCGTTCTGTAATGTAAATGTGTTTATTTAAAGAGGCCAATTTTCAACTGTGCCGTCTGCTTTCAGGCTTGTCAGAGTTCAAAGCTGTTACAAACAAGACTACTAGGTGTAATACTTGAAGAAAATACCTGTGAAAACAATAAAACAGTCAGAGAGGTGACAGAAAATGTTTCTGTTCCTCTAAATTCCATCTTTCTCTTTGACTCTTTTCTCCTCTGAAATTGATGACATCACAAACAAAAAGCTCAGCAATATGGCCTACCTGGTGGATGAAAACCTGAGCCCCTCGAGGGCTCATGAGCAACACGGCCCGCCGTAAAGTGTCCCGGTACCGGTTGAGCTCCTCGGTTCGCATTGTATTGAAAAGGTCAGTGAATACTCGGCTGATGTTGCGGTCCACTCTCTGCAAGGAGACGTCCAGACCGAGCCGGGATGCCTGGTCCATAAACGTTTGCAAACCCCGGATATCTGATGGAGGAGAAAAGATGGCATGAGGATGGGGAAATGATCGGAGATGCAAACACTATCAGAGACACTCAAGAATTCTTCAGGCACATGTGGCTTTAGCCCTGGAGCATTAAATTACAATTGTTGATAAACAGCCTGTGCATTCAACACCTGAACATCCGAGGCATCTTCTCGGGCTTTGTTCCAAATGCTTTAAAGCAGGTTTTCTTCTTTGCTCCAGATCTTAAGCGTGACAAAACACAACAAGCACTTCTGTTCTTCTGCTTCCTGGGGTTTACAGAATGTGAACCTGCAGGCAGGTGTTACTGTCCCCAGACAACTTTGTGAATTTGTCTGCAGTCACTGTACAGGAAACCGCTTGATAAAAAGGCTGCACTGTATGCACAAATCAAGGGTGATACGCAACAGAAGGCTCACGATAAGCACAGCCATCCCAGCAGCTGCTCAGCACATGCCAAGTCATGCTGCAATGTTAATGAGAGCTTAGAAAAACCACTTGGGTCAGACCTCTTTTTGTATCCACAGTGGACATGTGGGTGTATGCGTTTTCCCCAGTTGCATCACTGAGGGTTTGATGACTCATCCAGTGCTACGCTGCTTCAGAATACAGCACTGAGAACAGACATTATGCAGAGGCAGACTGGCTCACATGTAGCTCCGTAAATACACACAACTGCACAGATGGCTGCACGCTTGAATTATGCATGGCTGCAACCTCGGATTATATGTCAAATTAAATTTTTTTTTTTTTGTGCTGAAATTAGACCATAAAGAACCTGACTTGGGCAAACTGAATTAACAAAAGATTAAGTTATATTTCTCAAAAATTACAAAATATTTTTTTCCCTCCTGCATTTGTTGTATTCCCATTCATCTTTCAGGTTACATAAATACACAAAGTTGCTACTGGATCCTCCTCAGAATAAAAATGTTCAAAGGGCAGAACAAAGCTTGAAATTAAATCATTCATCATTTTGAAGCATCACCAAATTCCTACAATAACTTTCCTTGAATACTCCCTCCAAAAGTCTTGCAGACCATTTAGTGCCATCTAAATTAAAATGGTAACTCCCTATGGTGTATTTTGAATACAGTGTAATGCACCTTGGAGAAATAATTTCTTTGTTAGAGTAAAAACAGTCTCTAAGTTAATCATGATTTCTTCTCTGCTGTCCCATAACTGGAGCTGTAGCTTCAATCACTTTTGGTTTCAATACTTTTTGTAAGCGCAATGTTCATCTGGAGTAACATTATGACTCCATGGATACGGTGGGTCATCCTCCAGCTGAAAGGTCAGAGAATCAATCTCAAGTCTTGCCACATGTAGAAGTGCCCTTGGCAAAGACACGCCAGCTGATAGGTTCAGTGATGTATGATTTTAGTAAAAAGCACTATTTAGATCATTTGTATTTGTTAAGGAAGGTGGTGGTCACTGCTAATCAGTGGGTTGGTTTCCTTAATGGAGGTGGTACCTGCACCATGGCTGGCCATCCTCCTTGGCTCTTTCAGCCATTGTGATTTCACTACTGGCTGAAACCCAGTAGGGTTGACCGTTATTATTATTTGCTGGCTATCTTGATGCAAAATCAGGATGAAGACCGATCTGGTGCAAAAAGCAAACCAGAAGGATTGGATCACATGGAAGAATTTGATGCAATTGCTGTGTTTTTGTTTACACAGCAACTACATGAAATGCACAGAAATTTTGGTGATTAATGAGAAATGAAGAATCAAATTTAAAGTCAAATCAGAGACTTTTCTCAGCATCATAGCTGTTCATGAAAATCCTCACTATGGGGCGGTTCCTAGTCATGCAGTGCAAAAAACTGATTTCTAAGAAAATATATAAACCTTTTTTAGACAATCTGATTTTAAGATTTTTTTTCTTACCCCATTGGCAAAGATATTTTGCTTAAAATAAGACAATGTTGACTAGATTTATATAATATTAGTCTTACTTTTAATGAGGGTGTTTTTTCAGTGTGGCTTGCAAGACAATGGTTGAAATCCAGTAAAACCACTCTAGACTCCAATAAGAGAAACCAATATAGTGCATCAATAATTAGGGGAAAGACACATGTTTACATTTTAACCTCAGTCCCTGACTATTTCCATGAAAGCATAAAATGAGTTTTCACAATGTCAAGTTCATCATGCCTTTCTCATTTATTATGTTTTCTGCTCAACAAAATCCACTTGAAATATGATGGTTGAGCTGTAAGATCTGCTCCACTGGAATATAAAATGTTTGGTGATCAGCCCTTGCTTCCTGCTGCCAGAGGAGATAATTTAATCACAAAGAGGAAATAACAGGAAAACACAAACAGCTGCGGAACCCGACACTCCCTTCGTGTGATCTGAATATGTCACACGAAACCTTGAGGGCATCAAATGGTAAATCTTCTGTAACTATGTGGAAACTAGATACATAAAACAGATTATTAAATCTGATAAACACTGTTTGTTCATGTGTATAAGCAGTGGTAGATTTTTATCTGACATGAATTATCTAATGTGGAAAATGTGTTGGATCATTATTCCCACTGTGAAATCTGTGAGTGAACGTGAATGAATGTTGTATAACCTGAATCTGAATTAGATGAACCTACATTTCATCAACAGTTTTTTTTTTCCTTTTGCAACAATCAGTTATACAGGAAAAAATATATATATATATGAAAAACAATGCAGTTCTGATTTAATAAATCCTTGAAGAGTTCAGGAAAAGAGATTAAGAGATTTTTTTTTAGCAACATAAGCTGTTGGGTTAAAACTTGTTCAGTATAAAATGAAACATTTTGTAACAAACAAACAGGAGTTGTTAATCCCATGAACTTCTATTAAATAACTGCTTCAGGGCTTCTATAGAACCTTCGGATTTCCGAGGAGGCTTTTCCACAGGGCAGTCGTGTCAGCCATCGACAGGGCTGCAGTAAAGAGGATTAACGTGGAATTAAAGGTCTGATTTCTGGACATGTTTACCCAAGCGTCAATCTGCACATTCCCTCTGAAAGTTTTAGATATCAAAACTTAACTGCTCTCTGGTTCTCACCTCCGACTTCACTTTCTTACTGCCCACTTGCTCCGCTTCTTGATGTGTTTCCATTTCCAAAGTGTATACAACCCAATAAGCTTTTCAGAGAGGATTGAAAAGTTTATCTGGCAGTGAAATACCCCATGCAGGTGATCTAACATCTTTTTTTTTCACCTCTGATTACTCACGGTGAAATTAAAGAAATGCCTCTCTTGGATCTGACCAAAGCAAACAGAATCATTTCATGATCAAAAGACTTAGACCTTTTTAGTGAGCTGTCAAGATAAGTTTAAATCCAAGTGTAAAAAACCTGAGAAATGACTTCGACCAGACTGTTTACTCAACATTTAGAGGGGTCCTCCTGAAGTAATCACTTTTGTTCTTATCAAAATAACATCAGTAATTAGGTTTTAGTGACAGAGAGATAAATACAATATCAGGGACTGTGGGTTACAAACTGACACAAAAAATGGTAAAGAAGCACAAAAAATATGAAGATGTGACTGACTCACTTTATTCCACCGCAGTATTTTAAGACAAATACCAAGATTTTCATTTCATGAATGAAAAGGTACCAAAATAATTTTTAAAAAAGTTTTCCAGCAAGGTTGAGACCTAAAACTCCCATCCACATGCCAGTAACTCTGGTAATGACAATTTCTGCTTGAAGCATCTGCCAGAAAGAATTACATTTGCAATATTTTCTGTGCAGTGCATTCACTAACAAAGGTTAAGTATAATGATTATGTTCCTTCTTATGTTTTTCATGCCAGTTTCCTCAAATTAGATCAGTATGGAATCATTTTTATTTGTGTGTTATGGGCATGCAAAGGTTGGGAGGGAGTGGGAGGAGTGGGTGTTGGGGGTTTAGGGGCATTTCATGAATTAATGCTACAAAAAACATGGATCTCTTAGAAACAAGAAAAGACAAAGCAAATAATCCCTATCATTTGTGATGAGGGCTGTTGGGAGAGATGGTAATTAAGATATTGACAATGCAGTTCCAAGTGAAATTTAACAGTTTAAATTACATGGATTTATGCTGCAACTCTTAAAAAAAACAAAAACAAAACAAAACCTGAGAAATAAAAAAATAGAAGTGCCTTTTTACCAGCTTTTATAATTTTCCTGAACTACCTTCAAACTTCAATATATATATACATATATATATGTGCCAGATATGTGCACCTCTGTACAAGTTGGTTTTTGCTGGTGATTGGCACATAACACTTCTGTTGTTGTGTTGTGTTTTCCAGTCTACACCTGGGTGTGTTGTTGCAAAGTTTTGCCACTCACTAAAGGCGTTGCATGCCCACTCCATCGTTTTTGGACCTAATTGCATTTACCCCTGCACAGAAACAGTTTCCAATCCCTTGTTATGTTTTGTCAAATATGCAAGTGGAAATGTTTAAACAAAGCCTAAAATTACCCCCCAACACATGTACTTAGTTACGTGCATTCACACTGGATAAGCGAAGTCTGTGTTTTACCATAATTTACAAATGCTGATCTTGCATTTTATTAAACAATAAAAAGAGGATTTTTTAAAATAAATAAGATAAGTAATTTGGGGTGGCAATTTCACTCTAGAAATCACAGACATGGCACAATCGGATGGGATTAAAATCACAGTTGTCCTCCGTAATCATTACAAATTACCACAGTTCCCCAGATAATTTTAATCCAGTGCAAATGGGACAGAAGTCTTTGTTTTCTTGAATGCATGTTATATGTCATGAAATGCAATGGAGACAAAAGAAAAGCTGCTTGTGAGAGGAGATACATGGTATGAAGAAAAACATGTTCTCAAACAATAGCAGACACGAACAATGCATAAATGCTGATTACAAAGTTTACATAGTATTATATACATTATATATGAAAGGTAAGTTTAAAAATTTGTTAAAAGTTCAAATAAAACTGATATTGTCAATCAACACGTCACATATGATATGTGTCTACAGATCAAGATTAATACAGAGCTCAAGGTACACTGATATAGATACGATATAGTTATATCGGAGATGCTGGAAATACTCTGCGTGAAATAAAATAAAAAAATGATATCATCTAACATCATGAGGTCTGTAAAGATTATCTGATATCTGACATCTGGG
>JAOWBL010000007.1:7014396-7029469 GCA_028564865.1 Zenarchopterus dispar | reverse complement strand
TATATATATATATATATATATATATATATATATATATATTTAAGAAAGCAGCATCTGATACACTTCAGAAGACAATTCATGTATATTCCGTCACTTATTGGTCCAAAATGATGAAATGGAGGGCAGAAAAACCAGAGCCTTTCAGAGAAGGCTCAGATGGACTTAAAGTCCAGGGCTGAATTATTATCTCTGTCAGGCTCTTGTGAAAGGTGTTAAAAAATATTGTTCAGTGGTTGCAGCTTTTGGCTGACAACACCACTGTGTTAGTTTTAGTCCAATTGAGAAACGAAATAAATCAGCTTACTTAAATTTAACATCCTTTTGGGATAGTAAAATGATGTCCGTGAGGAAGAAAAACAAGCCTTAATGCAAATCCAAATGATTAATATGTAACAATAAATACAGACATACGTGTAGAGCCAATAAACACAAGAATTAAAATCATTACAATAATTTGGGGTATTTTTTTTCTTTCAGAGTCATTGTTGAAATAATGCTAAGACACACAAGATGTTTCAAAAGGATTTAGTTACTTTTTGAATTGATTTATATCATTCAGCTCCACTGTTAATGAACACTTGTTACCAAGCAGAATAAAGTTACTTCCTAACTATAGTTTAATTTTATGATTTTTTAGCTATAGTTCCTGCCAGGCTCAAGCATTAACATTGTAATAATGATTAATGGTGGGACTGTGTATATAATTACAGTTTTACAATATGTTTAATATCTCATGGCATAATATCTATTAAAGTAATGTCTGTGCAGAAATATTTAATACCAGGCAAGTCCTATCTTTTCAAAAGGGGATTTTCAAAAGTGGGTGGACTGTGGGTAAGCTAGAATCAGTTGAGGAATGTGTCAAGGGAGAAGTAACTATCATAATTAGTCAGAGTGTCCACATAGGTTTGACAGTAACTGTTATCTGAATATTGCTTACCTGGTTCAGTATTTCAGAAATTAAAAGAAAGACATGGCTAATACAAAATTGAGGAGAAATGTCCATTCCTAGTCAATTCAGAGTTGGTATGAAGTTATCGCCTACAAACTACAACCTAACTACTGTTATGAGCCCTATTTTCTGGATATTTTACAACTCTTAGCTTGATCAGGTAAGTCAAGGACTGCTGTTGACTTGCTAGAGATTGACTGCTTGTTGTTTTTAATCTCATGGTGGCAGTTGTGTTGCAGGTTATTACAGGGACAGAATCAGCACCTACAGTAACTGTGACAGTTCCACTCACAACATACCCACAACCGCTGGTTGTAGCTGCTACCACAGCCTTGGTTTTCTGTCTGGGTTGCCTTCAATATCATCAGCTGAATGTATTCTGGTAAAGAGTACAAAACAATTTCTCCTTGCTACTTTATGTTGTGGCCAAAAAAGAAAAAAAAATCAGTGGTATATTTCTAACATTAAACCTCATTACTTTTGACATATTCAATATCTGAATATGCACATACCTACCAATTTCCTTTCCTAATTTACCCTCTATTTTATCTTCTTCTTGCCTCTATTCTTACGTAAGGTTTTTTTAAATGAGGGTCACATTTATGTGTTCACTCCCTGTGAAATTACCTGACACGGCAGTTGTCAATGTTGAAAACCCCCTGGTCTAAATGAATACCTAGCTGAAATGGTATGAAGAAACATAATAAAATGTATGAAAGTGTGTCATTATGTAGAGCCTTAGTAATTTTTATATTGCAGACCTTCACATTATACAAAACAGCCTTAGAAACTCTCCACAAGATATCCTTTTGTGTTTACCTATACTTCAACTCTGCCTGTTGTTATAAATGCATGTTTTACATCAGTAACCACCTCCTACTTGGGACCAAAAGCAGCTTAATCAATCTCACACCTATTACAAGCCTAATTTTCTCCTCCTCCAAAATAGAGGCAGTCACCAGAGGGAGGACAGAGATGGATGCAGCTGCTATGTAGTCATTTCTAAGTGTGGGTTGACTCAGATGCAAGTGCCAAGGAGTCTACCATTGTTCAAGAAAATCATCCCTTATTTAAGATCCCTATAATCGCACCTCAGCTGCCTGTTATCCTCTCCTTGTTATGCTAAAATGACAAGGCAATTTTCCAGAGGGTTCAGCATGCGGATGGTCCACCCGCTGTCCATCCACTCAATCAATACCTGGCTTCCTTTCAAATTGACACAAATGTGAGAAAACACATCTTATACAATGTTTACAAAGGCATACGGATATTGTATCATGAATCTTTAAAGCAAAAGCCTGTAGTCATGTTAATAACTGTGGGTTTGTGCTCAATCAAACCAATTCTTAATGCTAAATGTAAATGTCAGGGTGTTGACTATTATAGTTTGTTATGTAGCCATTTAATTACTAAATCTGTTACTGAAGGTGTTTCATTCTTTTTATAGAAGACATTAATATTGACAATATTTTCCTGTCACACAGTAAGGAGAACAAACATTTCACTTAAAGGCCCAAACTAAAATATTTAAACATTGACAAATAATAAACCAACTACCTGGGGTGTTTTCATACTAGCAGAGCCAATCAAAAAGAACTCGGTATGGCTTTCAGCCAACCTTGATGCAGCCTGTTTGCGATGTGAAAGCACCACATATTCGCTTTCACACAACTATGGGGTTGACTCCACATGTCTAAGGTATAAAGGCTTCTGTCAAGGATTGTGGGTTGTGAAAGGTCACATGATCAAATGTGGCAAAAGAAATAATGCTAGCAGTCGTACACAAACAATTTTCAACTGTAGTCAAGCTACTATTACTAACTATTGTTTAGTAGGAAAAAAAAGTAAAAAAGAAAGACGTCAACACTGGGTAAAAACATGCATTTGCTCTTTGCTTCAGGCCAGTTGTCATAGAAACGTAATGCTCACCAATACTGATATTGACCAATGACAGCACTGGCCATCATCACATGGTTTCTGGTGGTCCTCTCTGGGCTGGAGTGAAAATAATACTTGTGAGCACAAACTGAACTAGCTGAAAAATGATGTAGTATAATCTAGTGTGCACCGAGGCTGCACCACAAGTGTGAACAAACATATGTGAAAACATTCTTAAAGTTTTTGTGGACCCCCACTGACAGAGGTCCTGCCAAACCAGGGACTCATGGAAGTGTGTTATGGTGCCTAGTAACTAAATACAAGCAGAAGATCATTGTGATCTATTGACTATGGAACTCTTCATTTTGGTGTGACAAAATAAATTAATGTGTTTGGAGGTTGGGGTTGATGTGTACTTGGGAAGCTAAATGTTGATTTGGGTGGTATGTGCCAAAGTAACCTTCTCATGAATATCAGGGTTTCCCAGAAGCACAGTACTTTCTAATGAGATAATCCATGTTATTCAGTTGACCTCACAGTGATGGTGGTAATGTTTTGTCTAATTAGTCAAGGGATTATCAATCTTATTAGGCATAATCATGTAAGATTTATCAATGACAGTTAAACCCCATTCTTCCCAGTAGCTGTTTTAGATTTAGATACTTGATAAAAAAGGAGTAACTGATCTCTGAACTGATTCTGAGTGAGGCCAGCACAGACTGGGTTCTTGATTTCTTGATGGAGGGCTCTGGTAGACACCACAAACTGTTGTAGAAGATCATTAGCTGGCAGTTTATAGGTAGTTTTTGTACAGGCATAGCCAGGAGGAATCTACCTCTGTAAAGTTTTGACACCAAAGTAGTTACTTTAGTGTCAAGACTTTACAGTGGTATATGTTTCTATCAATAACACAGCAACCCCTTCCAGCAGGGGTGCTGTGGTTGAAACGACAGTGGTCATTTCAGCCATTAAATACATAATAGCATCTGGCAGTGAATTCCTCCTCTTCTTCTCTGGTTTGTTCCTTTTGCTGGTCGCATGTTAGCTATACTGCTCAACACTGTCCCTGTGGTTTCCAGTGATATTGCTCTGTTTGCTGCATCAAGCGATAGATGTGCAAGGGCCATGAAAATGGGCAAAATTATGCCACATAAACGACGCAGAAGATGGACTAAAAGGTCTGTCTGTCTGTGCATAGTCTTCTGCATCGAGCATAAATGGGCCTACAGACGGAAAAGGGAAAGTTTGAAGTCAATTCACCCATCCCCCCACAGTGGAAGAGACAGAGTTCTCTGGACTTGATGTGCGGAAGGTCTTTTTTGCCCCCACCCTCCTTAAGCTAAAAGGCTAAAGTATTAAACAATCTTCAGCCCTACTACACAGCCTAATTCAAATCAGAGAAAGTAAGATTAACTGGAAAAAAGTAAAACTGTATTTCTTGAGACTTGAGAAAGGCAGAACAAACAGGGGAAAGAAAAAAAATGACAGTTAATAAAAGAACAGCAAATAGAAAAAATATATGAAAGTTGTTTGGCCATCATTGGATTGCTCTAGGGTTATCATATAATTTTATTTTCTCCCATTTGCCTGAAAGCACAAAAAGCAAAAACACAAAAAGACAATTCCAAGTTGCAATCCAGTGTTGTTCATCCTCTTAAGAAACAAAAGCAGCATAAGATTAAGGCAATTTCTTTTGAATGAGAAATGAATTATGGGACACAGTCTCCCACAACAGAAAATCACATTATGTGTTTAAAATGTTTTTAGTGGAAATTGTACTGAAGTGGCTCCCCTGACAGGCTTGATAACACTGAGCAACTATGCTTTGCTCCAAGGTCAGGTATGCCAGTTGTTTAAGCTATAATATCTCATCGTTATATTATGGAGACACCTATTTTTGACAACATGCAAAAGCAAGGGACTGAAACCATGAAACTAACTGAAACTTTAATTTTTCAAGATTCAGGATAAATCCCCAACTACTTTTGTCTTTTTATTTATTTAACCTTTATTTATCCAGGTAGGTCAATTGAGAACCAATTCTAATTTACAATCAAGACCTGGCATGGCAACAAAGGTAATAGGTCATATTATCTGCCTTAATCCAGAGCTGAAGAGGACAATTTAGAATATTTAATTAACATCAATAAAACCATTGATACAACACTTGTAAACTAAGCAAATTCGAAATAGACACATAAAATCCAACATTTTCATTACCTGTTTCATCTCAAGACATATGCCCCAACAGCCGATTTGACTACCAAGGTTCAGACTCTTGAAAATGACTAATTAATTAAAGTCCTATTTCATTGTTTCTGAGGAATAATACTTGTGTTATACACATTTAAAAAGGATAGCAGATGAGGAATCCTAATTTTCATTGCCAAAGCAGTAAAAAATGTACATCTGAGCCAACTTTAGCAGATGATGCAGTAACCCAGTCCCACACATTCATAAGTATGTGGTAGCATTATTACAGTTTGGCTTTAGTTCTCAAATTTATAGCAAACATTTCATTGTATTATTTTTGATTCAGAGCTAATTTTAGATCAGAAAAAAAGTCAGGTCAGTAGGTTTTACAACCTTGTCTTAATGGAAGGTAATAACGTGTATATCTGAGGATGCTGCTTTCATTGGTTGCTGGATAAACAAAAATGGGTGAAGCTTTGATCATGTTTGAAAAGTTCAGGCCCTGTCATGTATACTGTTACTTTTTAGACTCTGTTAGATCAAACACGTTGAGCCACAAAAATACTAATCACTTAAACTGACCATGTCTGTGTCTGTCTGATTATAAAAAGTCTTGTGATGTTTGGTAGCTCAAACTGGAACATCCTGTGTTTGTCTGCTTCATTAGGAGCACAGACCTCTAATCCATCATTTATCTGTACTTTACATGAAACATGTCATATAGGTCAGACAATAACTGTTTAAACATGCTGGACTGAAAAATTTCTGTTCAGAATTTACAGATGTGATATCAGGGCTCCATTACATATTTTAACATATATTTAATAATTTAACAAATTTTAACTTGGTAGAATTCAAAAACCAGTTTAAAAATCTTTTATCACACTTATTATAGGACTGTATGTGCACATATTTTGTGGAGTAATCCACATCATGTGTGGATTAATTACATGAAGAGCCAACGCTGGAGAGCTCTGCACGTGCTCAGAGTTTGAAAAGTCGCTATGGTTAGACGACAATCAGGTGATTGGATTCTGCTTCATTTTTCAGTGAGCCATTTTACAAATATCACTGGAGACAGCTAAAATTAACTAATGCACCACTGCTTCAGTTTATCATAAACAGACTGACTGTTCTTCCCAGGCTAATGTGCTACAGCGGCTGAGACCTAGGGTGCACACCAACATGACATACCTGTAACTGAAATGTAAACTACACCATTAAATAATGAGATTACAGCTGGAAGGTGACCAAAAAATGTAGTTATTTATTTCCATTACTGGTTTCCCATGTTGGTTTGGTTAAAACAATCCTAACTCTATTAACCCCTTTTGTGTGGTTCATTTCCACAGGTTTGAATTCTGTCAGTCAGCATCCTTAGTGGACACGCCTCTAGCCATTCCGAAAGCTGATTTGATAAACTTGGTGACTGTATTTGCCATCTATGTTTGACCAAGTCTGAGGAACCTTGGAGTTATTTTTATTTCTAATTTATGTGTTTGACAGAAAACAAGTTCAACCTCCTTTGTAAAGCTGTAAAAATAAGAAAAATCTCATCTCAGAGAAATGCAAAGAAAGCAGTCAATGCGTGTTACTTCAAAATTGGGCTATGCAATTCCTTGATAGTATGACCTCCTGGAACAACCTCCAGCTGATCCAACATGCTACAGCAAGAGTTTTGACAGAGGTCATATATCAGAGAGCATATTTCTCCAGTGTTCCTTTCATTGGCTTCCTACAAATCCAGGATAGAATTGAAAAATCATCTCACATGTAAAGCGCTTAAGAGCCTAAGTTTCTTATCTTAAAGAACTCATAGTTTTATATTCTCTCTACATAGCCTTTTCCTTTCACACTGCGGGCTTACTAGTGGCTCCTAAAGTTGCCTAAATTAGAATGGGAGGCAGAGACTTCAGACATCAGGCTCCTCTCTTGTGTAACCAGCTCCCAGTTGGTGTTTGGGACACAGATATACTTACTACTTTTAAGATTAGAGTTATTTTTTTTCTCTTTGATACACCTTTTCATTAGGCCTGGCTCAGAGACTCTAAACCATTCCATTAGTTATGCTGCTATAGCCCTAGAGTGCTGGAAGATCTCCCATGATGCACTGGGTTAGTGCATTATACTGTATAAAACTGTACTCAATTGGAATTAATTTAACTGGATTGAGTTGGAATTTAACTTGACTGTTCTAAATTAGATTATATTAAACTTGCTTGCTTTCTGTGTAGAGTGCCTTAAGATGACTTTCGTTGTTCAAATTCTCATCTACACTGTCCTTCTAGCGGGACTATATGGAAGACTATGGGACTATATGGGAGATGGAGACTTGGAGAGGAGTGGCAAAGTAAAAGTGGTGGAATTACAGTTATCAACGACGGACACAAACAACATCTTGTCGGATATTCAGGAAATTTGATCTTGGCAAGGGAGGTCATAATCTTAATTATAATCTAAGCCTCCCTATAAACCCATTGTCCTCATCTCCACTGTGAGGAGGTAGTCACAGGAAGCTGAAGAAACTCTGTGGGAGTGTTTTAAGGCTACAGAATGGGATGCTCTCTGTAAGTCACATGGGGATGACATCTATGCCATTACTGAATATGTCACTGGCTGCAAAAACCTCTATGTGGAGAATGCCCATCAGAACAGTGAGGTTCTTCCAAAATAGAAATAATAATAATAATAATAAAAAAGAAATAATAATAATAATAATGATGATGATGATTATAATAATAATAATAACTGGATCCCTAGTGACATGAAAGAGTTACTCAATAAGAAATAAAAATCCTTCAAAGAGGGCAAATTATTAAGGACAGCATAAAAACAAATTAAAATCAAGATTAGAGAGCAGAATAAGATGTGTAGAAAAAAATGTCATCATGGGAGAAAAAGAAAGGAATTCAGACCAGAGGTAGCCCTATATTTTTTCCTGTCCATTAAAATGACAGACAAGGTCATAAAAATTCAGTCAGTATTTATTATTACCATACTCCTCATTTGAATTCCCCTTTTTGTGTGTTAAGGGGACGTAGCCTATTTAATAGATTTCAATTTCCCAAAACGGTTCCATTTCAATGAAATATAAAGAGATTTATATATTAGGCTTTTATAAGGCCATAAGAGGAAAAAAAAGAACTGTGACATTGACTGAAATCTCTTTTTTTCCCTGTTGATATCAAACAAAGCAAACTGACCAATTACTCTCTCTCTTACCTATGAATAGGCACAAATTAATTTTGTGACACACCCTTACAGGATGAGGATGCTACAAATAAGCCAGTAAAAAAAATGCACACACACACACACACACACGAAAGTTCATATAAATTTTGAGGAACAACATTTTGTAACTCTATTCATCATTTATGGCATCTTCAAAGAGACAACTCAAAGCTTAACAGTTCCAACTCTGTGTATACTTTACAGCATGAGTTCTGTGTTATTACGATTTAACTTCATTGGACACCTGATTTTTCTCCAGTGATCAAAATTGGTTGGCTGATTTAGTCAAAATGGAATACACAGTATGCAGTACACAAACACTTGCACAATCTGCAATGTGTTTAAAAGAGAGAGAGAGAGAACGCTCTGACATTAATCTACTTTCAGAAGGATTTCCAGTATACAACTGACCGATATGTCTCTCTACTGTACTCCAGAATGCAATGGGCCATCACAGAGGAAGTCAGTCACATGACTGCTGTTACCAGCTTTCACTTATGCTGCAGTATAATTACTCAAAGATGGCATAGTACACACTAGCTGCAACCACAGTGCTAGTGAAGACATTGTGTACTGCATTGTATGAACAGTACAGAGCACACAGTTTTGAAAATGGCCTTTTACACATGTTTGTTTTATGTCTTACCAATGGAAACATCTCCTGCATGACCTCATTAGAAGGTCAAATACACTATGTTGTCCATTATGTTTTTCATTTAATGAAGCATCCTTTTTTGCACAGTCAGCTCCAGAGGCTTCAGAGCACATTCTCCAGAGCCAGCCTTCTTTATCAGTTTGTTCAATTTTTCTTAAGCCATTTTAAGAGACTATATTAAAATTATTTCTAGTAGCAACAGAACCTAAAACATAGCAAAAATGCATATACCACATTAGCTGGAAAGAGCTACATTCCCACATTACTCCTCTCTTGTAGCAGGACAAACTTATGGGAGCACTCCTCTAGCATTAATAGCCCACTAGCTAACCATGTTAATGGCTGCTAATGCCTGTGTAAGAGAGACAGGACTGCATTAGGAGGTTCAAAATTACTTCCTGTAATAATTTTGTATGTAATTCTTGAGCTTGCTCCATGCCATAGTTGCATTAATTTCCTTAAACATCTGTCCAATGTGCTCCCTTCACTCATAAACCAATCTGCTATTAGCTAGCCCATCAAGCTAGGCTCTATATGCAGTGTGTAGCTTTCTGGCTCAATATCCAATGACCTGTTGCTCAAATGGAGGTTGTTAATGCTCAGCGTGACTACAAGAAAAACCAAAAAGCAAAACAGAGAAAGAAACTGCTCAAAAAGATAGTGGTTGCATGAAAAGTCAAGTTATACAGCACAAAAACTTGATGAGGTCCAGTGTTAATTTGTGAGAATATGGATTTGGTCACAGTCCACCAATTGTTTTTCATAAAGCCAAGTATAATTAGCCATCTTTATCTGTTGGCTGAGCTGTCAACTTCAGACCACCTCCACCTGCCTCAGTAAAAAGCCAGATGGAGGTGGTCTATCTTGTCCGGTGTGTCAGACATCGCTGTCAGACGTGTCAACAGCTCTGACAGATAAAACCTTTAAAGTCTCTTCCTTCCAGATGGCTTAACAAACTAAGTTAGAAGCAGAGATTGGAAAACCAGATACCAGCTTGTGTTATAACAGTCCAATTTTTCCATCTTCACAAAATCATGATACTTCAAGACAGTGCTCACCAGTCTAACAGCACAGGAGAGTCAGCAGCAGCTTTTGACACTTACTCATTATTCACCTGACTCTCTTCGGTGCAGCTGAAACATTCATACAGAAGAGATGGGTGGAAAAAAGATACTGAAATTGTACCTGCCGAGAGGGTTCAATCTGCTGCTCCTGCCATACCACACAGGTCATATACACAAGACATGTCTCACCCTGCCCCTGCATTCAGGATCCCCAACATACTAAAAGGCCAGTCAACCTCATGAATAATAGGCTCAATATAGAGTCATAAAGATTCTGCGGCTGTGCATGAATGTTTGTGCATACTTGCAAAGTTTGCACTTGTATATCAAGTTTTATCCTCCTGTAAAAGAAAATATGCCTGAAAACTCAAGTTTGTGGACAAAAAGGGGAGGAAGTCATCTGCTCTCTGATTGGACAATTTGATTTGTCGCCATCCACTCAGATGGGAGTTTAAAGACAAGGACACAATTCGTAACTGCAACTTCAGAATCCCACATGCAGTTTTGTGCTTCACATCTGTAAACAGAATGCTTGCAAAAGAACTTCTATTTTTTCACAAACACATCTTTTTTTTTTTTTTTTTTTTACAACCATGCAGATCCTTTTCTACACATTCACAAACTTGAATTTTCACACAGATTACTTTTACAGGGGACTAAAACTTGATTTACAAGAGCAAACTTCAAAATTATGTCAAAAAATTCTTTTAGAGCTACAAAATCTTATGACTCCATATTGGACCCAAAATGAATCTCTGGACAACCACTCCGCTGCGGTACAGGGAGCCCGTGTTTGAGTCTGTGTTTGCAGTGGTACACAGACTCAGATTCTTGAGCACTGGATATCTGTGGTCTTTGAGAACACCTTGCACACCTGAATTCTCCTGTGGATCCAAGCACAACCCATTGTGTGGTGACTGGTGAAACAGTGCTGGTTAATGTTCAAGCAGCTATGGCTATGCATGAATTGGTCAGGAATGCTGAGTATCCTTTGCTATTCTCCCTGCATGATCAAGCAGCTACATTGAGGCTGGAGCTACCTAATGTGCTGGCACATGGGTGGCCAAGAATTCTCCTCTATGCATTTCTTCCAGTGGTTCTCAACCCTAACTCTGCCCAGAGTGAGGGAGAAGCCTCCATCTATAATCCTGATAACAACGTGGTGACTGAGGAAACACTGGCAAGCAGAGATTTTCCAGCATTTCTCCAAGCTGTTATGGCCATTACCTCCATGCAGGGATCTACTTCCCTTTAAGAGGAATAGTTGACCCAAATCTTTGAGAAGCTTGCCCTATTCACTTGTACAATGAGTGGTTAAATAAATATACATGGGTCCCTCAGTGTTACTGATATCAGTGTTTTTCTGGCATTGTCAACTAGGATGCTACAGGAGCAAAAGTAATGTGTGCTTGAGAGCTGGTCTATAAAATCATATGCTAATCCCTTACAGTACTCTGTGGAAGCGAGTATCATTTTTACAAGACTTTACAGAGAATGACAAAGCTTTCTCAACCATTAAGAAGTTCTTGATAGCTTTTCCAATAAACCATATTGGTTTTAAGAGGAAGATGGTGGGCAGCACCCTTTAGTATATTGTTTTATGGAGTGTGTTGGTCATAAATTGCTAACATCCAGGCCAATGGCTGTCTCCAAGGATCTTCCCAATGTTCTAAAATCTCTATCATTTTCCTTCTGAACTTTTATAAGAGTTGAAACTGTTGTCCTTGAAGACAGCTTTATTGTATACTTTATTGTGTCTTTCCCACTGAATAATGGGTAGATGAGTTGATGAGATTCATGCATTGTCTGTGCGTCAGGTGTGAATTCAGCAATTAAAATCAAGGTCAGTTTGCAACCTAACCCAACTTTAATCCAGAATGTTGTACAGTCACGTTTTTTTTATAGACCTAACCTCTTTTTATACCCTGCCACTGTCCTTGAAGGAGTACCAGCAGGTGAATGTATCCAGTCTGTGAGTTCCAGGTCTATTTGGATATGGGTCCATGTTTTTTAAAGAAGTGACCATTTATTTGTATCTTGGGTAAAATCATATGGAAAGCTTGCACCTAAGCTTGCATCTTTCCTACAGAATGGTAGTGACTATTTTCCTGGGTTATTTCAGCAGTGTTCTTCAGCCCACTATTGTTCTCAGTGCACATTTCTCAAGGAGCCTGGCAAGTGTTCTGGCTCTCTTTCTATTTTTCTATCTAAGATGTGTCCCGCTGCATGTGTCCTGCTGCATGTCCTGCTACATCTTTGCTAGATTTTAAAAGATGGATATCATAACTCTAACCCTGTGGATGGCTAGGTTGAGGCTGTTTTTATTTTTTTTTTCAAAGGTAGCTCTGGCAACCAGGAATTAGGATTCTCCCCATTGTGAGATGCAAACCAAAAGCTATAAAACAGAACTTAAGGTCATATATATAACTATGGGTCTTCCGTTATTACCAGTAAGTATCTTTCCAGATCACCTTTGTTGCTCCAGAAGCAAAGCATTGGTGAACTTGACCTGAATCACAAATGCCACTATGTTGGCCCTGTAGGTATAAGTCTGAGCAGAGTTGCTGTATTGTGATGTCATCAGTAGGCACAGGGCCCCGAGCAGATCTGAACACCTGAGCAGATCTGGTACCTACACCAGAATATTGGAGGAGGGTCCAGACATCCATGTCACTAGTGCTAACTATTCAGGCCAGATATTCTGGTATTTGAGCTTCTGATAAAATCACAGAGGCGACATCTGCTATGGTGATAACCAGAGAATTGAGGTTAAAGACAAAGTACTAAGTTTTAGAGCTTTAACATTTAGACAAATGTTCAGATACAGTCGTATGTACAAATATCAACTTTATGAGGTACATTTGATAATTAATTACTAAATTTTCCCAACTTACCATAGTCGCTCTCATAAAAGATGATGAACTTCTGCCAGTGCAGCTCTGAGACAAGGGTAAGCAGGACATCGTTGATTCGAACAGGTGGACGGGCAGCCAATGTGTAGCTCTCCCCATCTGGGCTCGGGTTGAGCCGGCAGGCAGTACGGGGTGCACCATCCCCTTTTCTTTGGATGAAGAGGTGGGGGATGTGCATTGCATCTGTCAGAGACTGCAGGGCACTTGCGGCTGCACAGCCTGTGGATGTAACCAGAGCGAGGATCCCCTGGTTCATCAACTCACATGCTATACATAAGATAGAGCAAAAAGAAGGTGGAGAAGAAAAGTTAAACAAAAATAACCTAAGAACATAAAAGTTTAAAGAATGTAGCAACATAATTATAAATTGCAAATGTCAGATCAGAAAGAGAGAAATAACAAGTTAACACAATTACATACAGTATGCTATCCAAGTCAAGTTTTCTAGGCTTCAAAAATATTGTATATTTGTCAGAAAGAAAGAAAAATTCAAGTTTTCTCACAGCAACAAGGTTCAATACCCAGCAGAAGTGTTTCTTTGTAGAGTTTTTGTGTGATCTCTCTGTGCTTGTATGAGTCTAAAAAAACATGCATGTTCAATTGGAATTTGGTTTGGATAAAAGTATCCTCTAAATCGAATGTGTGTAAAAGATCAGCAGTTTATAGAAGTTGAAACCAAAGTGCTGTTATAATGTGTAGATTCTGTGTGGTGGATCGCCCAATTGTTGTCCATACAAACACAAGACATTTGATTATAAGGACATTTCTGGTTAAAGGTAAAAAAAAAAATAACATGAATAGATGAAAAGATTTAGAGAGCCAAAGAAACCTAAGCAAAAGAGAATAAGCGCACTAAGTTTAATTCCCGCTTGCTATATATATATTTTTTTTAAATCCACATGAATTTAAAAATGACATCAAAGCCTGTTCATTCTTAATAATGTTAAATAGTTAATGAGAACAGCTAGGCTTTAGGTTGCAGTGATCTGGCTTGGTTATTTGCACTTCAAATTATCCAACAATTGTACAATAACCATTATAGATGAGTCCTCCAATCAAAACTGACAGTGTGGTTACTCCACACAGTATTTACTTTAGGCTTTTCTTCTCAAAAGAAAAAGATTCACTCTGAATGATGTCACAGAGTTGATTTGTATTCCTCTCATGTTTCCTCACATTATTTTTGACCTCAAAGTCTTGACCTACACCTCTCCTGGAGCATGCAAACGATATTGTAAAATGTATTTACATAATTTTATAGGCTCTAACATGCAAATCACAGACAAAGACAATTACCACGAGAGTGAAATTGATTGGAATCCAACTGCAAAGCTGTTTAAATGAAAAATATTCAATTTGCATTTTATTTTAAGCTCTCTGTTATGAGCTGAATAATGATCTACTACAGGGATTGTCTAATTTTGTATGTGACATAGGACGGGCTATAGAAAACCCTGCCTTTAAAAAATCAATCTATCATTCACAGGGCTCCCATCATTTTTGTACAAACAGGAAAATATATTGTCCAAAAAAATTAATTAAATTTTCTCAATGAATTACATAATACTGCCTTGTCTCAGGAGTTTGTGCAATATAATATGATCTCACTGCAGTATTATTTCTTTGAGCTAAATTTTGTAAAGTTTATAACAAGCTATTACAACAACATGACCCAAAATGAACATGTCAGTTATTCAAGTAAGGTATTATGATGTCAAAGTCATTATCATACAAGTAAAAATGTAAAGAATCAATTAAAGAAACAAAAATGTGGTTATTGTGAAAAATCATTAGGAGTACAATGAGATCTCTGAGAAGGGAGTAAAAGAATGATACTCTGGGAGGAGGGGTATTCTGAATGGAGCCTGACTGGGAAAAGGGTTGTGTATGTGTGCAAGCATGTATGGCAAAGGGGAAAGACTATTAATGTGACAAATGACAATTTCATCTGCTGACTGCAAGCGCAAGACTACATTAAGGCACTGTAAATCATGAGGCCAGAGAGAACAAGGAAACTAAATAACATGCTGAACAGGACATGCACTGAGGAGATGCACTTTAGCTGTTGAGGAACTAAAACGTGACAAAGACAGCAGAACAAGATGGAACACGAAAATCCTTTACAAGATCCTTTGAAATATTATTTGGAGCTTTTTTGATTTAATTCTCAGGGGCATAGAGCAAAACA
>JAOWBL010000007.1:6983673-7006866 GCA_028564865.1 Zenarchopterus dispar | reverse complement strand
TAGCGTCTTCCAGCATATTCAAATTTTCCCTCTCTCTCAGTGCCCCTCTCGCGAGACTAGTGTGACGCGACCATCAGCAACACATCAATAACTTAATAATAATTTCCCTTTTTTTTTAAAAAAAAAGGGAAAATTAAATATCTGGTCCTAACATGACTTCGAATTAACCTATCAGACAATGCCATTAATTAACAAAACTAAGCAAAATGCAGGAGAGTTACAAAGTTAGACAAAGTGTATGCGGTGTATACAGTGTGTCTCCCATAATTGCTTCCTTACGATTCACGCTTCTCAAGTGGTCTTTTAATTGTGCTGTTGTAAACATTTAACATGCCAGCTGAGGCCTGTAAAGTCTGAGATGTACCCGTCAGGTTTTTTGCCATTTCTCTGAGCACCGAAGAGCCTGACCTTGAACTGAACTTGGAGTGACTGACAACTGTCTTGAATGTTTTCTACTTGAGCATAATCATTCTCACTGGAGAATGATGGACATAAAATTGATTGAAAATGTTCCACACACAAAGAATGATTTAAAACACCTGAGTGCTTGAGATGAGAAAATTGCCAAAATCCCTGGTTTTATACAGGTGCTCACACTTGCTGCTGATCATTTAATAAAGTGACTTTAATTAGCAGTATCTGGCTGATACTAACCACCTTAATTCCTATAGAAGTGGTGGGTTTATACTGATATTTTTCTCACACACAAATTCCATAGTCTGGCTAATATTTTGTTTTGTTTTGTTTCCACTTGATAATTAGTGTAATATGTCACATAACTGTTACACAGAGAAACAGCACTAAGTCCAGATTTGTCAGAGAGCACTGAGTCACAGAGTGGTGGCTTGACACCGAATCAAATGCCACCAGGCTACGAGGAAAAACAAGGATGCCAAAATGTGACAAAACCCGTCAAAGTGTCTTGTTGCATTACTTTCAACTGTTGAATAACTAAGTTAGATTTAACCCTTTTCCCCGAAGGACTGGAATTTTAATGTACTTAATACAACAGACATGTGTACAGCATCTCAGACAGTGACATGAAAGATTATTGATTTACTTCCAATATTATCAAGATGCATGTTCGAACAAGAAGACCAATTTTCTGAAGCTGTATCATTATTAAGCTACTCAGATTGCTCTCCATCACTTTGTTTTTTCATCCATCCTCTCCCTTTCTCTTTTAGAGAGCTTCTGACCCTCATTTGTTCTCTTGTCAGTTTAGCAGAACCAATGTTTCTTCCATGGCTAATATAGTCACTCTAATGTGCATAATAAAGTCATTTTGCATAGATATTGATGCATGTGTGTGTGTGTTTTCTTCCCGTCCTGCTTGTTGATGGCTGATTACCCATCTTACATTTAACATGTAGCCTGCTGGGATGTGGCACTCCACTGGCAGCAGTGTGCTGAATATTGAAGCTGATGGTGGAAAGCCTTGAAACATGTGTTTGTGTTTCATCATGGCTGATTTGGATGGAGCAATCTCAAAAGATTGGCTGGAATTTCACAGAGCAATCATTCACTAGAGAGACAGAGGTGGACTGTGTTGAATTAGAAAGCATCTCGCAATCTGTGTGATATGCCATTTGCTCTGATATCATCTTTCTTTTTTTCCATCTCTCTCCCAGTACTTTTGTTGGTGTTTGCTGCTTTCACCTCGTCTATATGTCTCACTAATGGCATTCTTTCTCATCTGATCCCCATGTTTCCCCAAATTTACCTGTTAGTGTCAACCACCACCTATTAAAACCCACCTCTGTCTTTGGTAGCCCACCTGAATTTCTCAAACATAAAAGATAAGCAATAATATAAGTTCATTTAATGATACATGTCCTGTACTTTGATAAAGAATCAACAATGATTGTAATTGTCTGTCGTAAGGGCTCATTTCTTACTATAACAGATTTTTTAAAACCTTATTTCAGCAACAGTGATCAGGTATCTGGGAGCTTTGTGGGTATATAAGCTCAGGTTGCAAAACCAAGGATTTCCTTAAAATATATAACTCAGTGTGGTTTTGATTGTCTCATGAAAATCAGAGTTGGATGAACATTTTAAATATCTTTTTTTGTTGGACAAAGTTTAATAATGTACAGAGCTAGCTAAGGGAATTGGTATTCAACGTCTTTCAGTGACTGGGTGATTTATAGTTCTCTCTAAAGTACTTCATAGGCCAACAGATCAAGTAATATCTGATATATAATTGTAACTCAACAGAGAGTAACTAAGTAATATGAGAAGATATTTAAGCTTTTCTTCTTTTATACCTCATAACTGTCATTTGTCTATTTTTTTTTGTTCAAATTATGAAAAGAAACAAACTTTACCAGTTGTTAATTGGATTCAGTCCCAGCCTTCAGTTGTATAATCATCTCCTGCTGTGATCAGAAGCTGCTGAAGCTCAGGAGGTAAAGTGAAGGCTGATGGTCAGATCCCCAACTTCCCTAGTCAATATATCAATTCAGTTTATCCCTGGGCAACATACTGAACAAGTTGCTGAACATCACTTTATATGCCTCACTTGTAAGTTCCTTTAGATAGAAGTGTCTGAAATAAAAGTGACACTTATATCCAAGATTTTGACATTTGTCATCAAAAACTATGCATATGTTGCTAAGTTCAATTAAACTGAAATATTCTATTCATATCATATATTCATGAACATGAGCTGTGTAATATCACTTATTGAGCAATTTTACAAATAATTGTAAGATCTTTAGATAGGCAAAAGTAAACAACAGAAGGACAGACAACCATTGCTCATTCACACTGAACCCCACTAACTTTCCTGTGAATTCTTGATGGTACAATATTTTTGTTATGTGTGTCCACAGAAAATGTAAAGCCAACATCATGCCACATTGAATTGTGGGTAATTGGGTGTCTTTATGCATCAGGATACCACAAGCAGCAAACCAAAGACACTGCAATCTATCCTTCAAAATCATGTTTTTATGCACAGTTAAAGACTAGCCTGTTTTGCAAATCAACCTAATAAATGATAAATTGAACAAAGTTGTTAAAAGAGAAGAATATTAAACAATTTAGCAGCTTATAAAAGACACCTACTGACAGCATCTCTATGAAAAATAAAATAAACAAATATGAATGTATCTTAAAATATTATAATTGGTGTACTTTTTCTAGGCCCAAAAAACTGAGTCACACTTTGAAGTGAATCATATTTTGGCACAACACTAACTTGTTAATAAGCACATAATGGACACAGTCACCCTTAAACAAATGTTAACTGCTGACATCGGTTGACAGTAGACAGAATGCAGAAAATACTTGGTATTCTTGTGCAGTACAATTATGTAAGAGAGTGTTGTCAACAATAAATATTTATGAAGTACACGTGTGTTTAAAGGCTGTGGTATATACCTTGTGCCACTATTAAGTCAGAAAGTATCCTGGTGTAAGTTTTTGGGCATATCTGTAATGCTGAACACTAACTTTCCATGAGTTTTTAGCATCTGTTAGTTTTCCCTTTCCAATAATTAATTCAATAAACACCCATGAACCAGATGTATAATGCAGATCATGTGACAATTTTCCATCTTTCAATATATGAGGAAGTGTGCTTCATTTTGATGATTATAATCCTGCTTTTCATATGCTCTCCATAACCAATTTCTTGATTTTTATTGTGAATTCCTCAAACTTTTTAAATATTTGAGTCAGTCTCAAGTATGACAGTATTGATATATGTGGTTTGTTACGACTGAAGAGGCGGTTATGCTTTTTACATTATGTATTTTACTATGCTTTAATATTAAAGCAAATGATTCATTTGGTTAAAGATCAAACATAATTTAGAACAAATGTCCCCCATATAAAAGTAATAGGTCTAATGCTTTTTTCAATAGGAACTGACTTTAAAAACCTGCTCTGCTTTTTAACATTACAACTATTCTCCAGAAGGAAAAAAAAACAAAACAAATTAGCTCATTATCCTTGAAAGGCTGGGCACATAGGAGCAGCATGTGAGAAGAGCCAAACCTTCAGTTGTGCCAAGCTGAAAATGTCAACATACTACCTTGAGAGTGCACATTAAACCTAGTCTGTAATGGCTGTCACAAGACAGATCCCCATTATCAAGTCCATTAAGGCAAGACACTCCTTTGCAAAGAAGGAAAAAAAAAAAAAAAAAGCAGCAGCATTTCAAAGTTCAGAATGAGAACTGTGGATAAATGCCAAGGTGACACACTGTGCATCATGCTGTCAACAACACAAAGTCCTGAGTTCATTAAATGTAAGCTGGAGGACACACGTGCCAAATATATTCTAAATGTGATTTTGTGCATTCATATGTATGAGTGTGTAGGCATAGCCACCATATATTTATGAAAGAGACAGTATTGATAGTGCTGTCACTTTAATTGCAGCGACAGAAAAACCTGGTGTCCTATCACCCCTTGCTCAGCAGCCAGAGTACCCTGCATTCACATTGAAGAAAACTGCTCTAAAGGAGTGGAAAAGTGGAAAACCAACCTACACTCCCATGTTATTTTTTCATTTTACTGCTTTTCTGTGGCTACCTATCTTGACTTTCCTATGATTCGTGAAGAAAGTGGAAAAAAGAACCAGATTGTTTAATAAATTCTATGGCATGTTAGACCATGTTAGACATGTTAAACATTTTAATTCCTACATGAAAAGTCTGTGATAAAATCAAAAATTACTTTTTTTTAATTATGTACAATTACTGTAAGTGTCAATTCTGAAGCACTTCACTCAGATTTATGACATTTTTGGATCTTATAGAACACAACAGGATCTCTCACTAGTTGTGTTTTATCAATTTAAGAGGTCACATAACCCTACAAAATGTCTTTTCTAATAAAAAACATTCATCCATTGCTTTACCATACTCCAAGTCATGAGGGGGTGGAGTCTAACCAAACTGTTATCAGGGCAAAAAGGCTGTGGGCACTCTGACTGGGCTGCCAGCCCATCACAGCACACAACCATGAATGTTGATTCTTACAGACAATTTAAGGTCACTAATACACTTAAGACCCCCACCACCCCCTCATCTTCTTCTTCTTATCTTGTAGGAAAGCTGCAGAACCTGTAGAAAACCCATGGGGAGAAAATGCAAAATTCACACAGAAAAGCCTCAGCCAGGAGTTTATCTGGGAACACATTGTGGTTTTGAGCCAACTACAATGTTCCTTATTCTTTTAAAATTTTACTTTCTTGCCCCCCATAAATTTGTCTTTTTTTCCTCTCCAGTTTTTCTTCACTTTTTCAATGAGCAAGTCTTGAGCCACCCAGTTTCCACCTCCCAGTGTTTTTACCCAATTAGTTTGAGGACATGTTGTTTCTGCTTACTTTTTATGAACTTTGTTTTTTCATGAGGTGGCTACTTTTTTAGACCTTTCTTTTCCCTTTTTTATCCCTTTTTGACTTTCCAACAAACTGAAAAATAAGTAGTTTATTTGTTGATTCAATCCTATTGCATCTATAATGTCAAAATTAGTGGTGAACATTAGCATGTAACCGTCAATATTAATCAGTCAACATCTGAAGTCGACTCTGATAAGTAGAAATCTTGACACCAGCATGTTAGTCTTCTCATTTTACAAAGAAAGCTGGAAAGTTGGATAAGAACAATAAGATAAGAAATGTTTATTCCGTCCTGCAAAACTGTGTCTACTTTTCATCTGTTGTCGGTTTATAGGGAAAGAAAATAGAAAATGATTGTGTTAGATATTTCAGTTTTCTTGATGATGACTTAAAGTGTTACAAACAACAAATAGCCTTCCCAAACTCTTTCTCTGCTGTAAAATCTACACACTGAGACCTTCTCTCTGATTTCCACACCACATCACCCTCACATGCCTAACTACTGACCTTCTGTTTAGTAGGTGACAAATCCTATTCTCTGATGTACAGCCACATTAACCATCCTTCACTTATTTAAAGTGAATAGTGTCTCATTTCATTTTACTTTCGCTCAAGTCACGCAGAGTTGGAAAGTTTTTAAATAACTGTTACATAATAAATCAAATGTGGTATAGTTAAAAAGCAGATATGTTGAAATACGATCGGCCATGACATAAAATAATCAGATGGCAAACTTATAATAACATTTGAACTAGAGTTTAATTTCAAATCCATCAGCTTACAATAGCAGTAGTTTTCACAAATATTCTTACCTCTTTCAGTGACATTCTCTTTGAAAGAGTGAGTATTTTTGAGCAGGAGCCTGAGGATATTGCATTTACTAGATTGTTTTACTCCCAGTAAAGACGAGCTGGTGTAGACTCACTCATCCAGGTCATGGTAACTCTAAAGGCTTCAAACAGCCAAATGGACTTTATTTTCTCATCTTCTCAAAGATGTTTAAAGATGTTTCAAGACTAAAATAAAAGGAAGGTCAGTTGCCATGCTTCAAGCTGTTGAAAGTTACTAGTAAAAATGTGTTCATTTATATCAGATTATTATATATATAGCTTACTCTGTACTTAACCTCTTCAACTTTATGACTGTGCAGCATGCTGTCAGTCTAATATGTAGGTGTTTCCTGGCAACCACCTGCCAACTGTTTCCCTGGTAACTGGCCCATTTAAGATGTTAGCCACACTATGCTTATTTTTGTGTGTGGGTGTGTGCACATTTACCAGTACTTTTGCAGTTGCTAGTACACTAACCCCTTTGGAAAATAAATGTCATAGGTACCTTGAAGAGCAAAAAAACAGTGTGAGAGCAATATGTTACTGCCATATTTTAAATTAATTATATATTATTTGTTGAACATAATTTGGGTAATTGTGTCCATTTTGATCTAAAACCATTGCAGAACATGGTGCATATGGTACAGTATACGTTTGGGGCTGTTACTAGGTTGGTAGAGAAGATCAAATTGGTTCACAAAAGACAAACATGAGTTAACTTAAGAGTAATAACAATGCTGGTTTAGTTAAAAATTACATAACTATGTGGCATGGAGAAGGGTTTGAAGGAATGGCTCCATATTCTCATGTTCAACTGCTGAAACAAAAAAATTAAATTTCATGTGGGTAATAGCAGTGCAACATAAAGGGTTGACTGAGATATTTCAGTGTTGAACTTTTTCATTAGATGGCCCATAAGAAACCCCATGCTATACATGTTGCTGCCTTATAATCATCTCCTTCGGTATTAATGCAGTCAACAATTAATTCGATTAATTTGAATGATTTTAATGTATCTTCAAGTAAAAGTTGCACATTTTTTAAGTGTAACAGTACCATGTATGAAGCACAGGCCAAACCGTGTTGGTAAATGTGACCAGAGGAACTAGAGCAGTCTTGTCCAATTCCAGATGATGCCCCACAAGTTTTAGACATTTACCTGCTTTAACCCACCTGATTCGAAGCGAAAAGATCATTATCAGCTTGTAATCAAGGCCTGCATACATCAAGGAAACACCTAAAATATGTAGAGCAGCAGCCCTCGAGCACAGAAGCTGGGCAACACTGATCCAGAGGAAATATGATTTAGTTTCTGCAGCCCCTAAAGTCAGCTGTCATTTCACATTATGCATAAAAGAAAGTTGGCCAAAGTAGGTTAACTACCATGTTGATAAGATTATTTTGAAGTGTCTCTACAAGCTGAGCTAATACTCTGTCCTGCAAAGGCTGCTCACTCATCAGCTGAGCAACAGCGGTTCTGCTTGGACAGAAATTCACAAATGACTTATTTATGGAATTTGCAGCTAACTGTCTCCAATGACCATATGATTTATTTAATAAAAAGAGTTCTAATTTGTTTATTTACTTACTAAAGGCACTGAGCTCTGTATCTAATGATAAACATGTCACAATGTTTCTGAAATAATATGAAGTTATACTGGTTTTAACACTGGAACCCCATCATAGGCAGGTTTTACATGGTTACGAGCATCAGTCCTAACATTGCCTCCTGTGATAGTGACAAAGAGTCCAGCAACAATACATAAACATTTCCAAGGAATTTCCATTTTATTGCCCATCAAAATGTGTGAAGAAAATTTATTTGGATATGTTTTTTTCATGACATGCTAGCGAGCCAGCATGTTGGACAAACTGAAGTTGACATTGTACTTCCAGAAGAATATAAGGTTACAAAGGTCTAATGTAAGCTCAGACATGTAACTGGGACAAATCAATAACATCTGCTTATCCAAGTTCTGAATCTGAGTTCTGTTCGCAATGGCAGTAACCTCAGCAAAGTGATCCAACCCTCCTTCTCCATGGCCACTTCCTCCAGCTCTTTTGGGAAATACTGAGGCATTCCCAAGCCAGCCGAGAGATTATCCCTTCTAGCATGTTCTGGGTGTGCCAGAGAGACCTCTGCCCAGTTGGAGATGTCCAAAGTTCTTTAGGGAGGCATTTAGGGGCCATCCTCAACAAACACTCAAACCATCTCAACTGGCTTCTTTCAAAGTTGAGGAGCAGCGACTCTACTGTGAGTCCCTCCTGAATATCTTTTCACCAGGTATCAAATGAAGTTTGCTTCCCTGCTGGAATTGCTACAGTCATTTTGTCATAACATAATGTGTCCACAACCTTGAATAAATAACTAAAAGGCTTTCATATTGTAGCATACTGGGTTTAGCTGGGCATAATTTTCCAGCATTCCCTTGACAGTGTGTTTGTTTACCTGAGTCTAAAATGACCATAATCAGTAATCTGCTATAGTTATTGATGTATTGATGGTATTACTCACTCAAGTTGCACTGCTTTTCTGTTGCTAACAGTTTTGGTGTAGGTGGAAACTGTACTGCACAATGATTAGGGGATGAGGTTACAGTTGGTGAGCTCCCTAGGAGGTTTACTTCCTGTGCCTCCTAGGGATCCTTGGGCATACTGTTGTTAAGAGTAAATTAAAAGTATTGTTTGAAAGTTGTTGTTTAAAAAGTATGCACATTGAGGTTCTATAGAAGTTGCACCAACAGAAGCAAACTCTCATTTCAGCTAATGAAAGACCACAACACAGATTCAATTTGGAAGTCATTTAGAATAACCTGAAAGGCATTAATAAAGAGATACTGTATGTTGCTATTTAACATGGCACAATCTTAGCAGGTGTGTTTGTTTTTGTTGTTGTTGTTTGTTTTGTTTTTTAATAAGTGATACTGTGACTTAGTTATGAATGTCAGTTTTGCAGAGGCAGGTGCTCTTTTCGTTTACTGGAATGGCATACCATTTAAAAACCTTTTATTATATTTCAGGGTCCTTCTGGCCCACTTTCATCCCTGCTCCTCACCAAATAATTTAGCTCTATTTTGATACAAAACACAATTAACTGGGGAATTCCACTCTTCTGCACTGTGTTTCATTGTTCATTGATTAGAAAAGCCATTTAAACCTGAGCTGCTATCTGCCTGATGACTCCTGCTGTCTTGCCTCTCAGATCTTACAAATCCTCTAAATGTGGTGGTGTTAACCTTGTGCATTTGGTGAGTCCACATTTTTCTTGTCCCTGGTGTGTATGAGTTTCCCAACTGAGAGTCAGTTTCTAAAATTGTATGCAGTAACACTTAGAAAGGACATCAGTTAGAGTTTATGATAATCTCTAAAGATGAAATGTTAAAATTATGGAGGATAAGAGATGTTGATTCAGGTTCAAACGGTCCTAATTTCATTTCCAGTTTAATTAAATATTGATGTAATATAAAAGTTATAAAAAAGTTATATTCACTAATTTAATATGCCCTTATACTGAATAAACATAGAAATAAATACACATGCACAGGCTGGCACACACACCGTCAAGTTTTATATTAATTGAAAATAGAAAAGATATGTTTTAAATTAGCATCTACTGAAAAATAAACAGGCATTTTTATATTGTTGACAATATATTTTTTTCTCTCTGTAATACCTAATAGCTATTACGCACACACGCGAACACACACCCACTGACACACAGGTTAATCATATATTTCTTGAGTTTGGGCTGGATATACTCTGTGAAATTGTAAAAGACACTGCTCTTCTCCAGCTGCTGTATGTGCAGAAGCAAAGTGAGGGATACAGTTGATAATTTGTCTTCTGATATCACCGCTGTGATGGTATTTTGTGGCTTAAGAGCTCTCATCCCATCTTCTGGAGCTGTTATATCAACCTCTCTCAGAGTTTCAGAGATAGCTTTAATTCTTCCTCGCTGCAGGTGACAGAGCTGCTCCAGGAACCGTTCCAAAATCCCCAGCGTGCTGTTCTGTCAGGTCACAATGTAAATCTTCAGCTTATAGGCAGACAGATCTATAGGATTTTGCTTCTTATGAGTTTATGGCTTGCCATAGTACCACAATAGGAAAAAAATGGATCAATTACTTGGCCCAGAAACCAACCAACAGCTTGAGTGACTGTGACTTGACTGTGTGTGCAAAACAGTCACTGTACAACCACTCAATCAAATCCAATGTGCTGACCACCATCTTTGTAAGTTCCCAGTCTTGTAATACCTTAGGTCAAACTTTCAGCAATATCAGTCTAGCTATTTCTTCAAATCTGATTCTTGACCTTTGCTCAAAACAGTTTAGACTCCACACGAATGCCTCATACTTTAAAAACCTCTGCACATGACCATTCTGCAGTCTCATACAAACTACTCACTTTCATCTAGTGTCCTTCTTACCTGACAACTGCCGGTACATGTTTAATATGACTAAGAAGTGAGAACTGAATTTCTTTCAAAGTTAGGCCACCTTTAATACACCCATATTAGAACATCTGTTTATTTATTTTAAAGAAAAGAGTGAAAGACAGCTCCTAAAACAGAACAGCTTAAATCTTGGACAGAGTTGTAAAAGTGACTTAGCGTCCTGCCCATAGTGGAACCAACTGAGCTAAATATTCCAAGTTACTCATTTGGTCTCTTGCTCGGTCAGTTTCTGAATTTCTCTTCTGTTATTGCATAACTGAATCTCTAACTTGCCTCTGGCATGATCTCCACTGTAGCTCTGAGGGTTACAGCAGATGTTACTTTTTTTTTGCTTAGGTGAGAGTGAAAGTGTCCTCCATCAGCCTTCTTTGACAACATGATCTAACATACTTTCTTAACAAATAAAACCCTGATTTGTCAAAGAGGACTAAAATTACCAATGTGAATTATCAAGGACAGGACAGATAGAGACAAGACAGTGAAGGGTGCAGTGTATGTAGTATGGTGACTGCCTGATGTGTTGTTGTGTATGTAAATGCTTTTGTGATGGGTTAAAGTAACATGCAACAAAAGAACAAAAGACTACACACACACACACACACACACACACACTCACATATATATATATTTTCATATATCATAAAAAATACATATACCTATAGCTGTGCACAGACATATGCATACATATATACATGTACCTTAAGATAAATATACATAGAGGCACACACACACAGACACAAGTGCATATATTTAAATGCACTACCTTCATACCTGACACTTTGGTATTGTGGTGGGCATCAATTAATGCAAAATATATACTGTTTTTATTTACCTTCTGTCTCCTTTTTGTATTATTGCTATTGCCGATAAGAATCCCATACATGCTTAACTGCTGTTTTCCCCACGATCATTTATCTTTCGTTAAAGCCACAGCATTTAACTTTTGAAAGTTTGGTTGTTGCTAAGCAGTCCTTCACAATCTGTAACTTATTTCCCCATGAGCAACAATTTGAAGCCCCCGTTGCAGAGGTCTTAAGTGTCATTCAGCTCCCTCTCCAGTGACTCAGACTCCAACAGCACCTTTCTAGATGACAGCTGGCAATGATACAGTAGTCTCCTGTTCTGTTCTCCTGGAGATCTGCTGCAGGCTGGAGGGCCACTTCAATCAGAATCTGCAGCAGGGGGAGAACCGGTTTATAAACTGCTCCACCAGGCCCCAAGAGACGGCAGAGCATAGCATGAGCTACCATCACCAGCTGTAGTCCAAGATGGTGAGGCTGGAGCTTATCCATAGGATCAAAATCGGGTGGTATATTTTAGTTACAGGTTACTATAAGCTAAAGCATGTTCTGTACTAATCTGTACAATATTAATAGGCTCTTATCATAAATTTGATATGTAACCTTTAAAGGCCAATCAGAGAACTAGATTACTTTTTTTTCCAAGACATATAAGAGGGCAATGCTCACACTTAGAACTGGAGTGAGACTTAATCTGACAACTAATACTTATTTTGCACTATGAACACTTCATATTCATGTCAGTTCACACTCCAGTAAAAAATAAAAGTAATTTAAAAAAAACTTTGTGCTCAACTGATAGTGTCAGCACAAGAGAAAGTAGATGTCAACAGTAAAGCAATACTGATTCAGTATTACCATTCTGAGTGTGGGGTCTCACATCTGTACTTTACTCCATACCTTCTGCCAACATTGACACTTTTGTTGTTGTGACTCTCATATTCACATCCTTGTCAGCTGTCATGTTGCTCCTTTTACAGTGTGTGACTTAGTGAACAGAATGCAGCTGAGTAGTCAGTCTCCACATCTATTCAATCAAATTTGCTGCCACTAAACTTGAAGCACATATTCTGATCATTACCATAAGGCAACAACACACTGTCTCCCTTTCTATGTCTGAGGCTGGGAGCAACGTGTGTGTGTGTGTGTGTGTGTGTGTTTGTAGTTTTAAGAAGGTTTGCTAGTTCATCCTTTTTAAAGCTTCTAAAAAATGTTTTTTTAGATTTTAGAAAAAGTCAAAAATAGATGAACCTTGTTAGTAACAGTATAATGGGTGTTTCTCTTGTGCACAATTGTTTATTGATCTGGTGTATGTGCATTAACAGAGCTGATAAAAGGGGGAGCTGATGTACATGCAAAAGAAGCAGTGGGATTTACTGAAGAACTGTATGCAGTATGCAGCTCTGTAAAAGTCTAAATATTGTAAATGGTTAAAAAAAAGTGTTTGGGTTATGATATATATGGTTGACGTTACACCTGGCAGGCATACATATTAAACCCTGTGTGGCAAACCCTGTGATCTGTGGAGCATCTCTGTGTTCTACTGGAATAAAAACCTGAACAACTAGAAAATATGGAATATGTCTCTAAAATGGTACCGACATGGACTATCATGGCATCCTGCTTCTGGACAAGACAGAGAATTTGGGTTGTTAACAAGAGAGAGATGAGGGGGATTCAAATGGCTTCAAGTTGTCAATTTGATTAAGGAAATAAAAGGTTTTTGATTTAAAACCTCTGCCTTATAATACAATGAAAAATAGTAGTGCAAGAAGAGAGAGTAGTGGAAGAAGAAAGATCATTGTAAGACTAAAAACATAATAAACAATTTCACTGGCCTTCTTAATTAATTAAACAAATGACAATAAGAAAGTTTTATACTATACAATTAACTGTTTACTTGGTCTGTTTTGTTTTTAATTGTACTTCCATTCTTTAGTTTTACTTTTATTTTATAAAAAGTTACAGATTGTATATTACAGCACAATATTTTTAAAGCCCTACGCTCCTGTCAAAAGCAATCTCAAGTTGCTGTAATCTAAAAGAGGACTCTGAACCACATGTTGCCAGAAATTTAACTGAGATGTCAAATCAAGATCATCTTTAATTTCTATATTGTTACATAACATAAAATGTTGTGAAAAAAACGTTAGATGCCAAATCAAAGTCATGAAAAGCATGTGAGCAATACTGGTCAGTATTTCAATACCCTTACTTTGTAATGCAAACTGTATTATTCATTATAGGGGCATGTGTTGAACAAATTCAATCTGATTCTTTTTATATATAAAATACATGAATGCGTCATATCATTATCATCATGGCCTGTCAAACAGTGGTGTTGTTCATCAAATATATTCTCAAAAGTGATTTAAAATGTGGCATTATAGGGTGCTTGGGTCGGGACAAATTGTATTTTAAAGTCTAAACCCTCTTATCCATAATGTTACAGTTATCTTGTAGACACCGGGTGCACTTTTTGTCACCACAGTTAAATAAGAAAGCTATTCTTCCATTAGGTTTAGGCCATGTGCACAGTAAGATAACAGTAAAAGATTTTTTTTTCTTTTTAGGATCTCCATGTTCCCCATTTGAAGATGTTGTGCACCTAAAGCTGTCTTTCTTTTCTTTTCTGTAAGTTGGTTCTGAAGTTAACCTCTCCCATCCATTCTATACACACATTGTTCAAGCTTAACTTTGTGCCTAAATGGACTATTGAAAGATCATAGCGCTTCTCTCAAAATTATATTCTTGTACTTGTCATGCTGCTAATTCATGTTACATCTTGTATCCACTGCTTCTGTTGTGAGAATTCTGTTTACCTCTTTTTTATCTCAGATTCTCTCTTTATTCCTCATAATTAAATTTACATGTTCTTTGCAGACATCTCACCATTTTATTCAAAACAAAAATTTTGTGAGTACTATCATAACACACAGGCAACATACATACATACATATATCTATATAATTTCTTTACAGAAAGAGACAGAACTTTTGTTTTCCTGTAACCTGAAAAACTCAATGAAAATCTGAACTTGATTTAATCCCCCACATTTGCTACCTTTATCAGGTTCATATCCATTTCATTCACTGCCACTTTTGTGCATTCACTATCAGGGATTAGATCAGGTGGTTTAATGCTTGTAGAACATGGCTATCTTATCCTGTGGAGTCCCCAAAGGCTATTTGTTAGCTGTCAGTAACTATCTACCTCCATCCCTGCTCTATTGTGTTTGCTGGTTCATGCTGATAGGAACTGAATCTGTCAAATGTTCATCCCTGTAGGGTAATAGCAGAGCTCCACAGTTTTGTTAAAATCGATCCTGGGAGATGCATAAAGAAAGAAAGAGACTAAGAGTGTCTGGATGAAAAGGAACCCATCAGGAAAACAGTTGCAAGGTGGTGCAGAAGACTAAAGAGGTTAGTTTGGAGTGACAGAGTTTTAAGATAAAGAATAAGCTGATAGACAGATGAAATTAGTCTGAGGTAGCAAGGGAGATCTGCTTTCAGAATAGATGTATAATAGGTTAAAGGAAAGGATAAAACAATGAGACGAAGACTCAAAGAAAGTTGGAAAAAGCTGAATGGAAAAGAGAGATAGGGAATACAAGCACTGTGATGACAGCTTCTGCTCGTCCATTAATATGCAATATGTGGTTTATCTTTGACTATTCTACACATATTTAACCCAAAGCTAACAATGGGAGTATAGAGTCCCTGTCTGTTTGTGTGTGTGAGAGAGAGAGTCTGTGTGTGACACCAGCAGAGAGAAAAAGAGTAAATCAAAGTTAAATAAACAAAGAGATAAAATTAACCAACAAACCAACGGGAAAAAAGAGGTAGAATTAGCAGCAGAGTGGCAGGTGGAAGAAAGAATAATGAGTGAGAAAAAAAAGACAAAACAGAATGAAATCAGACGCATTCTTGCAGCAGAACAGCCGGATGGCACTCTCCTCTGAGTGCCATATATCTTCATTAAGAGTCCTGCTGCTGCACCAAACATACCTCAGAAGAACTACAAACAAACAGTAATGATAGTTAGAGGACTTCTGTGAGCCACACGAGCCAGTCCTTTGCCAGTCAAAAGATAACATGAGGTCATCCAAAATATGCTGATGTGAACAGGAAAAAAAAATACATCCACACCCAGTCAGACATCCTCAAACTTGCGTCCTACCTGACAGAGGAAAATATGGGTAAAGTCCTGTACACATATGTTCACTAGTACAATCATGATAGACTTGTACAGCTGTATTTTTTTAAAATCTCTTGTCCATATTCTTTCTTTTGTCGCTGCATATTGGAGATATTTCTACTTTTCCTCATGAATTAGAATTATATGATAGACAAACAAATGCTAAAGATTTTCTCTTTGTAAAGACTCCATGTCATCTCTCTTACCTCCTTAACTCACACACATAAACACACCCACACAGAAAATTCAGGGATGTTCTTTTGTCTGGCAGCAGGCTTGTGGTAACTCGAGTGATGGAAGACAAACCAGCAACTTGACAAAGACTGACAGTGAAATCTCTCTTCCTACATCCCCTCCGGCCCCGATGGCACTGATAAGAGCAGACATTTTAATTTGCTAGGTCAAAACAAATGCATTAAGCCTCTGCTGGCTGGTCCAAGAAAACATCAATGGCTCTTGAATACTGCAGCAGTAAAAAGTACACAAAAACTCACACAACAAGGCTATTTTTACACATTGCTTTGTTGTACATGAGGGAGTTTTTTAAGCTAACTTGTGTTAGCTATACAGTATTGGAGATGATACCACATCTAGGTTCAATGACAAAATATACATAAAGAAAATCCATATGCATGACTAACTAAAGTGTATAGACAAGATTTGTCTATAAAAACCATCTTATTTCCAAGTGCAATCCTTACAGCTTTTGATGATTACATACACATACTCTTTATATTTATTTATTGTAACCACTCCCATCCCTGAGACATGGACAAATGGTATCTGCTTAAAAAAAAAAGAAAAACTAAAAAAAATTGTGTACTTGACCTCAGTTTCAGATTATTTCTGTCAATTTTCAGATTTGAAAACTGTATTATGTTCTGCATCACAACAATATAGATTAATGGTTCTGTTATGTTTGCATCATTGTAATTACACCATTAGATGCTGGTTGGTTGTGCAGGATCTTTTGTACAACATAAGGCTGGCCTAAATATCATTTTAAAGGCTCAGGAGCTCCAGTAGAAGATTACAAAAACATTTGGAGCTATGCTTTCACCTGGGATGGACTACAGTGGGGGTGGGGTGATACTGTTCAAGTTATTTGTTATGTCTAAGTAATGTATGTCACTGAACAAATGTATCCCACCTGCATGTGATCAAATAAATGTGGTCCATCTGTACCACAGTGAGCAAATGAGGTCCACATATGCATGACTGATAAAGGTGTACATACATCACATGAAGAATTCTGTAGACATGTCTGAAACTCAGAAGAACATGGCAGCTAATTCTGTGAGAAACCAATGAGGAGTGTGCAACAAAATTGTGTTAAATGGAAAGCAACTTGTATGCAATTGGGGGAAAAAAACTTCTAGTTTTAGGAGGAAAATGCAATGTGGAAGAAGATTATTTACCAACCTGTCACTACATTTATAGTGTGCCACACAGCCGAGGTGTCCTGCATGCCATCATCCCCTTAACAGCTAAATTGAAGTGAAGTATTACTGCTGGTGATGCTCTCGGCCAATAGTGAGAGCACTGAATTTTGAAACATGGCTTTTTGCATCACTCTCACTCACTGAGGAGGAAAAAAAATAAAAGACAAACATTACTATGCTCAAGCAGAACACCATATGTCCACCTAACAGGCAAATATCTGGATATTCGAGTATTCAGGCACAACACCACTGCTTGGAGTGCCTCAGACAAGGAACAGATCTTGTGTGTAGTGGATTCACTAAAAATATGATAAAATCAAGCTATTTTAGCCCTCACTGAAATGTATTTATTTTAATAGAGGCATAACCACAAAATTTAGAGGAACACATCAAAATTCAGATGCATCTGAGTTATATGCATTTCTCCAGCTTGAACTGTAATACTGACAAATGTTTGGATAAACGACAAAACTATTTTTTTTTCTAAATCATGTGTCCCTTGAACTTCATGAATAGCAGTTCCTTGTTTGTAAGAAAATTTGCAGTGTTGAATTTGACTATCATTTTAACCTCTGAACAAAGTGTAACACCATGTTCTGTGTCTTCCTTCCCACTGGTCCATTTATGTTGATTTTTTTTTATCAAGTAACTGAAAATTCTCCTCCATTAGTCATCACCAACCACACTTTGAACTCGCTGGCATTAGAGTGGAGGAATACATTTGGTGATGGTATTGCAGGGATTGGTGTTTAAGGTCGTCACAGGTGCAGAATCTGGATACAGGATTACAGTTAACATGTACATTACCAATGTGCTACTGAGAGATGTTTACAGAGGTAGTTTTCTCACGAGTCATACACCACTGTTTCCATTGTCACATGAATTCAATCTGTGTGATAACACTTGTTGCCCAAAGTAGTTTCCTCATAATATGTTCAACCTATATAATGTGATGCAAAGGAAAAACACATGTTTATGTAGTGAATGAGTAGATATTCTGACAGAACACAGAACTTGGCTCCTTTTAATGAAAAAGTCGTTAAACTTGTAGGTTGCACTTTAGTGAGTAGTTGTAAAAAAAAAAAAGTTCTCAAACTGGCTCAAAAAATGGTAGCAAATGCAACAGTTTGGTAGAAGTCTTGAGCTCTGTGGCTAACGTTGTTATAAGAGATTTAGAAAGCTCCACATCCACAAGTAGCTCAATAATCTTCTAAAAAGAAATGTTTTATGTTAACAACAAGCCTCGGCCTCATTTAGTAAAATTACAATGATCATACTGTCAAATACTTGATTATCTCTTGGGTTTGCATGTTAAAGCCATGATGTGTAATGTGAAGCCAAAAATTTGACTCATACTCACCACCCACGTCAAAGTAGGGGCAGTAGAACTCCTCAAAGTGAGTTGGTTGAACTGAGAAAATACATACTACATACTATGGCGTCAATTCAAACTTAAATGAACTGTGAATCAAAATCCATAACCTTAGAATCAAAACATAGAACCTGTAATCAAGAAATTAAAATCCTATACCGAGCATCCAATCATTTTTCTCAGATACACTTTTCTTTTCTCTCCATCATTTCTAAAACCATCCGTTTGCAAGCCATCTCTCTTAGTTGTTCTTTTTCTTTTTGCGGTTGCAATTCTAAAATGGGTCAAACAGTTCCACGTCAATCTACTGTTGGCAGGCGGGAAAGAGTTGAGATCAGTTCATTTAGTGTTTAACTTGATTTACTCTACTATCAAGAATGTTTAGCAAAACAAAGATCCGCATCAGCAATTTAAAAGAAATGTTGCAAGTTCCCCATCAGATGCCATTTCTTTGCTGTCCATGAGGTACAGGGGAAAGCTTTTTAGATATTTACTCTGCTTTTAGTCCTGTTTTATCTGATCTTTGTCTCACTTCAGAACAAGCTTTTTTCTTTATACCGCATACCGGGGGTGGTGACAAAGTTCTCGAGAGCATCAGGCATCTTTGGTGTTTCTGTTTATCTATCCTAAAGTGGTAATCTGGGGGCAGTACCGACATGACTTACAGATTCAAGAACGCCCACAAACCATGCAACTTCTTTCTGTTATCATATTGTACTGAGGCCACTATGTTGCTCACTACCCCCACACATGGCAGAAACTGGTATTACAAGACTGGTCGGCCCAGCGCTTGTTATTGAGCATGCTAAGTCAGTAGATATCTCAGCAGCCAAATATATGCTCATCAATTTTGTGACATGACTGAACTTGTTTCTTCTCATGCTATTTCTAAGTTATTTCGATATATTTTCATCTACAATTTTACACATTGCTCCCTTAAAATGCAGACTGAGGGCATTTTCATAAAAGGGTTTTGTTGTGGTGTTTTCTGCTTCTTGAGAAATTAAATCTTTTTCTAACTCATGAGAGCAAATAGCTCTTCAGGAGTTCCTAAACTTCTCAGAATACACAACAGCAGCTGATTTTCCAAATCCATCACACCCTCAGCATGGTTACCTCCCCAGATGACGAATAAATATATTGGCTGTGCTCACAGTATTTGGGGGATTATTACCATTGAGTTGCTTCAATATGTTTTTCAGCATGAACAGGCAAACTGCACAACACAGCTCACAAGACAATAAAACAAACGGCATAAATAGCAAGTTAACACAGAGAAGTAGATCTCTTGAATTCTCAAGTGAACATAAAAGCAACAGCAAAAGCAATATTAAATGAGAAAACAAATCTGGAAACGGCAAGTAAAATCAATGAGATGTTATAAAAACTGTGCTGTTTACAAGAAAGACAAAAAACCACATGGCAAACATGAGGGCTGTTTCCATGAAAGCTGGCTAACAGAGCTTAGATCTTAAGAAAAATACAACTGCACTGCTACTTGGGCTGCCTGCATTGCATTTGCTAAAAACAGATCATATCTGCATTTGTACATGCATGTCTCTCTCTCTCTCTCTTGCTCTCTCTCTCTCTCTCTGTGTGTGTGTGTGTGTGTGTGTGTGTGTGTGTGGGTAGCTATCATGAACACACAAATTAAATCCAAAAGGATTAAACAGGTTTTATAAATGGAATATGAAGATAAACTAATTCCAAACAAGAGAAGGGAAAAGACATACATCTTATATTGATTTTTCAATTTAATCTTTTTCATGAGACAATCAGAAAAAGTGATAGAGTTTCATTTCAAGGTGATGCAAATGTCTAGACAGAGTGATGCAGGATATGGAGACATGCTGATGTTGATTCAGATGTATTAAGAATTCAATTTGGAGGCTGCCTTTGATGGCCTGTGGTATGTGAGATTCTTTAATGAACAAGTTCAAGGTTTTTTCAAGCTTTCATCGATGAGTTTTATAAAAACTAAAAAAAAGATACAGAGAAAAAAAAAATCCTTAGCCTTTTAATTTTTGCCAACAATTAAAACTGTAAAAACACACAAAGAATTTAAAAGAATCCATGCAGAAAAAAAGTATAAACCCAAAGTATAGAAGAGGTTACATCATCCCTTACAAATCTTTCCTAAAGTTCATTTCAATGCTTTTACTCACAGATAGCAGATGTTAATGCTCTCAAATGTGTTTAAATGAATTTGCATCCACCTGATCTGGTTAACTAAAACTTGTGTCATTCATTCATTCATTTTCTTTTTACCTTCTTCAGGCAAAGGTGTCACTGAGAGGAAGAGCACTCACTAGAGAGAGCCTCCATTCTTCACTGGACCACACATGCTCTCACACTCACTCTTGTGGTCAATTCAGAATCACCAATCAAGCTAACAAAGAATTTTCAATCATCTGAAGATGATGTACAAAGCTTCAATGCAGACATACCTCAAACAGATGGATCACAATCATTCATCCATTTATGCACAGGAAAGTGGGCACACAGGCACAAAAAGGATGTGAGATCTACTCCTGTACCTCAGAAGGTGCTCACATGAACAGGTTAACACCTAGATGTCTGAAAGGACAAGAATCCATGATCTTCTCAGAAAACAGCAACATACTTTGTTGTCCAAGTTATGGAATCAACAGAATCCCACGAATAAGTATGCATAGCATTATCTCTTTAGGGCTATCCTATTAAAACATTTTTTTTTAATCATCTTAGAGTAATTTTTTTTTTTAATCTGGCATTTGATGTTTGAAAGATGAAGAGAAAGTGGGGATTCAAATGGAAGAAAAAACATGCAACAGAGGCCCACAGGTTGGATCAAACTGTGGTCATGCATGTCATTATTCTTAAAGAAGTTGCTTCATAAAAGCTGAAATGTATCAAATTAGAATACATTTACACATGTAGTTAATTAACATTCTGATTGTGTCAAGACTAATGTATAAAAGATTAAACAAGGTGATATTCAGCCACATGACTATTCTCTGATAAGGGTGGGCAATATGTGGGCCAAATTTCATATCCTAGTATTTTTAGGCCTAATATTGATATATACCACACTAATCAATACTTCATTTATTTTCAATTTCTTTCTTTCTTTCTTTCCTTTTTTTTTTTTTTTTTTTTTTTTGTTAAATGGGGCACTGAAGCAACAAGCACTACTATTTAAAGACTTTAGCTTTCCACACAGTATTTGTGAACATCTAACTGAGAAAGTAAGCTTAAAAAGGTTAGAAAATAATTAGACTATGTTAAAAAACATGAATAATTCTCTGCTCCAAGGCCAAAATGCTGACTTCAGATTTTCTAAAATTCTGACCTCATGAAGTCAGAATTTTAAAATTTTTATCTTGGAATTGTATCTACCACTACACAGTTTATTTCCTGTAACAGCACTAATACATCATTGAGGAGGTCTAGGGGCAGATTCAGAGCAGGAATGAGGTTAAACAAATAGTATGAGCAAAATAAATTCAGTTGCACTCTTTCTATGTACTAGGAGACAAGAGGAAACTAAACAGCTGAAATGAAAAAAGTGACTTATATTTAATATATATTATATATATTCTATTTATATGTGTTGCTCTAAATATATCACTATAGTTTTTAATACTGATATATGCTGCACAACCCTATTTTTCTAAAAATATACATATTTTTAAATCATAACACATTAGAGCAGTAAATAAAATACTCCCTTTTGCACTCAGAAGGAAGTGGGAGTTTTAAGTTTAAGCCAAAGAGGAGAAGGTCAATTAACACAAGTTTGAATTTAACATATAGTAATTTTCAATGCCAAAACAACAAAATAAGAAATTTGTAATATTTTTATTGCTTTTCATGCTTTTTTTGTTTTGTTTTTGTTTATAATGACGTAAATATTTTGAAATGAGAAGCTGAAAATGGCACAGTAAGCTATTATAAAGATCCAGAAACAACAGATATGATAATTTCAAAAAAGTGTGAAACTATGACACTGCCACTGCCTTTATATACAAAATACAGATGAAAAAGAAACACAATAAATGCAAAGGCAAATACATGAACACCCAAAGGGCTCCATGTCCAAAAGCTGGGCTTGAGAAGAAGTAGATCCTGGCTTTGACCGGAGGCCTCGTTAACACTGCCAAATCAAAATGCTGCACTAATCCTAATTAGGCTTCAGTAATGAGGGGAGCCTGCACACAAGGAAGAAGTAGCAGGCTTTGTTCCCAAAACTCAATTACACAGCCATCCAGGCAAGAAGAGCAGTGACAGAGCTCAGAATTATGTGTGAGTGTGGACGTAAACATGCGTGTCCACGTCTACAAATACGGCTTTAAAGATAAAGAAAGAACAATGGACATGAAGTAGGGGATGTAAATGGATTGTGTGGGTACAGAAGAGGCTTTAACTCCAAAAGAGTATTCAGTGAGAGAAGCGAAATTTGAAGTCAGTTCTTTCAGAGAACTAATGGTTCAGACATCAACTGGATAAGAGGCTGCAGCTGGAAGTCTGACATAAGTCATACATACGAGAGAGTTTGGTTTCTGAGAGAAAACACAAGAATAACTGAAATCAAGGTGGAGGGTATGGATCAGCAAACAGACATAAAAGTACTTGTGATAGTGGACAAAAGCATCAACAGTATAATTCTATCAAGATCAGAAACAACAGACAGACAGACAGACAGACAGACAGACAGACAGACAGACAGACAGACAGACAGACAGATAGATAGATAGATAGA
>JAOWBL010000007.1:6951529-6983573 GCA_028564865.1 Zenarchopterus dispar | reverse complement strand
ATATATATATATATATATATATATATATATATATATATATATATATATATATATATATATATATATACATATATAATTTATCCTAAAATAAGTCAGGTTGTTAAACCCAGTACCAGATGAAAGAAATCCCTCTAAACACGTAAATAAACCAAGCATTTTGAGTAAAACTCAAATAAAGGACCGTAAAATGAAGGTTTTAAATAGCATGAAAAAAGAAGGTCAAAGAGAATGAAAATTTCACACTTGGCAAATATGTTTGCATTAGGTTAATTTAATGATACAATATGAAAAATGGGAAATGAGGATATTTCAGTCATTAATGCTGTACGATTTCCTTTACTCCCCCTCCTTGCAGATAGTAGGAACCTAAGTTGGTTTATCCCTTTTGTGCCCACTTCATTTCATTGAGCAGCATGCTAAAAATTTTGTACTTCAGAATTTGGAGATGAAAGAAAAATACAATGTCATTTCAAACAGGTAATATCAACAGGTGATTGTGATTTGGCATGAAAGCAATATCAGTAAATGCAAAAGATGAAAACAAAAACTTTCTGAAGAAAGACAAAAAAGTGTTTGGTGGAAGACTGGGGTAAAAACATTTTTTTTAAACTTCGTATTTGGTATTCCCAGTGCCTTAAAGCCTTTAAGTGTCATGAAAATGAAAGACAATATTCTTGTTTGGTAAAAGCCTTCCTGTCCTAATGTTTCTAGAATGTGTTCCAGACCTACAATATGTGTATATTAACAAATTAAATTAAATTAACAAGAAGGGGGAAAAAATAAATATCTTCGTTTTATGCTGTCAGGAAAGAAACAAAAATCAAAGTAAATCAAAGAATCTCTGCCGTCTTCTTTTCCTCCCCATTTATTCTCCCAACAGATAACTATCTCAAAAAGATTGAAAAATGCTGTCAAGAGGGGATGGTTCTGACAGCTTCAAAAACTTTAAAGGGAATCGCATGAATCTTTGACAGGTCAAAAAGACACACACATGTTGGCTATGTTATAAAGTATGTCAAGTTTTAAGTATGCAAAATAAAAGGCTTCAGTTGTGAAGGCCAGACACATGTATGTCACTGCAAGATAGGAGAGAGAAATGTAATATAAAATCAACATCCTGCTCTGTCTTAGTTTTTTTTTATGTTGAAATGAACAAGTTTAAAACATGATTTTTGGAAATCCCCATCTAGAAAGCTGACATTAAACCTTAGAGTTAAAGGTACTGGCCTTGTTCCTACAGACCATTGATCATTATAGACAAAATACTGTCAACGAATAGATCATAATAACTGCGACTATGTCATCAACTTTACAACGCTTTATCTGGTTTCTCCAAAGATGTACTCTGGATGACAGCATTTTGGAGAAATAGATCAATGTAGACACTGCGGTTACTGAGGTACTGCCGATTTCTTCACCTCATGCCAGATGGCAAGCTCCGTCTCACCTCGTCCTTCTCTTCTGCCCACTCATACTTCTCAGTTTTATCATGTGTGCCAGTCATGCTAAAGCTATTCTTGCTGAGAGAGATATTGCCTTCTGCCACAGACGCCATCACGAAGCCATCAAGTCAAATGAATGTAGATTCATTTATGAGATTCAGGCTTCTGTTTACAGCAATAATTTCTCTCAGTAGGGGTTATCACTGCAAAGCACCCTGCGTATAGATCATCTGTTAAACACATCTCATTTCTCATGCTCTCTCCTCTCCATCCTGCCTCAGCAAAACAGTGGCTAATTAGTTCTACCAGTTTTTTACTAATTTACTGCCATACTTTCACACCAACCCTTAAATCTTAGAAAGTGCTCAAAAAATAAACATGTCCACACTGTTGTTGTCCAATTGTGCGTGTTCACGCCTGTCACTGATGAAGACACGTCCTGCCAGGAAGATGTACGCGCGATAAGTGACTGTGAATCAAACTGTGAGTTGAGTCACAGCGTTTGAGAGAAAATGACAGAGAAAGTGAGAGGGGTAGAGATGCAGAAAAGTGATGGTCAAAAGTCCCTGAGCCTCTGGGTTCAGTAATTGTAATAATGTCAAATGAATAAGGTCATTACTGCTAATGTGTTTTAGGGTATTACAGTCTTTTATACAGGCAGGCAATGCAGGGATTATGACACAAAGCACTACTTGAGTAAATAGCAAACAACTTTTTCAGACATATATCATTTCATTTTTATATTCTAGAAAAAAATTATTGCAAGAAATTATGCAGTCATTTTTGCCTGCAAATTACCTCAAGTGTATAATAAAAGGAACTAAGACGACCTCTTCTGCATCTTTTGGCTGCATGTTTCTTTTTGTTGTTGTTGTTTTTTTCTTTTTTTTTTTAAGTAGCCAGAAAATTTTTCCTCATAAAATAGGCACCAAATAATATGCTGGTAACATTTTCAACATCAAACTGCACTGAACCCACTGTTAAAAAAAGAAACTAGAAAAGAGGAAAGTGTCTGTCCATTTTAACTAATTTGACTTTTTTTCTCAAACTTAATGTTATTGCGCTGTTAACGTATAAACTCACTCTTAAGAATTTGCAGGATTTATAAAGATTATTCATTTACACGGTGAGGATAAAAACAAAATGTTGCTTCGCCTTTTCGACTTTCTAAACAAAATCATCACATTGATTATTCACCTGACAGGTGTGCCACAAGATGGCTAAAAAGGGCATAAAAGCCATTTAAATATTCATATTTATCAGTTGTGCACTGCAGCCTCTGACTGTTGTCACATGCATGGTCATCCTGCTGGTGACCCCTGACCTCAGTGGATGCCCCCAGGTCCTGGGCAGGCCCATTTGTCTACTTGATGTGGCTGACAGTCTGTCTACCCAGCAGGTCCTCTCAGGCCGTACTTTTGGCCACTGGCCCGTACGGATGAGATACCAGGCCTTCTGTCAGTTTTCTCACGCCAGGCTTGTTGGCAAATGGCGCGTCCCACTGCCATCCACAAAAACACACACACGGGCACATTTAAGCTGTGCACATACTTGCGCGAGCATTTCTGCACGTTTATCGTACATATACTACGTACTGTACTATATGCACGTGCACAGTCATGCAAACATGCACAGTCGCCACCTTGACATGTTTCACCTGGCACTGAATGTCTGTACAAGCACCATGATTCCTGCCATATGGCCAGTGACATACTGCTCTTCATTAGGGCTCAAAGCGACAACCCTCTGGGGCTAAGCTGTGACTCACTGACACATCATGGGCAAAAAGGCTTTTATTTAGTCTTCAATTAAGTATTTCTCTACCAGGAGAAATCAAACAGGGTCCCCATTTTGAATAAGTGAATTGTCAAATAATTGTGTTCTGTAAATTAAACTTAAATAGCATGTATGGTGAGACGGAGGGGCATAACAAATGAATCATAATGAGTAATAAAAACAGGCATTAGGCTGAACGCCATATTGCCCCTATTACCCTAAGCCAAGTAAAATGGGGAGTGTTATGTCAGGACACAACACTCCCCAGGAAGGGCATCTGATATAAAACCCAATCAAAATGAGGAACTCAGTGATCCACTGCGGTGACCCATATGAAGAGAAGAGCAGAAACAAGATGTTTAGTTTTTAAAGTGGTTATTTGTAAGGATGTGAAGGTAACCACAATAGCATGAGCAGTTTGTCCTGCATAAAGAAACCCACTCAGTTTACAGAAAGTGATATATTTACTAAGATAATCTGTGTCTTTGAAGCACAATGAGATTTTGTAGACTTCATAGTCAATCCAATGCCAATATCCATTTGAAAGAACCACAAGTGTGTACTCACAGCATGTAGCACCTTTCTTCCTAACAAAACCCTGTTCATTGATGAAAAATGAGTCAGCAAGGTTATCTTTGAAGAATTACAATGGCTATTTGCTTGTTTTTTTCTTTTTAATGTATGTACTTCATGTACCTTGTACTTAAAATTCAGACTACTGAATTTGATCATTTGCTTAAGCTCCAAGAAATCATGGGTTTGTGAAATCTGCAGAGAGGGGTCACATATGCACATGTATACATTATATGTGGTCAGTTTTATGAGTGTTAACAAATCACAACTTTACTTTCTGAATAGTTATGTTGTAATCTCTCCTTACTATCATTTCTGTCTCAGAGAAATAACATATGTACTAGACTGTTAGAAGTGTCTAGTTTTTCCATGTATTTGGTTTTAAAATGTTTCAGTAAAATCAGAGTATTTTCACTGTGGTGAGTCTTTGCTCAATATCTTTTCTGATTCAATTAAAGCTGCCTTAAGCTTACTTAACTAACTCAGCTAGTATTCTGGACAAAAGACCAACAACTGAAGATTTTAATGCCCTGATAAAATACAAAAGTAATTGACAAGTTGAATAAGTCTCTTTTATCTTCTTTTTTTAACTAAAAGAGTTAGCTCTGATGAAATGAGCAAATTCTGACTTTCTTTCTCACAATAATCAAGTAAATAAGACCGCCCCTCCCTAAATACAGTTCACACACCGTGTGTAGGACCTCAAGATGCCATAGGGGCCTTATTTTATGTGGAAATGCTGGGCTTATTTGCACAGCGTCACCAGCACAAACAAAACGGTGGCTCTCAAGAAATCACTCTCAGTGTCCACAAACATCAAGTTCATTTCAGCTGTTCAAAAAGAGAAAGGAGCCATCAGATGATCACGTCTTGAGTTGGAGTCTCAAGTCAAAGTCCTGGTTGGGGCTCAGAGTTGATCAGTCCTGTGCATGCTGCAATATTATCCTTTATCTTTCAACCACAGACAATTAATGGAGGGTTCTGACTGTGTGATCTATTAGTTGTATATTCAGCTCTTAGCCTGTCTTAGCTTCCTATGTTTGGGCGTACTCAGCAGCGTCAGTAAGTGATCATTTAAACTTGTTTGTGCCACATGTTTTGGTTGTTGTTCCTCCATATATATTAATAGTTATTATTATTCTTTATCTTAAAGGCTGTACAAACTGCTATTCTGCACTCACAGTAAACAACAACAGCATCAAAAACAGAATGTGCATCGTCTACTAATTTTTGTTTTGGCCATTTTAGTTCACAATCACAAAAGTGGTACTTAAAGAGGAAATGGTTTTTTAGATGTATGCAGTATGTGTACTCATATTCCATAAATATTTTTCCTCCATTTAAGTGTACTGGGTTTGCAATCCAATGGAGTGTGCAAATTTAGAGCTGTAGGAGCCATTTCATGGATAACAAAAAACATTACGGCCTCAACCATCGACTCATAGGTGGTAATTGTGTTTTAGATTAAAAGCTTAGTGGCCTGATTGTTGGTCCTGCCTCAGTCAATAAGCAGGCTCAGTGAGGGGAGTGCTCTCTAGACCCACTGTGGTGATTAACTACTTGTTCCTGAATTTTACTTGTGATCAAGCATGGAGATTAAAAGCAGTGGTCAGGGAGGGACAGGCATTAAAGGGATGCACTCTGTGACAAAGGGATTTTAAGTTCACTGCAGGCTTGCCAGTTGGTCCATCTGGACACAGCACTCTTTAGCATTGGTTGTATGATCTAGCAGTGCTTAGCGCTTCATAGAAAAATATGTTACATGCATTTTTTTTAAATTTAAGCACCAACATTGGTGCATATTCCATAAAGCACTCCAGTTTGCTAGAGACTACCTCCATACCTCGAGTAGAAGTCCATGTGTGAAATGAGATAGTTATGTCTCACTGAGAAATCACACTGAGCTGCTGACATTTTGAGAAATCCCTACTGCGTCATTCCAGGTGAAAAATGATCTTGAGCTCAATAACAATTTATAATGGATAAGGTTTTGTGGAGGCACTAAGCTCTAGACATTCACCATTATGATAAGAATGAAAAGGTATCTGATACGCAATTTCTTTTTGTACAGAATGATTTACTTCCTGTCAACCTTAGATGAGGATAAATCTGTATTTGCGGACAAAGTAACAAACACAATCTAATAAAGATAATCAGAATCAAGTTTTAGTGTCCCAGAAAAATCAGTTCCATGGACCTGCACAGTAACTGACAAGAAAGATCCAGTTGCTTATTTAAGCTTTATACTTTCTAAAAGGAAGACAGAGAGAGAAAAAATATGACTATTTATTCTCAAACACAAAGACTGTCCTCTCATTTTTCACTTAGAAGTGAAATTAAGTCGTGCATTTTAGTTTGTCTGTGTTTCACACACACAGCACACTTCTCATTACCTGCCGGTGTTGGCTGCCATGCACACGTTTTGGGCAACGTGACAGAGGCAGAGTGCACCGTGCTGGTCACTGCTGGCACTGAGTCTAAGCTCAGCTGTGTTGAACATACAAAGACAAAGAGGTGCAAGAGAGGCTAGATGAGGTTGAAGACTTCTGTTGCTGTAGCAACAGATGAGATGCTAGAGTGCTGTTGCTTCATCTACAAGCTCAGGTTGGTGAAGAAGAGGAATTTTCTAATCTTTCTATATAACTCTGAAATATTTTCTGTGAAAATACACATAATTTAAGAAGCACAGTTTTAAAGAATATGCTTATAATTGTATGACTCGTAAAAATATACACACTATTTAGGAAACATAGGACAACATGCATATAAGTGTGTGAATGATGTACAATACCATACAGTTATTTTTATATAGTAAAGGCTATACTCAAAAAAGCAAAGTAATTGTGATTGAAATGTAATATTTCAGTCACTTTGTGACTTTTTAATATTGTGTCTATAGCTTTCTAACACAGTTGTAAAGATTTGCTTATGACAACATATGTTATTTTGTCTTAAAGCACCTTGAGGGTTCTGAAGAATATTTTTGGTGTTCCTAGGATTGTGCTCTTCTGGACCAAAATTTGACATTGTTCCTGGGATCTGCTGGAGTCAGTTTGGGAGGATTTCTCTATGTCAGCCACTTCTTCAGCCTGCCAATGGTACATGTTGTGCAAGGGCTTCTCTGTCCATGACAGTTCTTCCTCTTCCTCTTTTCTGGTGGATTTTCTGGTGTCTGAGATATTAACTTAGCAGCTTATCCTTTGGGGCCATCTTCTTGATGTGTTCTAGGATCTTTGTTGTTTTCATCCTGGAAGGTGGCTTTAACACTGATTAACCCGTGGCTTCCCTCTTTCTGCTTTGTGTAGAGTCTCATAGTGTTGGACTTGGGATGAAATCCTTCGTGCATCATGACGAGCTTCCCTGCCTTGATATCAGTGGCTTCCACCTCTTCCTGTGGCCAGGTTATTATGCCAGCAGGGTACCTTATCACTGTCAGGGCATACATGTTGCTTGCCCGGACTTTGTTCTTTGTCCTTCAGGATCTGCCTTACTCTTTTCAAGTACTAAATAGATAGTGTCCGCAAGAGCAGGGTCTTGCTTCTATGTCTGAGGCACACATCTCCCCACCTCCACTGTCTATCTGAGCAGTATGAAGAAGTGACCGTCAGCATAGCTATGTTCCCTTTGAAGGGTGGCTGGGAAAAAAAAAATCCATGTTCATAAGTGTTACCTGATCAGAAGGAAGATTAGTTATGGCTGAAGTAAGAATTAAAAAAATGTCACAGTTATAAGATCAAGGTTAGCCAGAGTTGAGGGAAAGGGGGAGGTGTCTTCATTACACAGCAGAAAAGAAATTCACCACCTGCTCCTGTGAATAAGCCGTTTACACCTGCCAAGATAAAAGCCTAGTACTCCTAGTATGCACTACAGCAACTAAACGCCTTCTGAAGTCTTCTCCAGGTCCGGGCTAGTTAAACAAGACAGACATTTCAATCATGCAAGAGCAGCTATTTGATAGAGCTTGACTTTACTGTTTCCACTCGAACAAATAATCTAAACTCACAGTCAGGCCTTATTAGGGCTCCAAGCGCAAATCAATTTTCAGGCACATTCACACTCTTTACATGTGTGTATATATATATATATACACACACACACACACACACACATATATATATATATATATATATATATATATATATATAGACACAGACACACCTATTTATTTTGTACATATATGAATTATTGCTTGATGTTTGAGGAAAATTACATAATTTTAATTTTTGGGGGTCCGATAATTTAATTAACCTCAATAAACAGATCTGATAAGTTAATGGAAATTAATTAAATCACTTGCTGGTGAGCAGCGCCTTTTAAAACATGGCATGTTGCACTCCTCAAATAGTTTGGCAGAGCCACAACTGGCATTGCCTTTATTTGTTGTTGTTTTTTTTATATAAAAATATATATACATACATCAGCTTATTTATTATGCAGTTAAAAAACATTTGACTTAAACTATACATGCCTATGGCATCCTCACTAAAGGCTGAATAAATGTAGTCTTTTGTCATTCATACAATACTTGAGTATGAAGGTTGGTAATAGCATATATACCAGTCACGGTTTGGTTTAAAAGTGCATCCCTCAAGAAAAGATTTTATTTTAATTGTGATAAATTACAACAGTTTTTGTTTCTTTGTTTAACCTTCATATGTCACCATACTTTGATAACAAGATGTTACCAAAGTGTAAACTTTCAGTCAGCCTGAAGTCTGGAGTCCATGTGCACCATCAAATTCTGAGTTTTATCTCTGGTGATGTTCTGCCAGACTTTTACTGCAGTCATCTTTGGTTTTTTCTTGTTCATGGTATTTTCAGCCTTCACTTTTGTCTTCAGTATGCACATTTATCCAAAGTATTCTTGATTTCCCTGAATGTTGTGATGGGGGTTTTCTTCACTAAGGAAAGGATTTTGCAGTCATGCACTTTCAAGGTTCTCCTCTATTTTCTTTCATTTTGATGTTGTTAAGCTCACCCGTGGTTTAGTTTTGCAGAATGTACCAAAATATTGATTTAGTCACGCCTAAAACTGCTGTTATCCCTCTCTGCATTCAAAAAGTTCTTAAAAACTTTCTTCTTCCAAGAACACTTTCTGTTGTCAACTGTGCTCACCCTTTAACTTCCTAAACTACATTTGAATGTCATCTCACCTGCACTTTTTTAATGCCTACTTAGCTGCACCTACTTTGTGATGTACTCTGTTACTGTGGCTTGATTTTTTTCTTCTGTGGTGATCCACTCTGGATAAAAGGATCCGCTTAATGTAATGTAAACTGCAAAAATGAAGAAACCTGTGAAACTGAAGCTGTAAAAAGTACAGTATATACTGTACTTTGATCAAACCTCAGTTGTTTTATTTCATAACCATTGTGGTGGTCTATAAAGGCAAAATCACCTCTGGACCCTAGCTGAATATTACAATAACCCGAGCAGGTGAAGTGGCAATATCGGGTCACACAAATCTGATCTGAACTAGCAAATACCATTAACAGTGTAGACTATCTGACCTCAAGATTTATTTGATAAACACATCTGATCTGCCTGGAGTCAAAGCAAAGTATAAATGTTCTAACACATTTTTCTCAAGAAAAATAAAGACGGTGAAGCCACAATTTGCAGAAGGACTCCTTAAGGCACAAAATGTGCTTTCACAGTAATGAAATATGGGAACTTTCATATGGGCGCATGTAATAAATGACTAAGTGTAAACATACAAATACCTTCAAACACAACATATGATAGAAGTATATGAATCATTATGAAGCTAATTTCAAATTTCATGCTAAATTCCTCAAACACATGATTGAACTTCAGTGATTCAGTGATTTTTAAAAGAACCTGTGCTGAAAAGAGACTGCTGTTTTTAGTCACTTTTTAAACCACTTTTTATTCACAAAAATTACTAAAACCAGCTCAGGAAAAAAAGACAAATGGAACTTTTTACTGCAATCATGATACACTTGAAAGAAGTGAAAACTTTAGTTATCCAACATCATTCTATGAAAACTTAAACAGACTGTTTGTTTACTCTTTAAAGTTCATGTCAAAGACAACAGAAAAGACCTTTATGCTGGTCCTTTTTCCTTATCCATAAAAAGAAGTTTGTAGATGAAGTTGACCAAAAAGAAAAGTCAAACTGGGAGGCAAGGGGAAAAAAACAAAATTAAAAACCACCTTTATTATTATTTATATAAATTTCCCACCACCAAGACACATGGGGAATTATGCTATTTTTACTTTAATCAGAACACAAATGTCTAAACATCATTTAGCCTATACTGAGATTTTTTTTAAAAAACTGAGCAGTTTGATGACATTAAATGAATTACCACAAACACACAGAAGAAATGGGTCCTCCTTCTGTCAGGTGTATTTTTCATCTCTGTTGAAAGTGACCCAACGATGACAAAGAAGCAACAACAAAATATTATTTTTAGCTTGTTAATTCATGCCATTACATCTATTTCACACCCAAACTAAACCATTCAGAAAGTTAATCTTAAAACACCTGCTGCTACAGACCATTAATACTCCTTTTTTGAAATTTAATTTAATTTTTTTCCTTTTTTGTGATATATTTGATTTGTTTTATTTATGCTGGATGATCCTTTGAATGAGGGATAGCAGAATGTTTGAAAAAATGATTAAGATACTGGTTTAATATGCATTATTTTAAAAAAATAAAGTAGCAACAATTCAGAAAGTTTACCACTCTTAAATTAATTAACATACCTTTAGTTGAGAGCAACTTACTATGTAACTCTAGAGCTAAAAATATGTTTTAATATTTTCCAACTGAGTTTTAAAATGGTGCCGCTCAAGTCACACCCTATTACACTAGCTCTGTTTAAATTGCCACTTTGTATCTTCTTGATATTTTCCACTTAGCTTTGTGTGTGTATGTGTGTCTGTCTGTGTGTGTGTGTTGAAATTATGACTTTTGAATCATTTTTCTGCACTGCTTTGGATGCTGTTCTGCTTCATGGATTTCTGATGATAACTCTGGCACTTTTGCAACATTTACTATGATGGGTTGTCATGACGGGGGAAGTCGGTAACATATGGGGGTACCTGATAAATGGATTTTTTGATAATATGGGGAGACAAATGACTTCGAAAGAGACCAGAAATAAGGACTAGGAGTCCTTCCAGAAGTTGATAGCATCATTTCTCAACAGATGTGCAATCCTGGTTATGTTACTGTGAAGAACCATCTCTGCACCCCAGATGTTGAACAAATGGCTGTCTTACCTCCCAGTGCTGCCTATAATGTCATCAGCATAAACAGGCAAGAAATTCAAGATCCATCCTTGCTGATGTATGTAGATATCCACCACACCTCTTTGCTTAACTTCCTACTCTTCAACAGTTTGCCAGCTGTTTTTTATTTTAATACTTCCTTCCTTATACATTATAATAAATAACTTTCACATTTACAATATTACTTTTTTCTTTCCTTTTTTTCATTTTAAGGCTGAAACATAGCTTTAAAGCAATCATACCACTGAGATAAATGTAATGAAACCTCATAATTATAAAACCCTAACTTTGAATTTGTGTGTTTTTGCCCATCCATTGTTATTTATCAGACACTCTTGCTCTTTGTGCAAATTTTGTCAAGCATTTGGTCATCAATCATTCAAATTTCTTCCTCCCAAGAAAAAAATCATTACTATTCTTTGATACATATTGTGACATTGGATGGAATTTTATTAGCTTAAAATTATTCACATTTTGAAAACTATGTGACTGCATTGAAAAATTTCAGAGAAATCTGTTATTTCAACTTTAGATGTGCATCACACCACACCATCTTTATTTATAAAGTACGTCAAGCTGCTACAGTGGACCAAAGTGCTAGAGAGTAAATTAAATAAAAAGGTGCAAAATTAAAACATAATAAAAACAGAACTTTCTATTGACAAAAAACCCAAAACAAAACAAAACAAAACATGAAAATCACTAGAAAAAAAGTAGAAATAAAAACAAATAAAACCATTCATGGTCAACATCTGCATGAGGGACCAGTATGACATATAAGTGGGCTGAAAAGTGAGTCTCCATGTGGGATTGTCCACTGGTTCTATGTAAATTGCCCACTTGGGTTCACTTATGTGGTTGGCCCAAAAAGGATTCAGATAGGACACCCATTTCCATGCCATACACAAGTACAACCGCAGTCAGGAATTCACATTGGGCCAACATGGAACCCCTGGACAGTTTCATATGGGGGTTCATTATTCAGCCCGTTTGGGCCCTGATGGGCCCTACACAAAGATGTTGGTTGGGATTTATTTATGCATTTGTGCATTATGCCTTTATGGCTTTTATGTAAGGTTCATGCAAGCATATCTGGATACTCCTACTGTGACTAGAAGCATGATGCAACACTATAAAAGCCTATCACTCTAGTTTTTTCCTCTCTACACCAGTCACATTTCCATATAAAAAGCTGGCAGCCTATTGGACCTCATTACAGCTATGCTTTCAATGCTTTCTGGCCCAGTAATGAATGCCTCATTTTGAAGTATGGGGCATGAAAGTAAACAGTATACCTGCTTCTCTTTACACCTGTCACATAGAAATGCACACACACTGACAAACACACACTGACAAATAGACATATTTGGTAACTGAGGACATTCATACACCTGGTCTTATACAGTATTTCAAGAAAATATGCAAATTCCCTTTCTTTAGCTCTAAAGACCAAAGAAACAGAAATGCACATTTTGCAATTGTGTTGGTTGCATTTGTGGGTGAAGAGAGTTAGCGGGTGCGAGTGGGGCATGCATTTGCAGTCATACTGCAGTAATGGAATCAAAGACTGATGAGTGTGCAGAGCAGGCTATTTACTCTGTCTGGTTCCAAAACAAAAAGCCACGATCCACACTATATTTCTTCCAGTGGCCCTTCCACCCCATCTCACAGCATATGTCCCCCTGGCCCTCTACTCCACCCCACCACGAACTCTGGTTTAATCATTCAGAAATAATTAAATTCAATAAAGTGGAACAGATTAAATAAGAAGCAACAACAGGATGTTAAGGGGTAGGGTGTATACCATGAGCTTCCTCCTCCCAGTCTGCAAATGATATTCCAAACCAGAGGTAAAGAGGAACAGAAAGAATAAAGAGAGTAAAAGCTGGGAATGACTTACAAGCTATTCGGTAGCTAGAACAAGTGCAGCAGCAGCAGAACAGTATGACAGAGAATTAGAGAAAAAGCAGGGGGGAAAAGAATGTATGTGCAGAACGGAAAAGCTTCAGGAGTGTTTAAATATTCATCAAGGCTGAGCGGTGATGGGTGGTGACGTAGAGCAGCAAGGGAGGTGGGAGAGACTGAGGGGAGGGGAGCAAAAAATGAAGATGGAGAAAGACACCTGTCAAATTTTAGGACACAGCTGGAGGTGCACAGGCAGGCACCAGGCATGGACATGAGTCACAACTACAAATGTGGAGTTGTGGTTGGGAAAAATTCATCTAAACAAGAAATGAACACACATGGATGCACGTGAGCCTTGTTATGCATAAATTACTGATAATTAAAGCCTGGCTTTCTGTGTTACACTGTCAGCAAATTAAATACCAACAACAACAACGTTATTCAGCACTTTCTTTTCATGCAGTGTTCAGAAATAACCACTGGTCCACCTGTTCTTTCTGAAGACATAAATCTTTAAATGGGCTTCAACGGAGGAAGGAGGATCTTACCCTTGGGATCTTTTGTGATCTTCCATAAAGACTTACCAGCCAAAGTTACCCACTTGAAAGGTATCCTTTTATTTTTTTTATCTGATATTTTGCTCATTTATTTTCTTATGGGCTTTCCCAGACGTAAGTATGTGATACTAGGCTCTTTTTTTTTGCCACTACATGGAGGCACATCTATGAGAGAAGCACATGCCACATCAGCTCAACCACTGTGCTCATATCCATTCTTGTAAAAGAAAGCGTTTACCAGTGATTTTGATTCAACTTTTGTCTTTAGATCTGTTTATGTGAAAAAAAATCTGTTGAATAGGACCAGACGTATTCTTTACAGGTAGACTGACATAACTCCTAACAGAAATACCTGGCCACAGCGGTTACCATGCCATTTTTTCTTGCAATTGGAGTTAAAACTGTAAAAGAGAGTAAAATAAAATGTTTTTGTTTCCAGTAGTCGTAAAAGGACAAGTATTTGAGATACAGATCTGACCACAGGAAGTTTCTTTCTTAGACTAGATCTTTTCCAACTATTATAATATGCAGTAGTCATGACGACAGTAGTGTCTTTGTTGATTGATGGGAATAGTATTTTATCTCTCAGAACCGTTCCTCCCTCCCCCAGGTTGTTTCCTCATCTTCTGTTGTTGTTGTTCAGTTATTACAGCACTTGAAGTGCCTTTACATTAACATTAATCTTGCAAATTTGTCTTCTTGAGTCGCAGCTCCTCCTGATAAGGCTGTTAAGAAGAAATGCTAAGACGAGTTTATTTTCATTCCTCCATAAACTCTTTGTCTAATGAATGATGAGATCCATCATTATAACGGGAGGAACATTTCTCAAGTCATTGGAGAGGAGGGGACATGACAAAGCATAAGTCAGCCGAAATGAAAAGCTTCCACCAAGATGTTCTCCTGCAGTGGACTGGTAGCTCTATTACTTTGTCAAGTTGCCTCCAAGAGCAAATAAATTGGTTCTGTGTGTGGTCTCCTGAAATAGAATTCCTTTTGGCCACTTCTTCCAGTGAGAAAGCAGGAGCAATACTGATCCTGATAAACATAATTGACCTTGTTGCTCTGATAGTACCTTATGATTGTGGTGGATAAAAGAATAAACCTGCAGTTCCTTTCACACCTAACCCTCATGGGGAATGCTTCATAAGTTAAACTGAATTTCTAACAGATATCTAGCATATATACCATACCTTTTTTACATCAGCTCTGGCTCTCAAACACTCACTCTTGGTTTTGTGCAATTGACTGGTGCGATTGGGCTGCACTAGATTGGACATAAACACTGTATTAGTGTGATTGGTTGGATAGAGTTGATCCATGCTGGGGGCAGCCTATCTGCCCACCTGCTGTTGCTGCTGACCAATCTCAGAGGAAAAAAATTGGAATTCAATTAGTCCGGATAGCAGAGCTCTCTCTATAGCCATGCCTTTTTCACCCCTCTTCTTCTTTTTTTTAATATGTTACCCAAGCTCTCAGTCTTTCCTTGAATTGCCCCTTTTCTCTGATTCCCTTTCTTTGTTTTTTCTCTCCTGATCCAAGTCAGATTTTCTTATGACAGCTGCTGCTGACCTGACTCAGAGGGAGAGGGGAATCCAATTAATTCAGCCTTGGGAGCTCTCACTTGTTTACAATTCATCCTAGCATTCTACACTTCAGCTGATGGTCACTGCGATCTGTCCTCTAGCGTTATCCTTCTCTCCTAGGTATCTCCTCTGCTCTCCTCTTGCTTGCTCCCAGCTGTGGTATAAATCCGTATTGATGGAGAAACAGGGCATGTGTGGAGAAAAAAAAGGAGAGAGAGAGTGCTACAGGGAAAAAATGGAAAACAATAGCCATAAGAGGCAGTTGATATCCAAGGGGCTTTTAAAAAGAGAAAGGTAAGATAAAAGAGGCAGGGAAGGGTGAGATGGGCCTCTAAAGAGAAATGATGGGATAATGGAGTGAAAAAGTACAAGGTATAAATAACTGGTTATGTTGACAGGAGAAGAACTAGAGACCCAGATGAGAGCCAGAGGGTGGTGGAGAGCAGACATAGAATAGAAAGTGATAGACAAAAATATCAAAACAAAAGAAATCTAAGTTATGCATTTTGATATGAATAATAATTGTCCCAAAATGTAGAAAAGAGGTGAAATACTTGGAGACAGGAAGAAATGTGGGAATCTCCAAGGGAATGTGTTTATCATAAATATCACTGCCATTACATATTATCAGACAGATATTCATGTTAATCCATGAAAATAAGAAAGACAAACTTCCTTTTGAACAGACCTTTTTTGACGTAATTTGTCCAGTAAACTGGTGCATTATTAACCAGTACTACACACCCACCTGTGACATTTTTAATGTTTTGAGTCATCAGTGTAGGAACGCTGTGAGAGTTGCCTAAAAAAACACTTGAGATTTTATTCATAATACCATGATGTTCACAGTGGGCAACCCACCAGCTTGTAACTCACTCATCCACCACTCCCATGAGCATTCTGAGTGGTCGGCTTTCACTTTATCGCACACTTATTACTGTATCAGTAATTCGTTGTAAGGCTGTAAAATTTTCCATTACAGCTTATTCCAAAAAAAGGTAAAAGCTTCATCAAAAGACAGAAGCATTGATTTCTCCCTGTGATATCTGTAAAAGACAGCAGAGGGATGGAAAATTGTTTCAAGTGGGGCATCATTTTAACACAAATGTCAACTGAAATTTTTCAGATTCTGTTAAGGTCTTGTTTCATACTCGTTTTCTTGTAAAGAACCCCTTTTTTTGTTTTTTTTGCTAATCTCATCTACACATAAGATTTTACAATGGCAAAAATAGACTTTCTCTCAATTTGTGAAATTTAAAAAGTGAAATAAACTATTTGCATACATGTTAGACCCTTTGCTTTAACACTTGCAACTAAAGTCTGCCACATCCTACATTTATTAAGGGTGCCTGAAAGGTTTTCGGTGCCTGTGAGTTTTAAGAAGTCTAACGTAAAATAAGGGAGGTACACAGCTGTCTTCAATACTTAAAAGCACAACAGCCTGGATCAATCTACATAACTATAAAAAAAGTCTATAAGCAATAAAAGTCCTCAGAGTCAGTGATTTCTTGGAGATGAGACATCTTAGTCAAACTGATACCTAAAAAGTCCATTACTGATTTCAGTTAGATCTAGAGGTACTTCTTCAAAAACAGGAAAGGACAAACATCAGTGAAGCACTCACTCTGCTTATGTTTTTCTTTGAATCTTCATTTTTTTTATTGTAAACTGATGGGATTTGCATTTGATGTCTCTGAGGTGTGATTTACAGAAGCGACTCACTTCCTCTTGTACCTGACTTGACTTGATATGATCATATTAGTTCCAGGTTGGCTTTAAAAAAAAAAAAAAAACAACTCCTGCTTTAACTCATACATCATATGCTTTATGGATATGCTCAGATTTTGTAGCTATTCTTCCTGAAAAACATCACCTTCATAATATGTGCAATCAAAAAGACCTTAACAGATGTGTATTTTTTTATGAAGACAGAAGGTAGCCAGTTTTGATGTAAGATAACTATTTCTGCACTTATATGATGCCACTTTCATGATTTTGTCTTAGATTTTTCAAGTATTTTTGATATATGGTGACACAGAATTCAAAACGAAGAAGAGAAGTGGGCTAATTTGTGAGGTGTTGCCTGTAAGACATTTGTGGGAAGAGCTTAGACAAAGCTACTGATTCCAGCGAGAGAAAGGAGGACAGGAATTCTTTTGATTAGCATGCTGTATGTGCAAGATAAGATGGCACAGAGGTGTGCTGGAATACCGGTCATAAAAGAGTCTGAGACTGCTCCTTATCTTTTTTTTTTTCATTCACAGAATTGAAGAGAGCGTGTGGTATTTTCTCTGTGTATGTGCATACCTGAGGGTCTGAGTGGCTGACAGAAGGCACAAGAAAGAAGGTGGATAAGCTAAGCCAAAGCTTTGCTGTGTACATGTTTTTATTTATTTATTTTTGGAGCTTTTCGAACCCCCAGAGACCAAAAAAAAAAAAAAAAAGTCTGTTTCTTATCTATCCTTGTGTTTCAAGGGGGGGATAAAAGCAATCTGCCAATGGCATCTGCAGTCGAGGAGCACTTGAACCCAATCAGCAACCGTCAGGCCAAAATGGACCACAGGAGGGTTTTTGGGGTAAAGGAAGCTTAATACCAATCACACCAAACGCTCACATTCACACACATCAATCTGGTGTTCTCACACAAGGTAATAAAAGCACTAAATTCTGACACTGGTTTTCCCTCTGGAGGTCTAAAAAAAAAAAAGAATACTGGAAGTAAAAAGCAAAGCTGTGTTGCAGCAACAGATGCAAAGAGCCTGTGGTTATGGGGCTAATTACACAGGGGGCAGTTCCAGGCCTGTGACAGGCTGTTCATTTGTTTCATTGCCAAGAAAACTTCCTGTCTCCTCTTTGTCCTCCCATGAATGCTGCAGACACCCGTGCAGGATAAAAAGACTTCACAACCCTTTTTTTTTTCCTACTGACAGCTCTCTCCATCACCCGCGTGATTTTTTTAAGTAATCATTTTTCAAAACTTCAGAAGACTCATTGCAAAAAAAAAATCTCCTTCAGATTATGTGGGTGGCTAGTGTTAAATGTCACTTGCAGCGCAAATGGCTGTTGAAACAAAAGTAAACTCTGTAAAGCTTGTGATAACAGACAAGTTTGTTCTAATTAAAAACAACAAGCTGTCCATATGCCAGCCACAAGCAAGCAGTCTGTAAGAGTATCAAGCACTCATTCACAGAGCAACATGGTGTTATTTAAGATGAGTGAAGCTCAAAGCAGGAGTGTCTCTTACCTGCTGGAAGTACCCTAAGAACAGATGTGTTATCCATCGATTTATTTTCACATTAAAGTGATTATTTACATTATGGCTATAAAAAATGAACAAAAGTTTCTTGTATTTTGATTCTGGCTTATGGTATTTGATTCTTCATGGTTCTTATATTTTTATATGTTTATTTCACTGAATTCAGTCAACTCATGCACAGCAAACAGTTTGTGTGTAAAGATGCAAATTATTGCACTTCTGTGCATACAAAATAAATGCAGCAGGGATATTAGTAACCTGTCAACTCCTCTATTTCTGGGGCATTTTATTCTTGTATTTTCTCGTATACTTGTAAGAGCTTGTCAGCATAGAATTTAACTGTCTAGTAAAAGAAGAGGATATATATTGTACAAATCAGATTTAGTAGACTGAGAGAAGCAGAAAAAGGATGCAGATGATGCCGACATGGCTGCTGTCCCTCCATGAAACTGGTCCCACAAGTTCAGTTATTTCATTTGAAATCTGTGTGACTAAAAAATGTGGAAATCAGCTCTTTGTAAAGACATCGCCTCCAAGGCTTTGACATTAGAATAACTTTCAAACTGGCGTAATCACTGTGGTCTAGACTTTCAGACTTAAACTGAACACCAGCATTGCTCTGGTGCTCAGTTTAATATTTAAAGCTGATCCACAACATAATCATTTATTACCTCAGGAGAAGTCATGACTTTACATCTTATTTTATGCTGTGCCTTTGTTTCTCAATAAGTCATATTTCTATCAGAACAACTGAACTGAGACCAAAAACGAGCTTATCTTTGCTGCTGTGAAAAGTTCCTTTATTATTACTGATCCCTTTTAAAATGAGTTTCTAAATATGCATTCATGTATTTACATTTAGTTATTAACTTAAAGCACCCTGTCATTTCTGTTTTATAGAAACTTTTGCAAAGTAAAGATTATGTATATCCTCCCTGTATGTGCTTTATTTAGCAGGCAAATCTTTTTTTTTTCTTTCCTAATAAGTAGTAAAAGAAACATTGCAGGCAAACGCAGTATAGAATGCATGCAAAGAGCGAGCCTGCAGTGGAAAAGATTCAGGGACACAAAAATGAGGCCATTTCTCAGACAAACAAAGGAATGAACGAGTAAGTGAACAAAACAATCCTGACTCACAAGTGGATATAGAAATAACCTTTTCAAATAAAACCATTAAGTTGTGTTTTAACCCCAAGATTGTACATAGTGGCCAAATGAGAAGAAATTTATTGTATGTTGACAATATCACTTTTCCTGGAGAATAACAGCAAGTCTGAATTCAGCAACGCAGTCTAAGTTGACCCGTGCAACATGCATGGCGGTAACAAAACAAGATGAGTTAAACTGTGAAATGTTTGGGTTCACTGCTCACACAGACGTGTCAGAAAACTGAAAGTTAGATAAAACTGGTGTAGAAGATGAACTATTGTCAGCTTTCTTTTGGCCGAGAAAAGGGGATTTTTAATGAATCTCTTTGAAGGATGATGGGCTTCATGTCATTGTCTGTGTGTGCTACAGTGACAAGCTCCACCTGCACCCACTTAAATGCAGCACACTTGGACATGGAGTGGACTGTATGTTTTGGATAGCTCACACCATGGAAAGAAAAAAAATGGCACTGCCATGACCAAATGACGCTTTGTCACAGCGCCAGCATCCAATGCTATGCAGTTTAAAAACCTGGTCCTGGCACATAACTGCTCTTCCCAGAACACATGTACACTTTAAGAGTCTCAGAACACAATGTGGCCTTTAAGATGAAAAAAGATTTGCACAGTGCCAGTGGGTGGTACATTCTTGCTGTGTAACCATGGCAGCACATCATGTGGTGAGAAAAGACACTTTTGTGTTATACATTTTACATCACATATTCAATTTTAATTTCTTTGAACTCTCATTTTATCTTATGTTATGCCTTTTGTGTTTGTCTTACAAGGTCTATAAATGTGCTTATTTTTATAGGAGAAACATGTTTAATGCTCTATCTTGAAAGTTAAAAAGGTATATTATATTTGCAAACCATGTGCTTCTTTTAAACATGTTTACAGTAAAAAAAATCAAAAAAGTAAGTTGTTTTTTTTCTTTATAATCAGTGATATTACAATGTTGTAATTGTTATAAATAAAACAAGCTTGTCACTGATTACCTGCATTATAAATTACCGGATGAATACAAAATGAAAAGAAAAAAACTGTGAAGAGGGGAAAAGAAAATCAAACAGCAACAACACTAAATGCATGGAACGAGAAAGCTTTGAGCTTAAAAATGGAAAGCCACCGCCTCTGAGCCGAATGTAGAGTGAACATTGGCATTGATTTTACAAGATGAAAAGAACTCATAGAAGAGAAAAGCCTGGGGGGATGCAGATGTGGGTCCTGAACTGATGCTCCTTAACTCTTTTCAGCTTATTAATTCTCTTATTTTTTTGCAGTTGAAAACAAATAGGTTACTTACCTCTGCCTACACGGTTTAGCACTAATAAGGGTGCATTTCATAGACAGATAGTGTTTTATTTGCTTTTCAATTATAAAGACCAGCATTGTAACTAAACAATCAAAAACTGTCTAATTAGCTGTCACTGTGAGAGTTTTAACAGACTTAAGTGGGGGGTTAATGAGTGACTTCACCATAAGAGCCATAATTTGGAAGAAATTTAAAAAAAAACAGCAAGCAGTACTTTTTTCCAAGTTAATGAACTTCATTTTGCGGTACAACAAAGTAGAAACTGTCAAATTTGTTAATTGTAAAAAAACTGTCTTGAAGTCTCAGTGGCAACCTGTAGCTACAAGTTTTGCAAATTAAAAATTACAATTTAAGAACAACCGTCTCATCTAGATTTGATCAAAAGGCTTGTGTGAGTTATTCTTTTTAGTAGTGCTGTTAAGTGACCAGTAATTTGGAAATAAACATTCCCAGTACTCATCAATAATGACATCTTTTTTCATGTATACAAACACCAGCAGCAGCATTACCAGCAAAACCAGAGCTTTGACTTCTCTGCAGCATCGCCACAATAAAACCTTAATTCTCAAACTGCGGTGACATGACAAGGATCTGAGCAGGATTTAAAACTGAAATATGGATTTTATGGGTGTGCGTGTATCTAAAACAGAAATGAGGAGTGAATGTGTCCCTGTGGCCCTATGAGATATCAGCATTCGTGTTACAGTAATAATCACAAAATTAGCTCAGAAAAAAAAGATCACAGAAGGACAGATCCACAAATGTCTTTTTCATACTTTTTTTCATTGCGTTCTGTTCTTGCTGCCTGAATATGCACCCACAGTGACCCCTCCAAGTCACTGAGCATGCTCACCAAAAACACTGTTAGGCAAACAATTTGATGTCTTCCACAATTCATGGTGACACAGAGAACAGAAGTGACACAAACTGTATGTCAGCTCTAATCATGAAGTATTTGTGTGCTTTTCTCTCTTCTTATGCTTTCCCCACTTCAGAGTTTATTTCTGTCACCTCGCGGTTGCACACGCTCATCTGACCTGACTGGGGGAAAGCAGCGACTTTGGAGTTTAGCGCTTCAAACTTCTACCAGGAAATTCATTAAATATGGATGGAGTTAAACGTGTGGCTCAGAACATTTTGTCTGTGGTGCCAATAGTTCTAACTAATGGTAATATCTCTGATTAGGTGCAAAAAGCAGTTTCATTTATTGATTACAATTGACATTGCTGCACATTTGTCATGCAGAGAAAAATCTCAAGACTGCATTTCGGTGAATCCAGTTAATATTTGAATCAACTTGAAAGATGAAGTTTGCAAAAATGAGGAAAATGTATTTCAAATAGATTTTAGTTGTATATAATTGCACAAAGCTTTCCACTTTAAAAAGTGGGTTTCTGTAAAAATGTCACTATTGCAGAACTAACTTTGGGAAGGTCTGAACTAAAGAGTCAGTTGGAATATTTCTCACTTTTTCAGCCATAAGAGCAATTTTATATGAAAAGGCTTTGCAAATCACATCAAGATCAAACATAAACAGTCTTCCACTTGTATGGTCCCTCATTAACTTTGTGAACCACTTTAAATTGTGTTTCCCATTTATCCATTTACACAGAAACTCTCAGACAACAGTGCTTCTATTATATATTTATTCTATATACAGCAGAGCTTTAATGTTTACACACATACCCCAAAGAAACAAAATATTCAGAGGCAATGTGGGTTTCAGTGTCTGGACTATGGATCAATCCACCAATCTTCTGATTAGAGGACAACCAACTCTATCCACCTGTCCAAGGGGGTGTTATTAGTGGGTAGAATCAGTTTATCAGTCATCAGATTGGACTCAGAATCATAGAGTTATGAGTCCAAACATGTTCCTCACATGGCCAAGGTACGAAATATTTTTTTTTCTTCATTTAAGCTTAAGATATTTTGATAATTAATCCCCTAAAACCAATACAATGTATTCAATAAGAGGAAAAACACATGCTACAAAGGAGCATTTTCATTTTAAAGGATTTAAGGCCAAATGTGAAATAATCTCATTGTAAGAGTTAATATAACAAACTACATGAAATGTGTCATTGTTTATTCCTCACACAGTCAATGTGGACTAAAGTCTAAGTTTCTTTTCCAAACGCTTCCAGTAAAATAGCAATCATTTTTCATGTTTATATGTTTCTGTAATAGCTGTTGAGTTAATCTCCCTAACCAAACCTAGTCAGACTACCATCAACAAGGAAATGCTGACTAATGAGCTCATGAAATAGTATTAAAGAAATTTTTTAAGACTGACATAAAATACAGAACAATTGCTGTGGTGTGCACAAAGGCTTTCAGACATATAAGATATTTTAGAAGGTTATTCAAGGGTAATTTACATTTCTATACCTGCTGATATAGAAGTGGAAATCAGGTCCAGTGATAATTGTTCATATTTTTATTACTCCTGGGATAACACTGGTTTTATTTAACACACTTAAAATTAATCTATGTCAGAATAATGAATTAATAAAATACCAAAACATGTAGCACTGTTATTCAGGCATCTCAGTCTGTTATAATTTTACTTTTGGTTTTAAAAACAAAGTTAAAGAAAAGTAGAAGAAGCATGAATACAGCTGAGAATTATATGTTTTGGTACTCTGATCTAGATTTTTTTTCTTTCTTTCTTTTTTAGGTCATTGTGTTCATTATTGATAGGAGACACATGCTGGGTTATGTTATGTTATATTGCAACAAAAAGGCAGTGATTGCAAGTTAGCTGTTGTGTCAAGCTGTATGTATGTAAAAAGAAAAAAAAAACTTTATGTGCAAAAATAACCAGAGAGGAAACATTTTTTCCTCTGGTTATTGGCATTTGCCTTGTCTAGCTCTTCTGTCTTCTGGGCTTTGCAGCACAGAAGAGCAGAAATGGGTCAAAACCATAAGAATTAATGGAAACTAGTGGTATAAGTTAAAGCTCATATGTCTGACATCTAGATCTGATCAGTTTACCCATGAAAGGATATAATATCCAAGTATTCCAGATGGGAGACACTTGATGGAAAACTTGTGCTTGCTGTGGTGCGTATGATCTTGTTTAGTTGTTGGGTCAGCTGTTGCATCAAAGTGGGGGGAAAAAAGGGAGCTGTGTGAGGAGTTTTAAACAAATTAACTCAACTTTCAGAAATAATTGTTTACAGAGCCCAAAAATGTATAATTTACTTTGTTATAATTTATACATGAGAATATAAATCCCTTAGAAAGGCATTTTTTATGCAGAACAAACATTAATACCACAAACAGATTTAGGTTACAATGTTTTTGCACTGTTGTTTTTAAATGCAGCACATTCATTTGTAATAGACTACTATCTATTACAACACACATATTTACCTTAACAAACAGTGAAAAGATCATTCTTCCACTGTTAGTTATTAGGGCTCATGTTTTGCTCTCTTGAAAGTGCCACATTAAGAATGCAAACAATGTGCACACCTGAACGGACTCCCATGGCCCTTATTTGTTACGTTATTAAATACACATTGAATTTCTGATTACTGCATAAGCCCTCGCACACCACCACTAAGGACCAGTGCCAAGCAGACTGATGGTAGCCTCTCTGGAGAGCTATAACAAGCAGGCATGTCTAAGCAGATGGCAGTCATGATTTGTGGCATGGCTGAGTGCACTTGACGTACAATATCAGATCAGCTACAACAGGAAGATGATTTTTCAAATTAAACTTGAAGGAATATATATATATATATAAATGTGTGTGTGTGTAATCAAGGGCTCGTTATATTATACTGGATGATAGCTGCTAATTACAGAAAAGTGAAGGAAACATAAGCAGTAAAAAATGAAAGAGCGAATATCTGGTAAAAAGCTTCCACATGGAGACGAGATGGGAGATTTTATATCATCTAAACCCAGAAAACTGAGGTGATACAAGATGAAAATGACAGGCGAGGGGATGCTTAAGAGAGAAATGGGATAAAAGAGTCATTTGAATTTTGTTGCATGGCAGCATTGTTATCCTCATGTTACACAACCCTCACAGCTGAGCCAGTTTTCTGTCATACGTTTCTGTACCGTAAGAATACATTTGCCTATGTTTAGGACACATGAGCATATTCACATTTACTTTTCTATTCTCTCACCCTCAGCATGCTACACTCCACTTTCAACGGCCTACACACATTATGACACACAGATGCACACACCAACAACTATATAGACACAAGGGAGAACTCACACACACGCACTGGGCACGGCTCATAAGGAACATCCATCAGCACTGAATACACACTTGTGAATCTAACGCTCAATAAAGCAAATATAAACCTCCAGTTTCCGTTATCTGTCTTCTGCAGGAGCCAAGCTGTGACAGAGAGAAGAGAAGAAAAGAGAAAGTATGCCATGAAAATATCTCCACCGTCTTTTTTGCATCTAAAGGCACATGCTCACCCAACACCTGCATCTTCCCCCTAAATCTTGGCATCTTAAGCCTTGACTTCATTTTCTATAATTCTAATGTTTATCCTGCATTTATTTCTCTTGTTCTTTGAAGATCTCATTATCTCATTTTACATAACATCACTGAGCTTTTCCTCAAAACCAGTGATCACTTGTTGGCCAACGAGGCATTAGACCGAACACATGGCTGTCTGCGTGCTGCTTTATGTAATTGCATTCATCTTTTTACACACATACTTTTTACATTTCTGTGCAAATGCATAATGACAAGTAATTGTGTGTGTGTGTGTGTGAATGTGCAAGGCATGTAGCTACTTATGTCATGCATGTGTGGAATGGGAAAATCATGCCCATGAATGTGGCATCCTGGAAACTTCTGAGAAGTGAGTTTGAGCTGTCATCACGAGGACAGACGTCATGCAAACTGTTGGGATGTGTAAAAGTAGCTATTTTATATATGTTACAGGTGATATATGTCTGTATCTGAGCAAACACTCCTTTTTACACACCTTTGGCTGTCGTAAAAAGATAAAATTACCTTGGTTTGTCTGAAGGGACTCCATCACTGAAGTTGAATTACATTTTCCCTCTTGTCAGAGGCATAAACTAGCAATTGAATTTGACATAGCGCTGTTGCTTCCTGTGCAAACATTAATTGCCATTTTCATACAAACGCATATTCTGTTCTTACTCAAAACTGCCCTAGTTCACATTGTTCTTGTCCTTAATGACAGTTTTCACTTCTTACTTGCTAATACAAGACACAAAGTTCATTTAACTCCATAAGGTCCTTTTAGATTGCAAAATGTCTCAAAAAAATGAGAACATGAACTGAACAAAATGCCTGTTTTTATTTTGTGTTTTTGTTTCATTAGTCAAAACTCGTAGACAGCGACTTGGTTTTTAAATCATCAGTTAGTGGTCAGAAATACTTTCCTTTCCAAGCTCTAACTTGTAGCATTGCAGCATAGTCAAATCTGTAGTCTGAACACATCTTCTTGGTGATTTTGCATCACCACCACAAACTTGAAAGTGGCTCTCAAGTGGCCTTTTTTGTGCTCAGGGTGAGACGGGAATATCCATGTGGTTGCTTTCTGCAATTCTGCTGCAAGATGTTAACAAATCCCAGAAACAGTTCACTTTAAGCACACATGAAACCCCTGTTCTGTTTTTACTTTGGCAAGTGTTTTCCCAGTCCAATATTTTAAATAAGAAGGCAATATTTACTGGTGGCACAGTGGTAGTGCTCCTGCCCACTTCTTCAAACACAAGGGGTTCCTCACTGGGAAAATAGTTCCTGTCCTTGTCACTGCACTAGTGACTCCTTTTGTTGATTTTGGCATCCTCCCGAGAAATCTCTGCTGCTGCTGAAAAGAAGCAGCTGGCAGCACCATGCGTCATGGAGGTAGCACATGTCTGTCAGCATCCCACCTCAGGCTAACAGCAGGACTGACAACAATGGAGGACTGCCATGCTTTTGAGGAAAAAAATGTCTAAAACAGATTATTTTTAACATTTATGTTGCTTAGTGAGTGTAAATTTAGTTTGTCTTTATATCCTGTGTGTTTAGATGACCAACAAATAGACACAGAAGTGTTGTCGTGCAGAAGTCAACCGAGAACGATTTTGCGACCGATTCTATGTAGCTCTGAGCTCTGTTTGTTGAATTTGAGGATCAGTTATGTTACGTGGTTAGCAGCCACTCTGTTGTCACAGCTCCCTCATGAGAGAGGTCAAGCTTGAGCGAAGTCGGCCAATAAGGTCTCCACTGGCCCCTGTGGCAGTCGGCACACACCGCTGCATTTTGTCCAGCTTGACCACCACTGATTTCCTTTTTCACTCTGCAGCCATTTATGAGTCTGCCTCGTGTTATCATCGCCCCCAGCTGAGGCCACGCTTCCCTGAAAAAAACGCGGGAGGGAGAAAGCTAATAAAGGGCTTGTGGAGGAAAGAGACGGACAAAACAGGAGAAAAAGATGAAAGGGTGAACAGATCATGGAAGTTGGTTATGATATCACAATACAATCAGAAGTGTTTTTCCCTTCATACTTCCCTTCTCTAATGCATCCTGTATGCAAAAATAAATAGCTGGTACCACAAACAACCATGCACAGTAATCAACTACTATTTTTTTAATCAGATGTAAAAGCACAAGCTGTTATAGCAACCATTTGAGGAAATAATTGGCTGTTTTTGTGCTAGCCACTGAAGCACAGTGGCATCAATATGCTAAGGGGTGAAGGGATCCACCCATGCTATGAGCATAGCTGCAGCTGCAAATGGATCTGATATATCTGTGACTGTGGCACCTGTCTCAATGAATCAGAAGTTTTGGGGGGTATTTTTTAGCTGTATTAATAGGACTGTATCAACATTTTTCATCATTTTTGTTTTTTGTTTTTTTTTAATAGCTATGATTTCTGTGTTGTACTTTGACACCATGTTATCTCTTGGGGAAGATAAGTCAGGAGTCACACAAGCACAGACCATGAAAGAAATTCAGCTATTTCTCATCTAAGCCTCTTGCACGTTGAGTAAGGATGAAACCAAAGGTATGTGACATTTGTTTTAGCATAATCAAACAATGAGAGACACTGTTGACGTAGCATTTCTGGAGCTTATGTGATTGGCATACATGAGAATTTTTGAATGAGGATAAAAATACAACGTGTGTTTTTAGTTTGTAACAATAATTGTATATTCTTGGTCAAACTTAATATCTTGTATCATCCTCAGGTTTCCTGACAGGTAAAGAAAACAAGAAAATTACTGTACACCGTGTGGGTGGAAAATGTTCCCAGGCACACTTAACCTCACAGCAATTTGCATCAGCAGTAAAGTTACTGGAAGCCATTCATATGATCAACCTATGCCAGAAAAATACTCCTGGCTTTATGCAAAGTGACAGCTTTTCACAACTGAAGGCTTCAGTGCCATATGTTGATTTGTGGGCTGTCAAATGTCAGGAAACCAAGGCTTTTATTTGTTGTTAGTACGATTACTATACTGATTGAAATGCAGCGCGTGAAAATAATCCTGCTAAGTGTTGAATGGGAAGGTGTTATGCATGCAGAGTTTGATGCAGGACAGACTGGACAGTTTATATTCTGAGATGTTTTCTGTGAAACGTTCCTCAAAGTGAGCCATATCTGCAGGAAATATCTCAAAATGGAAATTTTGACATGATGTGTTATACTGAGCTCCTCTGTACACTTTTGTCTAGAATTGTGTGACAGGTTATTTTGAAAGCTTTGTAAAAATGTTTTTACTTATATTATTTAGACTATGAAGTCATCAGAAAACAACGAGTAGGTTTAATGTTTCCCAACATTGCTATCAACATTCCTAACCTCAGTGTCAGCTGTGGGAAGAGCATCTTTTGTTATTAATCTTTGCCTGCCCTGGGACGACATTTACGTGGCAGGAAAGTTGATATTTTCACACTGTAATTGGAAGAATAGGTCAGTGGAAAACAGAGCAGCTATTGCACATCCAGCTCCTACTGGCATGAAAATCAGTGCTCACTCGGGCACCAGAAGTGAGATGTGCAGCACCTCGAACCAGAGATGCATAACTGATGTACCAGGGTAAATGACTGGGTTTGTATAGATTGAAGTTTGGTGTCTGAATAAGGGACTGAAAAATATGTAGTTATATATAAATTTGTAAATTATATAACAGCATCTCAACGTAGATCAAAAATTCTGTCCTAGAAGGCTGAAGCATGAAGCCTTTTCAGTAAAACACTTTTCATACAGTATTGCAGGTATACAGCCCCCTTACACACACGTTATATTTATCAGATAGCTGCAGGTTTTCCTTAAAAATTTAACAATGATTAAGAAAAATGTAGGTTAAAATACTACATAATTTACAATTGTATTTGCATAATACTACAATTCCTCTAGAATCAACATTAATAGTGGTTTCTAACTTTTGGACATTACTATTATTAGTCCTCAAAGAACAGTGCTTCAAGTAAATTTATTCAACTCATAATGAGTGATTTAAAAATAAAAACTGTCATTCATCAATTCTGAAGCCACCAGACACTAGAAATCTGGAAAATTTATATCATAAGAAATATATATAAATAAAAAAAACAAGAAAATGAGACAATTCCACAAATTTCATGGTTAATGCCTAAATGTGTATTAATATCTTTATTCTTTTCGCCACTGTGTGAAAAATTTAAAAGAGAGAAGCTAACTCCATGTAAAAATAGCATTATTAACCATAGCATTGACACTTTAGCACTGACTGGTCATTTTGTCTGAGCTTCTCACCACTTACAGGCCACTGTTGTTGTTTTTCTTCTTGACTGCAATTGTCAGGAAGTTAAATTCATTTTGTAACACTCCCCACGTCACATTGATTGAGGCAAGGGTCTGTTGGATTCTAATTTTTGTTACCGATTGGTTTGCTAATGTCATTAAAACCTCTCCCCTTTGTTGATTAGCTTTATTGATCTGAAAGACGAAGTCCCACACCACTAGAACAGAAATCCACAGCTCTTAAGAGTACGATCCGGTGCATCTTTGTAAGGATTACGACATTGTTTTTGTTTGTTTAAACTTTAATTTCAATTACATTATGACAAATTAATACTTATCACACAAGTACATCACACTTTTCAGTTTAAAAGTCAAACACAAGTTGTGAATCTTCTGCAGTTTACAAAGGGCGCCTTCATCCCTTTTGAATGATTTGACTTGTTCCTCAGCTAAATCGTTGTGTTTCACAAACATTTTAAACAAATTAGTTTATATTATCTGTTTGTTTTCCGTCTTTCTAATGTAGCCGTGACTCAGCACATCTGCCCACTTTTCTCCCACACCAGCTGTACAGGGATGAACAAAAGAGAAGAGGAAAAAAAGAGTGATTAAAAATCTCCCTCTGATGCCTCTTTCGCTCTCTCCCTCTCTGTCTGAGGGAGCTCAGCTGTCTCTCGCAGTGCTATTACCCACGACAGCGCAGCCTTTTCATCAGACGCAGGCAAATCCAGCGAGAGGCCATGTTGGGTTAAGGGGGGGATAAACAGACACTCTGCTGACTTCAAAGACTAACACATGGCCAAACTAGGTGGTAACCACTTTGTAGGCAAAACCACCTGAACACAGGATGCCAGTGATTTGGTGAACCTTGGAATCATCATGAAATCAAATTTAATTTTAAAGTATGTCTGTTTCCATTCCTCTGTATGGTACTCTGCGTCTTTGCGAAGCCAAAGGTGGAGTAGGTAGCTTCATGTTCTGTGCTTTGATGGTGGAGTTTGATGACTTTGAAGAAAAAGTTACGATAGCAACTGGTGGTGTATTAGTTCCTTTCCTCTTTTAAATGATGGGGCACAGCAATTAAAGTTTTTTTTATCTTAAATTTCTTTAGAAGTAGACTTTAAATTTTCATCAATTTCATCACAGCATTCCACCACTGAAATGAGACTGAAAGAGAGTAGAAGAACCCGACTTCACTTGGTCTGTAGACTTAACCAATCAGACCACACTGAGATGTTCATGATACTGAAGAAACAAACATGTACAAGTAAATAACACTCCAATGATCATTTCATTGGAGTGTTATTTATCTTGGTGAATAAACAACGTGTCAAATCTGGGAATGGGAGTGCATTAGTTACCATATTGCAGATGATGTGATGCATTTTCCCGCTTAACAAAGTACCATCAGTGCTAAATTAAGCAAAATGAGAAGTCAATGCTCATCTGTATGTGAAGAGATAAAATTTAAATACATGCATCTCCTAGGGAGACAGTGATGAGTTTGTTTCTGTGATCATAATTGGTCTGAAACTATTAGAAAAATAAATACTGGAAGAGAAATAAATTAAATCTATTTGTACCTTTACTTTACATTTGTATATGTATTGTGAGTGCATATGTATGTATATTTGCTGAGTTTTTGGAGAAGGAAACTGTCGTGGTGAAGTGTAATCAATTACTAATATTCACATGCTCCACTCAAAAGTGATGTGCAATTTTTGAAAAGTTGTACTTCTACTACAAAACATTTCAGAGGTAATTGTACCTGACTTTTCCCCATATTTACATAACAGCTTTATTTTTCTATTTTCTTCATATATTAACCAGTTAACACATCAGGGTCTGATGCGCGTATATTAGTACAAGGATGGGTGCTTCGCCGTTCCTGGAAGACTTTGTAAATGCAACTAAAAAGAGATATAGTTCCGATTTATTGGCATAAGATGATAGATGACTCATGTTCTTCCAAAGGCTGTTTAAGGAACAGTCAACAGCGCTCCATCTGTACATCTGTCTCCCTCTTGATCATCTCTGCATGAGGTTGTATAATCCAGAATACAAGCTGTCTGTTCATTAGCTGCAGATAAAACGGTGTTTTCTGCTTTTCCTCCCACATCACAGATCCTTTCCGTGAGAGAGCTGATGCACCTTCTGGCCTCTCATATGCAGTCCAGTCATTTCTTTTCTACCTCTGAAGGGTCTTTCACTCTGAACTTAAAGACTTGATCACTTCTCTTACTTTTTCAGTTGTTGTTTTGTGTTTCCAGGACTAAGAAAACTCAGTGCTGAAATAAAACTTCCCCTTTCCCACTCCTTTCACTGTCTATGTAATTTGTATCACAAGCGATGCTCTCGTATGCAAATTACATTTGAAATGTCAAGATTCATTCAGCTCTTTCTTCACCACTGAACGTGGTGAAGAAAGAGCTGAGTCGAAAGGCAAAGCTCTTGATTTACCAGTCAGTCTATGTTCCTACCCTCACCTATG
>JAOWBL010000007.1:6935942-6951429 GCA_028564865.1 Zenarchopterus dispar | reverse complement strand
CTGGGTCCCCCTGCTCAGGCTACTGCCCCCGCGACCCGACCACGGATAAGCGGAGGAAGATGGATGGATGGATGGAAGATTCATTCATGGGTAAAAATGAGTGTGGAAACCAGAAATGTGGTAAAATGTAATTGCTCACAATGACAGAGGAGGACCATATGTACGCTTGGCTGTGCAAATCTGGCACAGCCAGGCAAAAAAAAGAATGCTTATAGTGAAAAAATATGACTCAGAGTCAAAGTTTTTTTTTTCTTGTATTCAGTATTTTCAGTGGAAAGGTTTGAGAAATTTAATTCAGGATCTTCTAATCCTTTGTATCTGAGAATTTTTGATAGACACTGAAATCTTAAAAAAAAAAAACAAAAACAAAACATTGAAACTCACTGCGAAGCTGAAAAGTGATTGCATTTAGAACGTCCATATTCATACTGTTATTACGAGACTGACACTTAGGTGAAAAAGGAAACATTTAGTTTAAGAAATTCCGGAAGAATACAGAAATTACAGCTACACACTTTGACTTTTGTGTGCATGGATTAGTGGGTAGAAGGTCACGAGATCAATCCCCAGACCTTTCACCTTCACCAAAGTGTCCCTGGGCAGAATCCTGAAATCCACTTTGCCCCCATTGCCCCAGCCACTAACAGTGCTGGTCCCAAGCCCAGACAAATGGGGAGGGCTGTGTCAGGAAGGGCATGTGACATAAAAACCTATGCCTAATTAATATGCAGAATGCGATGGCAAGCCTTAAAAAAGGGAAATGGCAGAAGAAAAAAAACACACAGAGAGACTTTCATTGCATCTTTTTTAACTAATGCTTTTAAACACTTCTTACGCCACTGCCAAACTCATGATTAGACTAAACTGACTGATGTAAGGAGGGCATTTTCTGCTCCTGACTGATAGATTCACTTTCACAATAAACAACTCAGAAAGCATTGATAGTTGTGAAAATGACAACACTGTAATTTAACTGAGTTGTCAGTCACCGTTACGTGAACCTTGTAAAGATGCAGTCACCTGATAAAAGAAGGGGAAGCAGTACCTCTCACCCTTGAATGAGAAATCAGCTGAAAAACAGACTCAGCTCTATAAGGACTTTTTTTGTTTTTGGAGGCAGGGGCTAGGGGGAGTGGTGGGGGGCTGTTTGAACAGCTCACTGCAGTTGTTCTGAGCAACATGCAGCCAAACAAGCAAGTAATCAATGGAAGACAGAGAAGCACACAGGCAGTTTAAATCCCCGCACGCCATCTATCTAAGGTATGCTTCATCTCCTGAAATAGACAGGCTGCTCCTGTCAGCATTGCACTGTTGAGGGTTCACTTTGAATGGCGTTGAAACCTGTGAATGTGGACATTTGAACAACTGGTTTGTGTTTCAGTGAATAAAATCCACTAAAACATGAAGACAGGAGCCGATGCTTTTTATGTGACTGATCATGGTTATATGTTTGCTCGGCTTTACAGAAGTACTTAAAAGAAAAAGACAATAGAATTGTCCCTAAGACAACTACATACGAAATCATGAGAATTTTTAAGATCTTTTTTTTTTAAATATTGTTTCATGCACTGAAGTTACACATTCGTAGTACAACATACCTGAATCAAGGGAAAGAAATTACATAACCCTTTTTCCATACATTTTTCAGTGAAAAATTGTACATTTTTTCAGTGAAAAGTGTATGGAATGTATACAATTTTTTCAGTGAAAACAAAAATCAAGAAAAGTAACATAAGTGCCTTACTGGGTCTCTCACACTAAAAGCAATTGCGCTGTCATTTTATAAATTGTACTTTAAAGTATAAGGGTTATACAGGTAGTTCCAGAAAAAAGTTTTTATGATTTTTCCTTTTATATAAATCATTGGGTTTCTCAAAAATATGCCATTTACTAATTAGGAATTACTGCCTTTTTAGCCAAAGTATCTTCATTTTCAGGGGCTCAAAAGTATTTGGACCAAGTGACATAATTGCAAATATAACTGAATGAAAATCCTTTGTAGCAAATGCCTGTCTGAAGTCTGGAGCCCATGCGTATCACCATATTCAGTTTCCTCCCTGGAGACGTTTTACCAGGTCTTTATTGTGGACACCTTCAGTTGCTGCTGGTTTGTAGGCCTTTCTGCCTTCAGTTTTGTCTTCAGTAACTGAAAAACACCCTCTCTTACGCAGTATTCCGGTGAGCTACTTGGCCATCACAAAATATTCAACGTATTTGCCTTGGAAAAGTCTTGATTTGTTTGGGATTATTATTCATTTACTTCTGTCAGCAGTCAAATGATCAGTAAACACCAGCGGCTTTGTTCCAAGCTGAAGGTTCACACTTTAATCACATCTTGGTTGTTTTATTTCAAATCCATTGTGGTGGTGAATAAAGGCAAAATCATGAAAACTCTGTTACTTTCCAAACAATTCTGGCGCTAACTGTGATATTTCATTTCCTTGATGTTAAGGGGGAAAAAAATCAATCCCAAAAACTCCACAAATCCATGCAAGTTTAAGATTCAAATGGTTCCATTGTAGAGCCAGCACTCAACAAACTCAGACTTACAACTGGTGCAGCCACTGGCTTCACCTGAAATGACGGCTGCATGTAATACATGAATATATAACTATAATATTGGTCCCCTAGATTGCAGCTTTTTATATATCAATACAGATGACTAAAAATGTGTTTAAGGCTTGTACTCTGTGATTTAGCTAATTTCTACTCTCTTACAGAAGAAACCAACGAAGGCCCACAGCAGAAGATGCCTGTTTTGCTTTGTGTTATGCAAATCTTCCCCTGGGTCATTGAGAAAGAGAAATCATCATTAATCATGTAGTCTTTTTTGTTAATAACAAGAACAGCTACATCTGCAAAACCATTATAATTTCATTGGGCGTAATTTGATTGAATGTAATAGAATTTTATAGTTAAGTCAACTCCATCGACCCAAACATAGAAGCATCAGCTGACACCTCACACACGGCTCCTCCACCATGATCAGTTAGGTGAAGAAAAAAAAAAGGAAAATTAGCTAAAGGTTGACTTTTAAAGGGAACATCTACTTTTAGGCATGCAGAGCATTTAATGTGTTTTGAGGATACAGACTGATCAACTTGCATGTCATTTGCAGATCAGCAAGACTCACAAGAACATGTTCCTTGCTGCATCCTTAAAACTGAACAAATAATTAAGTAAAGGTAGATAAAGAGGATTTTATTATCTGATATAAATAAGAAATCATTTGGGATTGAGCCCTGGTGACCAATTTAAGAAGAAAAACAAGATGGACTTGTAAGAAGCTACTAGTTTCCACACAAAGACCACTGCTAAAAGAGCTTGTGGAAACCATTTGGTGTGACATGTACAACCATTGTAAGAGTATCTATCAGAGCAGGCCAGGCTGTGACCAAAGAGCTCTGAGAGAATACACAACCAGTGGACTCATCAATTATTTCTGTCTGTCTTTTGTTAATGTAGTTCACTGACACAGTTTTTGCTCTTAAGAGAGCATTCACTTGTGACTCCTGTTCATGTCTTTGGAAGCAAATGAGGAACAGCCCTTCTGCATAGTAGAAACCGATGGGGGTGACTGTATTTTACGTTTTAAAAACAGTTTCCGAGAATGTACAAAAGAAAGCAAAACTGACATAGAATAAAACCTCACTTTTGGATATAAGAGATAATTTCAAAATGATCTGGATGACTTTCACCTTGTGCCTAACAGCATCATTGACAGTCCATTAGGATTATCAGCACATATGCGGACCACCAACCGTAGAATCAATGGACCAGCGCACAGACGTTGGTCATGTCTTTAATAAACACAAGCCATTTTGCAGACGTTTGCATGTCATAACAAGGTCGTGGCTACCATGTGAGGCAGAGCCTGATGGGTGGCAAGAATAAATCTTTCGGTCGACTGAAGTTGGGGTAAAAAACCACCAGGTTTCTAATTAGTATGTCTTTGGCTGCGTGAGCACAGGTGGACATCAGGAGACGTCCCACAGGACACGAGTTTCCTCATAGAAACCTCACCTCTAAAGTCAAAGTAAACACATACTGATAGGCAGCATGTACGTGTCTCCGTATATGTGCAAGATTTTACATATTTTATGTGTGTATGTTAGTTAAATATACTCTTCCTGTCAGCATCCCTCTTCCTTCTTCCATCTCCAAGTAACAGCAGGACGTGATCAATCCAAGCTCCACACAGCAGCGGGAAATCTATAGAGTAGATACAGCCTCCCTTCCAAAGCTTTGTGTAATTGGCATGTTAGAAGTTCATCCTGCCAGAGAGGCTTTTATATAATCTGAAGATGGCATACTTACAGTTAGAAGTCAGCACTAAAAATACCAGTTTTCACATGTGAAAACAGATTGAAACTCTAGCTTCTATCTATCTTTAACTAGAAAAAAAATACTCATTTATCCTGACCAGAGAGTCTTATTACTTGTAGGATGAACTCCCTCTGGAATTGCATACGGCATGTCCCTTTTCACTATCTCATAAGGAGGAAACCCAATGGCATTGAAGGGGATAACAATTTCATTTTGGCTAAGTAATTTATCAGCATGGACGCAGCAGGGATTTGAGGTGTAATGATCTGATTCACTGGCCACGTTGAGAAAGGTCAGAACTAAGATAAATGTCATCACTGTTGAATCCAGAGGAGTTGGCAAGATTTCAGGAGTAAACACGAGACAGGTATTGACTCACGGCATGTTAGAGACGACCCCTGCTGCTTGAAATCCACTGGCCATTGACAGATGATAATAATAAAGACATTCAAAAGGTTAACTTTTATTTTCCTGGCTGGGTTAAATGCACAGTGTGTGATGAAATCAGCATCAGCCATGAGGGTAGAAAAAGAGTACATGAGATAACGGAAGAGAAAGTCAGCTACAGGTATTATAAATAGCACATCTTGTGATTTCCCTATGGACTGAATCAACCTTAAAGCAGTCTTTGTGTGCTACACCGCTGCATAATAAGTACAGTGATTGATTTCAACTCCCTGCTTGCACTGACGGAGGAGGATGTAGTTACTAAAGGTTTGATTTTGTTCCAGGCAGAAAAGAAGATAGTCAAAGGAAGGGATGAAGGAAGGCTGAAACAGACAGCAGACAGAAAAGACAGAATTGATAGGAATGTTCTTTGTCCTGTACTTGAATGTAAATGTACTAAATATATCTACATGAGGATACTACTAATGGCTCATTGTTCCAGTGGAGTGGCCAAAAGCATTTGTGCTGGAAAGCCTATAAAGTCATTTATTTTAAAGACTGTATTTTGTTTGGGAGAAAAAAAAAATTATACTTCTTAATAGCAAGTATTTAAGCGAGCCCAATATAACTGATGACCATCATCTGCTCTTTGACATGAAAGCTGGGAGAAACGGGGGCAGACAGATGACGTTCTATTATTCTGAAGTATTCCTTTTAATCAACATTTCACATTCTGCTTCATTGAATTTCATCACCACCACAAAAGTATTCTGTAGTTTTAATTTATGAAACCTGAATTCATTCACATCCGTGCAGTACTTGTGTCTTTTTGTGGTTAAAACTCCAAAAGTCTGACAAGTATTTTATGTGTCATCTCTACAAAGCACATGCAAAGCCCACTCAACGTACAGAAATAGCACCAAGAAGTGGATCTGACATGAATCACTTTTACAGATACACTGCCTGTTTTGCTATTCATTGCATCTGATACAAATAGCCATCATTGGTGCATAGGTGTTACATTCAACAATGTGCTGATTAAAAGCATTGATTAAAAACGATAATTTGTCTAAAAATCTTACACGCCCATGTAACTCCTCTCAGGCATTTTCAAAGATGGATAATTATAGCTTTTATCAAGATGCTGGGAGCGTGAACAGACTTTGAATGACGGCGACCCCCCCTTTCGTTAGCTTTATTCTGGCACATTGGGTGGCACTTATCACAATGTGATCATTATATACTCATAGACGGAGTAGCTTACTGAGTTTCTATCGTGTTCTAATTCCACCCGGCTTCAAACAAAAGTTAAAATCAGGGACAATAACAGAACGCGTGGGTATTTCCAACAGTCAAACTGATTTTCAGAGCAATAAGAGCCAGCAGTTTTTAGACATATACTTGATCATATCAACAAATCTATGTTGAAACACATTCAGCAAATGTGATTTTGTTCTAAAATATCCAAAAAAAAAAAAAAAACTCAAGAAACCAAATGTCATGGCAAACAATAAAGCCCTCTAAGTGTTTCTATGTACAATACTAAGACCCTAAAACTGAAGCCTCAAAATAGATGTTCATTTTTAGTTATTTCTTAAAAATATGCTTTTTATGACAATATACTGACAAGTAAGTTTCCATTCACTCCTGCACTTTGTTGTTTAGCTCATGTAATCCCTAAAATAAACAGCAACAATGGAAAGGTTTGATTACTGACAGACAAGGCATCTAATTAACTGCATTTGAGTAGAGTAGGGAATAGAGTTGGGTAATTCATCAGGCTGGAGCAAGAAAGTGGAATAGGGGGACTTGTTGAAGACCACATGGAGAAATTCTTTCCAAGTTCATCAATTTGAACAAGAGAATACCCTCTCTCACCTGGGACACTTGGGAATAGTTATCATAAGGTCAATCCTAACAAAACACATCTGGTTCTTACTGGATTTTAATATGGCAAATGCAATCACATACAAACAATACATGACATATTACATCATGTCATTTAACTAACAAAAACTATGATGAAGTGTGTTAAAAAAATTTAAAAAAAGGTCCCCTTGCTGCTGTCAATAGATTGAAGTGAGTAAGCATTTTTGGGCAGTTTGCCGGTCAAGCCGGTGTTAACTTGATGCCAGTAAGAAAAAAACATCAGCAATAATGTGAGAGAAGCAGCTATTGTTGATGTTAAGTCTGAGAAGGGTTTTAAAGGCATTTCCTGACTACTTGGAATGTGGCCTTTATAGTAAGAGAGTGGGGATTATTATTCACAAGAGTGAAAACTTTAAAGACAGTTGATGTTCCAGACAATTCACCAAGGTCAGACCATGAAATGCTTAGACAAAGTGCAACAACTCAAAATCTGCTTCTGACTGTGCATACCTCACTTTACACGTTAAGTGTTAAATTTCAAGACAGTACACTTTGAAAACTGAAAAAGACAAAGTGTGTCCTCTCTGCAATGATGGCCAGAGAAATAACTCTTGTAATTAAATACCGCATAGTCACATGGTTTAAGTTTGCAGAATTCCATATGAGCAATCCACACAATTTCATAGAAAATGTCTTCTGACAGACAAGAACATGAAGATGTTACATAGAGAAGCAAATACAAACTGTATGTCAGCACCGACACCTCATGTTGACTGTCAAGCATGGAGGTGGAGTAGTGGTTGTATCAGGGACATGCGGTCATCATGAGGTGTATAGTAATGATAAAATAAATATTTGTCCACTCAAAATCGTTGTATTTTGCATATATGCTACCAATGTAATGCTTTATTAAAATGTTTTTATACATTGTAGACATTTTTATTATATGTCCTCACTTCCCATATAATAGGTAATGTATTTCACGTATGTCTATCACTTATTTACTGCTAGGATCTGGCATAAAGCCACACTGAAAACACACAAGGTGAGGCAGGCAGTAGCTCTGCCGCAACGAAGAGGGCGTACGTGACCTCACGGTTATTCTTGTTCGTAAAGTTCAATAGGAGTCCGTTATTTTATGTTTTGCTCTGACTGACTGCAAAAATGGTGGATGTAATGTCTCAGCTCAAAATTTTCTCAAAATTGGACTTTCAATCAATACGTAAAGTAATAAATAATGGACGACCAATGCCGGAGCTAAAGGGCTTGCTTCAAAGGACGGGACAGACGATAAGTTGATCATTTCAAAGTGAGTGGTACAACCAAAAAGGCTGGTTGTGTGGCTGCGCTACAAGAAACCGCCTTCTCTGTTATCGCTGTAATGTGTTTCTTGTGCTGAGCAATCATAAAACAGCTGCGAAGAAGAACCAAGTCAGGCATGCAGTTCTCCTGCCTCATGGTAGGGGGCAGTCGTGATTCTTCTTGCGACTCCTCGGCTGCAAAAGAAGTGACATCAACGCTATGATCTACAATTAGTCAAGTGCAGCCATCAGAAGAAGTCAGTGCCTGACAGCCATGAACCTGACCGCACATCACTGGATTATATGGGCTTATTTTTGCAACCATGAGACATGGACAGCTTACAATCAATGACACAATATGAACACAACAGCATATCACCAGTAGTTTTGAGTCAGATTATCCATCAAACAGCTAAAGCTTAACCAAACTGTGGCATTCAACAGTACAATGATCCCACGGCAAAATCAACAAGGTAAGGCTAAAAAGAATATTATCAAGTTTTCTCCAATGACCCACTCATCATCCAGACCTCAATATGATGAAAATGCTGTGGTTGTTGTGAGGCAGCATAATTACCTCCTGCTTTCTCATCCCTGTGAGTCCTCTGCCTTTTAGTAGGCGGGGCATCTGGCTGAGATGGAGGCAAACCTGAGAGTCATTCTCCATCAACTCTGCCGTTATAAAATCTTCAGCTCTGCTCTTCACTCTTTGGCAGGCTGTTGCAATCTAATTGTGTGGTTATTCCATGAGAACTGATTTGAAACATTTACTGACTATTAATCCAGTTCTTGCATGTGTGTGGTTTTCTTTTTTTTTCATTTTTGTCTCTTTGCAACTTAATTTCTAACCTTGTGAGTGTACAGAAAATATGCTTTTAAGGAATTTTTGTATCATTTGTACTTCTCAAATATCGCCTTCAGGTCTCCATTATCTTAATTCGTATGAATCGGTTACCGGTTGTCAGATATACATTTAACAGTTGTAATTATCCTTAAAAATACACTTTCTGCAAACTCTTAAAGTTAAAATGATTTGGGTTTGTCTGTAGGAACCCTAAGGACAATATCATTAAAGTGGCATAACATTTTTGAGTTTTAGAGGCTAAACATAGCTATTTATTTTGATGTCGCCACTTGTCCTCAAGCACAGAAAGCTGCAAAAGCAAATTGCATTTCAACTCGAATCTGCTTCAAATCATGTAGTTTTGCTTCCAAACCAGTTATTAGTCTTTACCATCTAGTACTAAAGACGGGTGGGCTAAAATTCTTCCATAAAGACGTAGGAAACTAGAGTATTTATCTAAATATATATCTGTTAAAAGTGGCTCTACAAGCTATTGAATCACGGGACAGATTCTCTTTTTCACATAACTTTATTTGCTCTCAGAGCTTATTTCTTTGATCAGTCATTGCTGCTAAGTGGATTTGGAAGGTTTCTGTTAAAAAAGTCACAAATAAAGAAGTCATTTTTTTCATGAAGTGTATGTTTTGGGAGTGAAATGATAATGAAAAGTAACAATGACAACAGAGTATAACGAAGCTTGAAAACAGGCAACATTGAAAGAATTATCTGGATGGACAATGAACCCTGAGGATTACACAGAGTGAAGTAAGTTACAGCCACTGCGTTTTACTATTAAAACAATTTGCTGAAATCTGACACAAACAAAAAGTTTGCCCACTATCTGAGAACAGCATGTTTCCTGGATCAAAGTTGTCATCCTTTATTATCTGTTGCTGCAGACAGCAAAATAAAAAAAAGGCATGGAATCAATTGTTCTAGAATTATGCAAAACAATTTCCAACTTGGCTTTAAAGCTACTCTTTGTAGCAATACCATGTCATACCACAAAGCAGGATAATAATTTGCTAAGCTGAAAAAACAGCCATTGATAATACTGCGCTGAGTGAGGACAGTCTGGCATGTCTCAGCAGAGGTGCACTCCATTGTGTCTTACGAGACCTGGCACATTACTTTCTGATGATATGTCACTGCCATGTGGTCAGAGGTGGTACTGCTACATAGGGTGGCTTTAAAGTGGTAAAAATAAGTGTACTTCTAGGTGGTATGTGAGGGAAGGTATTCTGTATTAAATGGACAATATCCGTACCAGCAAAAAATATTTAGCTATGGTGTCTTGGTGTTCATAAGAAATTTCTCGTCATTGAAAAATTATACTGCATCATTTTTTTTTTTTTTAGAAAAATATGCAATTCTGAAAACAAGTATATAACAGTTACATTTTTAGAGTTCTTAACCCTTTTCTACATGAAAAAAATGTGCTTTTTTTCAAATACAATAAAAATGTCATTCTAAGGACATGCAAAGTGATGAATAGGAAACAGTGGTGGGCTTTATTCAATTATCATGCATAAACTGTCATATTGGGTTTATTTACCCAGATGGGGTCTATTCTAAAGGTCAGAATTTGCTGCGTAAAGCAGTACCCTGTGCATTGAATGACACAAAGCAATCTTGACCTCGTCTCCATACGCAGTGAATTTAACATCTTAAGAACTGGGAAGATTTAATATTGATATTGCCTGTTAACATCTCACAATTATATTGTTCTCATCAGACTAAATATTTTTGCCCCATGTTAATCAGCATTGCACTATACATCTGGACAGAAACATGCAATTGTATGTCCAAACGTCCATGTTCCTGTCTGTGTACCAAAAGCACCTGCTGTTGACAGTTTAATCCCCATAAATCTAGCCATCTAAATGATTAGGGGTCTCATGCAGCAAAGTGATCAATACAGAGAGAGAATGAGATGAGTGTGGCAGCCAGCTCTTGAGATCTTGTTGCGTTTAGCTACGTCACAGTGGACTCCAGTGAATAGAGAAGAAAGATTAATGAGCAAAGGCGTCTGCAGCAGTTTTAATTTCCAAACAGCCTGCCATATCATTGTGTCAGGGGAAAGCCAACTGGTAATTCACAGTCACCAGCTTTGAAGCGGTCAGTTCCTCATTTAGGACTACAACAGACTCACACAGACAGACACAAACATACACACACATCTCTGTGTGTAATGGAGAGTAAATCGGATGCACATCACGGACTCTTCTGAGTGAATGTTTTGCTTCTCAAACAAATGCTTACATTGCTTAACTCACATTCACACATTATTGGACATCGTCTGTTTTCTACTGCAGCATATGCACAGATATTGGTGCTGAAACATATACATATTTACATCATAATTCCTTTCTATTATATGTAAAGTGGATGCTGAGCATTGTATTTATTTCCTCATTATTTTTCATTAGCAACAATGTAAAATGACACAATGCTGACATAAAATGAACATATGCCTTCCAACGTTATATGTATAGCAGCTAACAACACGGTGGATGATGGAAGGCTTTTTCTTGCCTGCTCTTGTTCCCTTTAAATTATATCATAAATGCATAAGCTGACAAGCAAACAATATTTGTGTATAACTAACATGTGCATGGATAATGGGAAAATGTCTTTTTAGGAATTTAAGTGTTTATGAGACAGAATGAAAAATTTAAAACAGTAATGATGACAAAACAAAGAAGTACCCAACATTTAGCATCATTCTCAAGCAAATGTTATTAGTTAGAACTAGATGAATTAGTTGAGTCAAAACATAGAACAGTTTACATCAACCAATATATATTCAGATTTGGTTCATTTTCTGCAAGTAGCTTTTTCAGAGAAAATTATGTTTTCTTCTTTTGTTTGTTTGTTTTTTTTTCTTTAAACTCCTGGTGTCTAACAAGGTGTGTTTTCTGACTTGCTCTTGAATCACAACTGGGGAAGAGAGAGAGAAAGAAAGTTGAGTGGAGCGCAGAGCTGCAAGTGTTTTTGAATCTCTACAAGAAAGCTGGTGGAAAAACGACTGGGCTAATCACGGCAGAGCAGAGGTGATAAGCTGGCTAATGGCTTTGACATTTGTGGCCACATAGCTGTTGTCCCTATCCTACCAACTCTTATCTGTGGAAGGCCCCTCACCCTCGGGCCTCCTGTGCATAAACCTCTCTTGTTTTTTGTGAAATCGGTGCTTGAATAGCGTTAAACTGACACTTCACAACATCCTGGGCACAGGTTCACAACAGATTGTATCTTCCCACTCAAAGTCTAATGACACTAAAATATATTTTATTAAGTGTATCATTTTAGAAGCGACAGTCCTGTGACGGACTGGCGACCTGTCCAGGGTGTAGCCCTGCATATCGCCTATGATGAGCTACAAAAGGATCCACCAGACCCCCGTGACCCTGTACAGGATTAAAACAGGTATAGAAAATGGATGGATTTTAGGAACTACTTTAGAAGCTACTGAGATACAGTTTGGGTAGAAATAAATTAAAATAACTAAAATAAGCTGAAACAATGAGTGAGTCCCTTTGAAATGGATGCTTTGTGTCAGGAATGAATTTCTCTACCATCTATAGTGACTACCTGACAAATGGAGGTTGTTTAGAGATACAAACATTAAAAAAAAGATCAAAGTAAAAACGTTATTTTTACAAATTGTACTAATTTCATATGGAAATATATCACTGGCCACAATGGTGCCCAACTCATTTTGTAAGGAGTAACATTTTGACACCCACTGAGGGAAAGGTGAGGCAAGCCCAAGAGACGTTGCTTGTTCATCACAGAGATGGACGACCATGCTCACTCTCATAAATGTGATCAGTTTTCAGTCACAAAGTGACTTAAACATGCATGTCCTTCAGCTGTGGAAGCTGTGACCAGAACTCCCACCCAAACTCCACACTAAAAGCAGCTGAGGTTTAAATCCCTTTGTGCAAGGTTAAGGTTGGTGATCAATGTCATTAGGGATGCACTCACACCTTCCTCTCAAAGTGATAATGCTTACACAACAAATTAGAGTAATCAAAACACTAAGACATTCTGTTAACAGGGGAAAAAAATAGATCAATAATGCAGCAAGGTTAACTAACTTCTTAAAATGGTTTTACGCTTGTAAACAAATTGAACTAATGGTCAATGCTTGTTCACTGGTTTGTAAAAGATTTACATACCAACCAAACCTACAACTTATATAAACAAGTAAACAGAATCAGACAAAAGTTGAGTCAGCTTTCTCTATTTACATCAAATAGATAAACCAGTAACATTACCAAGGTAAACAAATAAGTGTAACTACCAGCCAGTGGAAAGCCTCATACATTTTCCATTCCACATTTAAAGGACGTCAGCCATTTATTAAACTAAGATCCTCATTACAGAAAATTGCATTGTCACATAATGTAGAGACTTAATTCCAGGATAAGGCCTTATTCACATATCACTTTCAATCACTGAGCTCTTGAGAGGAAGCATTTCTTTCCCAGCCTGGAGCTTATTCCACAGTAAATGATACTGAGAGCTAAAGGCTCTTCCTTCCACAGTAGACCAGAAAATTCTGGGAATCATAAGTAAACCTGTACTCAGAGACACAAATGAAATCCTATCTGGTTCTAGAGAACAATGAGGTATTTAAGAGATGGTGGATTTTGACCATGGAGAGCTTTTTTAAGAATGATTTTTTTTTTTTTTTAACTACTTTACATTGTACAGGGAGCCAATGCAGTGAGAAATGTGAGAGCTTTTAGTGGCACCTTCCAGAACTGTGAACACTGGGTCTGGGATTGTAGGAGAGTTGTTGTTGTTGTTATTATTTGTTTGTTTTTTGGTAAAGGTTGCCTTTGATTTGGGTTATATTATACAGATAAAATAATTTTGCCCCACATCTGTTTATTATAAGTATACAAAGACAAATCCTGGTCAAAACTAACTGTTAATGTTCCCCAAAATAGTATTAAAGAAAGTAACACCATTATTAATAACCATAAGATTTGATTGTGAATCTATGAAATTATAGGGGACAAAAATGAGTGTTGTCTGAACCAAACAATACAATAGAAAAAGAGATAGAGTATAAATGGGGGTGCTTGGTATCAGCAAATAAATAAATAAATAATAATATTAATAATAAGGATAATTTTATATATATGTAAATATATATATATTTTATATGGATATATATATAAAATATATTTTGTGTTGTTTTTGTTTTCTTTTTTAAATATTTGTAGTAAAAGGTTGTGCTAATTTATGTCAAATACAGCAAAGAGAGTTATAAGAATCGGTAGCACAAGGTAGTAATTTAAAGCTTGAACTGTTACAGCTTCTGTACTGTGGTGTAATTCAGATTTTAACTCTCCATATTCAATATACAAGCAATTAGTTTCTTAAAGATCCCTTTTTTAAAGTTTTACTTATAAAAATAACATTATATATGGGTCTGTCAGAAACAGAAGTATCAGGATCCTGACTGGGATTTTTAAGAATAATTTTACTTACACCTGACTTTAAGGTTTGTTGTAAATAGCCAATTGATAAGACAGAGCTGACTGATTATTAGACTTTTAAGGAGTATCACATTTTTAAACGATCATTTGGATGGGGCACAAAGTGACTGTTTCGAAGCCCAGACTATTTCTGTTAAATCCAGCAGATCAATATGAGAGAAATGGATTCAATGAGACTTAAACCAGGGCTTTCAGATGTTTCTAAAGCCATATGTTTGGACAATATTGGTGTGCCAACTGACAAATGTGAAAGAGTCACTCTCTAAAAATGGACAGCTGCATTGATTAAAAAACTAAGAAAGACTTATTCCTGTTATGTACTCAGGGAATAAATTGTTAAGCAGCTCTATGTTGCTTTATCAACCTGTCTCTTGTGCTGAAAAACAAACCTGGGTTTATTGCTATTTTTGTCTTTTAACAGTGGATACCTCTCTATGTATATCCACAGATATATATACAATATTTATAGACATTTGGAAAGATTTTTTTTTTTTTTTTTTTTTTTTATGGACCCCCTTTGTGACACAATCCCACAACAATACATATGACATACTTTGTGGGAGCCCCCCAGGAGCCCATACAGATTGCACTGAACTACATCCACTGTACAGAAAAAGTGATAATACATGAGAGTCAGTGGAGGAAATCTTTTGAAATTTTGAACCTGTGTGAAATTACCTCGAAAGAGGTGGGAGGACTGGTGGCAGGTCTTCAGTAGATTGGACAATAACACAGAGAGATAGCTCATATTGTCAAGTCAGCCAGGATGGCTACAATAGAGTTTTAGAATGAATGAATGAATGAATGAATGAATGAATGAATGAATGAATGAATGAATGAATGAATGAATGAATGAATGAACAAATGAATGAACGAATGAATGAATGTTTTTCCTCATAGTGGCACATCATCTGAAAGCCCTTATAACCAGCATCAAGGTGCTTGGCCAAGCACCTTGGTCCTCTTCATTTCAACTCTTGCCCATTATCCATCTTTAACACTTGTGTTAATAAATTCTGATTTATTTTAATAAAAGAAGTCACTTGGGGTTATTTTGCATACATTTGTAACACTGGCTAGTTGCAAAGGTCTCTGCTGGGTCTCCTCTCTTCTTATTCACTTTATCGCATCACACTTGGCCAGAGGCTGGGATGCACAGAATAATAGCTATTTTGAAACTGATTGGGCTGTTTATTGAAATAAATAAATAAATAAATATATACATACATATATATATATATATACAT
>JAOWBL010000007.1:6907807-6935087 GCA_028564865.1 Zenarchopterus dispar | reverse complement strand
GTATATATAAAGTTTTTTAACAGTATCAAGAACTGAATGCAGGGAATGTGCTATTCTGTCAGGTGGTGTCCAGTGGCAATGGAGTTAAGTTTAGGGAGTTGTCATCCACTGTATGCACACGCACAGATGCAAAAAAATAAAAATAAAACTAGTTCCATTAATCTGGTCACAGCATTGACACATTTTTCATTACTAAAAGCTGATAAATGGAAATAAAGTATATTTCAATTTTGATTTTATTTCCATTTGCTAAAAAGAACAAAAACAAAAACTATGGAAGCGAAAACTGAAGAAACTGAATGCAGCGGGAGGCTGAGTCACCAACTACTACAATGACTTAGTCAATATTCAACATTATTTCAGATAAGAAGTTAAAGAAATCAGACATTTCTGTGTGAAACTGGGGTGATGGCAGTACAAGAAATAGAAATGGGGTTTTTTGTTTGTGTTTTCAAATGTGCTTGAGAGGTCTTGTATGAGGCTTTCTGGAGACTTGTAAGTCTCCAGAAAAAAATGTTTTTAGTTTAGTGAAATATTTGGACTTAATGGAACAGTTAATTTAGCTTTGGCTAACAGTCCTTCTCTGCACTGATGCAAGCATTTTGAAAATTGATATGTCTGGGGCCATTCTAGAGGATTCTTGAGCTCCTGCTAAAGAAGTATAGAAGAAGTTCCAAAAATAAGATACAACTGTCCCAACTGTCCCTGAGGAAGCAACTACAAGTCGTTTCCTCAGGGACACAGTTGTCTATTCTTCTCTTGCTCTCTCTCTTTTATTTGTTTTTTTTTTCTTTTTTGAAGAACGCCTTTGGGTTTTTAAATTAACTTACTGTCAGCATATATTATTATTAGAAGATTTCTTCTAACTCTTTTTGTTATCCACATTTACACATCTGCTTATATCTTCTCTGCTTAAGAAACGATAAAAGCTCATAAAGGTTTCCTTGATAATACGTTTTCCCCCTTAAGACTTCTCTTTAGATAAGGTGCTTGGTAAATGATCTAGTGTTAACTTTAAGTGGAAATTCTTAGAAAATGTCAGACGTTCAAGGACATTGCTTAGTGGCTCAAAGGAGATACCTGCATACTTCATACCAAGGACTGGGTACAGGTGACAAATACTTTAAAGCAGAGTCATGTTTTACCCTTGTGTCTTTGTGGACCAAAGACATAAATTCCATAAAAAATAATAATGCCATAATTTGTTTGTATAATAAACCTAAAGCCTTAGTTGCCTATTAAAACTTTGGTGCATTTATGCTAAAAGGAAAAGTGATGATTTTTGCACAGGTTTACTGGGAGTTTGGTAAAGCAGTGAAACATTTCTTTGTCAGCAGCTGGATTTCTAAATTGTCATTCTTCTTTCAGCTCATCTTTCAGCACTGATGACAGCAGATCATATTAGCCCGAGGTAGTTGATGCACATTAAATGAGTCACATTCAGCTCTTTCACCAGATCATAGTAGAATTCAAAGTGTTCCCTAATGCTCATCTTTACAGAAATGGATCTGACAGTATTTACTTTAGAACTTCTTGATGTTTCAAATTAATCCAACCTCTGACTCAGAGAGGCAGCTTTAGTAGCTGTAAGCCCCTACCTTAGTAACATCAATATATAATCTTGTATCTAAACTATTGGAGGGCACGCAGAAAGTTAACTTTGCCAAACAGACAAAATTTTGATCAATTCTGAGAAGTTGGGAATTGATTCTGATTCTTAAAACATAAGAACTGCGATTATTATGTGAATCGATTTTTTTTCCCTTTCACACTTCTAAAATTAATGCTCTGAGAGAACAAGTATTAATGAGGAAAAAGATAAGCTATGTGGATTTCTGTGTGAATAAAAGAGTGCGCTTATTGCAAAATTTGAGAATTAAAAGTGTTTCCTGTTACCCAGTTGGCTAACTCTGGGTCATGAATAAAAGCCTGTCCTCTCAAAAGGAAAAAGGGAGCTCCCAGACACGGATGTGGGAAACTCAAGAGCAGAGCTAGAATACACCTACTGGAAGAGGAATGGCAACAAACCTTTGACAAAAAGCATCATGTGAAGAATGGGATGAAGGCAGTGAGGAAAGATCAGAGCGGAGCAAATGAGTGAAATTTTTTTTTTCTTGCGCAGAGACCTCGAGGTTACTTCTCTCTCCAAACACCTACTACCAACCCACCACATACTAAAGCTTGCCCTGAGTGCTCATCACACCAGAGAACGAAGCTGCAGCCTTGCCCATCTCCCTGCATGAAACATGGTGAATATTGCTACTTGATCTCCCCACTGTTCCCCCTCCTCATCGTTAAGATTCATGATACCATCTGATCACACTCATGTAGGTCTAACTGAACCTTCAACTCACCTATTAGCGGCTTAGGTGCTACTTTCTCTTCTCCGCACCTTTATGCAACATTGATGGAAGAAGCTCTTACAACCTTTAGGTTTGTGAATTTATCAGTACATAATCTAAAATTCTCATTTTATTCTCATTTCTATTTATGTCCAATGCTGTTTAAATGAATAAACATACAACATGAACAGTACTATGTTTCTTTAATCTAAAAAAAAGAAAAAGTGTATTCTTGTGACTACTTATCCTTGAATTTGACTGTGCTAGTTTGGTGAAATTTGAGCACTTCTAACAAGACAAAATAGATACTACAACACAAATCAGTGTTTTGGTATGTTTCTCTAAACATGCATTTTTGGGTTTTTTTGTTTATTTGTTTGTTTCGCTTGAAAAGCTGGTATACCAGAGGACACGGAGTCCTCTGTGACTTTGAATTCTGATTCCTTTACACTTGAGTATATTTATAATAAATAATCTTCACAGAACTGCATCCATGTTACTGATACCATTATATTTAGTACATTTCATTTTCCACTCACAACCTCTGTGTTTTTTTCTATGTGGCATCCATTGTGGGGGAAAAAAGAATAAAAAAACATCAGACTCAGACAGACTGCAACAGTCTGCAGAGTGTACAGTTCGCAGTAGGGCACTCAGCGTTCTGCTCATTCTGTAGCTCTGCTCAGCCTGCTGCTACACCGCTCATCTGGAAGCACTGCAGGAAATGTGGCATAAAGAGGTCCATAAGCTCCCATACCCTGCCAGCATCGACCCATATCCTCTTAGTCCACCTTTCCCCCAGGGGAAGATATCATCCCTCCATTCTCTGCAGGGTTTCAGTGGATGGTTGTACAGGCTAAAAGGTCACAACTAAATACTAAGTGCCAGGATTGTAAATAACAACCAAGTTAGTTAAAATATTGATCTTTTTCTGCATGTTTTACTAATAATGGAATAATTGTTTTGTTGGTGTGGAAAATATCCTGGAAAGGACTGAGCAGAATGAAATGGCTATGGAAGATGGATGGATACAACTCTAAATTACTTTTTCAAATGACCTTTTAGACCAAAGTCCAGGAGAGAAAAAGTGTGTAGGATTTATGGTGTTATAAAATAGGTAATGTCAAAAGTTGCTTAATCTTCTTATTATAATCAGATGATTCCTCGAATGTACCAGTGTTTTGTTTTCTTTTTCTTGATTAACATTGATCATATTAGCTATTTTACAGCTTGAAGCCAAATCATCCACACGTGCCAAATAGTATTTCACAAAATTTATTCAACTTACTGGCTCAAGAGTGGCAGTTAAAGGCATATTGATCATTTATAATGTGGTTTTTTTTTTCAGAAAGCCTTCAATGTAGAGAGTTCCCTTCTCCTGTCTGACACTTGAAGAACTTGCATAAATGTGATGAGTTGTTTAAAGGTCCTTAAGTAGAGGAGATTTGGCTGTTTGCAAACATAAAGGCAAACCCCCAAGACCTTTAGATGAGAAGTGGCTACCTTAATCACCATATCACTCCTCAGCCTCCAGTGAACCACTTTGTTGAGAAGACTGGGATGAATAGAAACAGTAGCAGCTTTATTGGCCTGTGATGGGGGAGAAGAAAGGCGAGGCCTAATTAGTAAGGCTGAGCTTGTGATTTCTCCGGGTATAAGAATGACCCCCTCCTACTTGATATATTTAATGGATTATACAAGCGTCCAGCCCCCACGGAAAGAGGACTGAGGTGCCCAGTCATGCTCCATGCAACCTGGCAATTTGTCCTGTTTCACTGTGCAATCTTGTTCTCATCCCACGAGGTGAACTAATCAGAAAACAACACTCAAAAAAAGATCAGCAGTGAGTCACACATTATTACATTCCTCCATGTCTATTACAAAACAAATAAAGGGAAGAACTTTCATAAGTGTTTCTGCCAAAACAAGTTTGATTCTCCCACCAAACAGATATGTTGACAGCTCTAAAAACACATACATAAGAAAATGAGATTTTATTTTTCTTTATGCTCTTGTTCATTATTTGATCTGTGCTTTTTGTGTTGACTTTTGATGCTTGACACCTATTGGGCTGTTTATTTGGTAGCTTTCAGTCTGCTTGCCTCAATCATTTGCAAAGCTATTATTCATCTCAAAATGACTAACTTTGTTTGCAGGAAAAGAATGACACTTTGAACAGAATTCTGAGCACTAAAAAGTAAAAATTCATAATGCAGTGGCAGAGGCTGTGCGGCGTTGCTTTATGTAAACAAAGCAATCAGAAGAGGATTTTCAGCTCTCGGCTTGAATTAGGTGTTGTCCACACTGGGACTCTGTGTCCCCACCATGTCCTTGAAGAGCTCCTGTCGGAGCAAAGAGGAGTGCCAGAGAGAGGTCTAATCAGCCTGTGAAAAATCAGCCTCCTCTCTTGCTTGTTTCTCATTTGGATAATGCAAGCCTCCTCTCCTAAGTGATAAAACAACCTCTGTGGAGTGGTCTTTACATAGCTAGATTAAATGTGATCACCTTGCCAAGATACCCTCAGAGATCACCATGATTAACAGGCAAAAGAGAGTAATGATAATCATATGCAGCATGATAGCCCAAACTGAATGGCTGCATGATCTCTTCATAAATCATAACCCATTTCTCACCCTAAAGGACAGTGTTTTACCCTTTGGCAGGATTTACATGAGAACAATCTGATATTTTAACCCCTGTATGACCCAGATTAGATTACTGAACTGGCCACTGAAAATGAACGCCACTTACAATAAGTCTGTGTCTCATTGTGTTAAGAATGCTATTGTTTTATTCTCTGTGTTTATTTTATTCTTTGTGATTAAATGCCCTCAAAGTCAGCTAAGGGGCCACAAACAAGAGCGCACAGAGCAAGGTTAAGATCTCATGAATATAACAATGAGGTTAATAACCCAGGGCAAATATTGGCTAGAGTTTCAACAACATAATAATGAATCCATGAGAGGGGTTGAGTTGGAGGGTGGGATGTTGTAAAATCACTGCATGAAACTCTTTTAACAGTTTAACTGTACTATAAAAACAAGTCAAAGTGTTCTGAAGCATAAATGTTAATTTAAATGGGTCTTCGTGTCGTACACACAACTTAAATTTCAGAAAGTATAAACAATTGACAAACATAAATGTTTTAATTCTGGGTTTACTCTCCTAAAGACATCAGAAGATCTTACAGCACTTTATTTTCCCTCATAAGCCCAAAGAGCTTTAGATGTTTGTGCAAACTGATGATCCAAACCAGACAAAACCAAACCTGGCAGCTCCTCACAAACTAGATCTGTTCATGTACAGACTAAGGGAAAATAAATAAAAAAAACTGTTAAATTAATTAGCAGCAACTCATTTCAGGATTATCTGATACTAGCAGGGCTAGCCTACAAGAAAAAACCCTGACTGGTTTTACTGAAGCTTTACACACACTCCTGAGGGAAATCAACTTCACAGCTTATCCTTATGAGAACTACATGATGAGAGAAAATGCAGAAAAAGAGCACACTATTAGAAAGGGAGAAAGAACAACAGCAAAACGGGGAGAGCAAGGAGATAAAACGATTAGAAAACAAAAGGGACTAAATCTGTACATTTACTGTGTAATGAGTTTAACTCTTGAGACTGAACATGGGAAGAGAGGTAGGAAAGAAATAAAAACATGAGCACAGCAACAACCACAATTGGTGGCACTTTTCCCCTCTGTTCTTGGAGGGGGAATCAGCATCCAGCAACAATGACAGAACTATAAAGTGGAGGTTGAAGCTTCAGCAGGTTGCTATTACTAATTTTGTGCTGAACATGTGAAAAGCAGAAGAGCTGCCAAGCACTTTCCTTTTGATGAGGAGCAAAAGTCATTCTCTTTTTTTTCTGCTGCTACCATTGGTGATGAAAAGGTCACACTGATCACGTTAGACATTTCTGAGGAAACTGGCAATAATGAGGTAGGAATGGTGAGATGGAAAAATTTGCATCAGTGCAGTAAAATCTGGTTTGTGTACATACAAACATGGACAAATTTGTTAGTGCCCTTCTGTTAAAGAAAGAAAAAAAAACCCACAATAGTCACTGAATTAACTTAAAACTGATAAAACTCACAATTTACCAAACATTGATGAATGAAAATCAGACACTGCTTTTGGACCGTTTTTCAACAGAATCATAAAAAAAATGAAAGAAAGCAAAAAAAGAAAATTAATGAAACAGACTTTGACAAATTAGTTGGTACCTCTAGACTGATTATAATTTGACATTAGTGAGAAGTGTATCCTGTAATTAGAATCACAGGTGTCCTATGTCAGCCAGGTTAAAAGTCATCACTGCTGTTTGGTATTATGGTGTTCACTACAGTGGACAGTTGGCTGAGGAGATAAGAAATAAATTTATAAACAAGTATGTTAAAGGTAAAGGCTGTAAGACCATCTCCAAGCAGCTGGATGTGCCCGTGACTACAGTTATGAATTTCATTCAGAAGTTTAAGCTGCATGGTACTTGATCAACCTCTTTGTACGTGGAAGGCAAGAATAAAATTTATGATAAATTGAAGAAACAAATGGTAAGAATGGTAACCAAAGAGGCAAGAACAACTTCCAAAGAGATTCAAGATGAAATCCAAGGTTTAGGTACATCAGTGTCAGATCGCACCATCTCTCAGTGTTTGAGCCAAACCAATCTGAACTCCAATGTTCAAAGCAAATTATTTTTAAAAAATATGGCTGGAATTTGTCAAAATGCACATTAACAAGCTACAAAACGTAAAAGAGAATCCCCTTTGGACAGATGAGACAAAACTGCAGCCTTTCGTAAAGTCACATCAGCCCTGTGTTCACAGATGCAAAAGTGAAACATCTGTTATGTTCTGGAGTGAAATGTGCAGCTGCTGCATCTGGCAAAGGGTGTCTTGAAACTGTGGAGGTACAATAAAATTGTCAAGACTATCAAAACATTCTGGAGTGAAATGTGCAGCTCAGTGTCAGAAAACTTGGTCTCAATCACAGTTCATGGGTCCAATGGGACCACAAACACACTGCTGAAAACACTCAAGAATGACAGAAAACAAAACATTGAACTAGTCTGAAGTGTCCTTTTCTGAGGCCTGACTTAAATCCTGTTGAACCTCTGTGGAAAAAAAATGAAACGTGCAATCTGGAGAAAAAAAAACCCTTCAAACCTGAGAAAAGCTGGAGAAAATTGCTGATGAGATGTGGCGCAAAGTACTTGTTTACAGATGCAGAAGTCTCACTGAGATTTACAGAAACTGCTTGATTGCAGTGATTGCCTCAAAATGTCGTGCAGCAGAATATTAAGTTCACAGTACCAACTAATTTGTCACAGCCAGTTTCTTTTTTATGATTCTTTTGAACCACAATATAAAAGCAATGTCCAATTTTTCATTAGTGTTCAGTAAATTATTATTTATTATTCATTTTGTCAATTTCAAGTTATTTCAATGACTATTGTGGCTTTTTTTAATGGAAGGGTACCAACAAATTTGTCCACGTCTGCATTATCTGTAATGAGCCTGTTTCTTAATTAGTTAGAATTATGAGCAGTCATTTGGGATTAATGACACATGCATCTCTTGCTGTGGTCACACATTATCCTAGTGGGGGAATAGCCGAATGTTTGGCAATACTTTGTCATTTTAAAGAGAAATGGAGTATGAAAAGACACCCAATTTTTAACATATGGGTGAGCTATAAAACATACAGGTGATGAACTTAAGTAGCTTCACCTGAATGGATGACATGATGGGGATGTGTCAGTGTGAAAAGCCTGCCTGTCCCGTATAAGAAGACAAGGGATCAAAGCATCACATTTTTATATTTTTCTTCACAGTCCTTTCATTGTTCATATAGACAAAAAAAATCTCTTTGCTTTTCACCTTTTCTGGGGGTGTGAAAAAGTACTTAAGTATGGTAGCAGAAGTCACAGTGCACTGCAGTAGGCTTCATTGTCAATTCTGAGCACCCCAAACTTGATTTTCTGTGTCAGAAGTGCTATGAAACTGAATGGAAAGACTTAGATTTTGTTAAAAGCAAGGTCCAGACCTGTCTTTCGTCTTCCCTTCTTTCTTTCCTTCCTTACATTATAGGCAGCCTTCAAACCTCAGTTTGGGGTCAAATTGTATCATAGTGAATGCTGCCAAATTCACTCCAATTCAATTCAAAATACTTTTTTTAATCCCTGAAAGGAAATTGTCACAGTAGTCGTAATTTAAGTCTCCTCAGAGAGTCTTAAATCATGACTACTCCAGCAATCAAAAATAATAAAAATGTGTTGTAAAATAGAATAAAACATGAAATAGGTTAATTTGCTCATAAAGTAAGCCAATTATTGTCATACAAATCAGTGCTTTCAAAGCAAGCCAGGTAAAGTCAATGACAGGTACTTGTTATAAAATTTTTTAAACTATAGCTTCAAATTTCACTTGACCTGGTTATGAAGACAAGAAGACCTGCTATACTTTAAAATTTCTGCCAGCTTTTTCCACTGATGGGAGCCAAAACTGACAAATTTTTACATCTAGGACTGTGTTTTGAATTATCTTTGCCACTAAAATGCAGACTTAGGTCAGTGTTAGCATATATCAAAATAATCACTAACACAACACCATCAGGAGGTACATAGTGGCACAGTCAGGTATCAGAATATTTGCACTTACTATCTCCTCACATCAAACAAAAACACAAGATTTATTTTTTTTATTGTTTACTTCTTTTTACACAGTTTTAGTTTTAATTGGAGCTGTTTGAATTAAATTATTTTTTTCATGTCCTTTCATTTTCAGAATTAGTTCAGCTTGATAGTTATCTGAGCAACCAGTGAACAATACAGCTGCAGCAGATGAACATTTATTTCTGAAAATACAGTCATTTGCATTCGTTTGTTCAACAATCAACAACAGGGTTCCAACATTTCAATCATTTTTTGCACAAATTATCTTCAATTTCTGTTAAAATTTGTATATTTTTTATTATTTTACTGAAATTGTGAGATTGTTGAAAGCTCTGTTTATTTGTTTTTTTTGTTTGTTTGTTTGTTTGTTTTTGGAATGCCTTTATTACTGATATTCAGTAAAATCTGAAGAGAGAACGAAGAGTGCGAAGCAAAGAATGAGAAAGAGAAACCCAATTTGCTTAAGCACTGAAGTAAGATGAACTTGAATGGGAAAAGAAAATACCTGTAATCGAGTTGGCAGAATATGGATCTGGAGAAAACTGAGATGGATCTAATTAAGATGGAAATGGTGGAAAATCCTAGAAAAAAATGAAGACAAAGAAAAAGAGGCTGCAGCAGAAAGTAAACAGTTTACAGGGAGATTAAAAAACTAAAAGAGAGCTGGACAAACTGGAACTGGAACAAGGACATATCTGTGAAATCAAAATAAAATGCAGAAAGAACGTAAAGAACTTCAAGGACAGATGAAAGAGCTGCAGAATCTTTTCCTTATAGATGGCAAAAAGAAACAACTTGAACAAGTGAATAAAAACTTGGAAATTAAGAAAAATCTAATGGAGCAATCATAAGCCGAAGAGGAGGAAATCAAAAAGGAACTAATATTAGAAAAGAAAAGTCTGCAGCAACTGGTGAAATAATTGGAGGATGACACAAAACATCTGGAAGAGCAGAGGACAAAATTCCAGCTTTAGAAAATAGAAATATGTGAGGCAAAGACTGAAATGGTGAAAGACCTTGAAGAACTTCAGAGAAAGAAAGAAAAGTTCTTGCAACTGTTCACCTGCAATCCGGAGGAACCACAGAAGAAAAGAAAATACAACTTGAGAAAGAGATGGATGAAATTCTGAAGAATAATAAGAAGAAATATAAATTGATAAGGATAACTTAAAGGGATAAGCATGTGTTCTAGTAACAGGTCGGGTAGTTTTGGTCATCGATTCAAATCCAGCCATGGACAACGTCAGCGGAGCTCAGCAAGAGCTCAGTGTGAGTTTATAACTTCAGTAGAATAGCAGTTAACACTTCAGCCTCAAGACGGTTCCTGGCTCGGTTCTTTCTGTGCCAAACCTTTCTGTGTGGAGTTCTCCATCTCTTTGGATACTAAAAACATGCATGTTCAGTTCTCCAGTTATCAGTCACTGAGAGCATCTGCAATGACCAAAACCAGTGAAGTAAAAGAATGAGTTGCACGAGAAGAAAAGAAAAATTAGAGAAAAATGTAAGTTTTGAAGAGGTAGTGATACAATGGCACGAGGAAAAGAAAATGTTGAAGAAACAGGGTTCTGATGGCTTGTTAAGAAAAAGTGGAGATGCTTCCTTTTAAAGAGGCTCTTCAAAACCAGAAAAACAGATGAGAAGAGAGAAGAAAAAGTACTAATAGCCAAAAAAGATGTGGGAAAAGGCTATTCCACTCCAGCCCTTTGACCACCTGTGTTGACTGTCTACACCTGTTTATATAGTCAGGTCTGTAGTATGTGCATCAAAAGATCTAAGTCTCCACCAACCTGTAAATCATTCTTCATCATATTCCCTGTCCCCATCTCATTATTTTTGGCAATACATTTCTTTTTAAAGTGTAAACACTGGGAGCTGATCCACACAGCTGACAAGAATCCAATATTCAGGATTTTAATGGATTGTCCAATTTTATTTAAAAAAAGAAAATCAGAAAAAAAAACTATCAGTTGCTCCGATAGTTTGTGTAAACATTGATGATGTCCTGGATTAAATTATATACATGACTTCTCTAAATTTTTCACACCTGTCCTTTAGTTTTCTGAGGTGTTTGTGGATTTTGTTTTTAACTAATTTTTATTTGTATATATTCTATCGATCATAAAAACCTCGATTAGTTTCAGAAATTGTTTTTTATTGTCTAATAGGAAGAAAATTTAATGTGGCATTAATAACCATAATTAATTAATCACAATATTTGAAAGCAGTGTGCCATGTAACAATATACCAGACTGTTGTATGTACAGAGGTGGTCCCAATCAATGACATGTAATCCACATATAACAATACTTAACGATGTACCATGAACTCAATTAATAAATTTTAGTAAACAAAATAATTTCCCCTACTGGTAAGACCTTGAATCGATATTAGCCAATGACTGCTGAGGATCTGTTACACCAGGACCAGAACTCAGTCAACATCTGTACCTTTGAGGTGGGTACAAAAACCTTTGAAGATCCTGAACTCCTATCCATTTCTGTTTATACAAAAAAAAATGGTATAATAGTCCTGAGGTACTTGTAATACTGATTAATGGAAAATTTCAACTTGGGTTTCAATTTTTTTTATTTATTTATTTTTTTGACCAATGTCAGATTTCTCACAAATAAGAGAGAAAAGCTTGACTGCCTGACGAGGACAAATCTGGAGTTTCTGCAATGTTGTGTTATGTTTCACCAAGACGATGGAACAGGAGCAAATTTCAGACTTTAGCGTCTCCCTGCCCTCTCTCTCAGACAATATTGGCAGACAGAGACTTGAAGAGGAGTGGAAAAAGAAAAAGCATTGGAATTGTAGTGCTTGTCAACAACAGATAGTGAAACCCAGGACATGCTACTGTGAAACATTGTTTCTGAAGCCCAGATATTGAACTGCTAGCTGTAAGTTTCTGTCCTCTATTTTTTTTACCAAGACAATTCACTTGTGTTGTTACAGTGGCAGTTTACATCCCGCCATCAGCTTGGACAGATGCTGCATGTTACATCATCAGCTCTGCTATTGCTAAGCTACAGACACAACAACCCAGCATGTTTCTAGCTGTCAGTGGTGATTTCAACCACATCTCTTTCTGCCACATTTCCAAAGTTTCAACACTTTAAGTGTCCTACCGAAGGAATGAAAACATTGAATTTATTTTATTAAAGCTTTAAAGATGCATACAGCTCCTCTGCATGACCTGCTTTTGCAAGGTAGATCATAATCTGGTCTTTCACTCTTCCACCTACCAACCCACCACCCAGGGGCAACCTGCTACCAAAAGGACTGTGAGCAGGTGGTCACAGAAAGCTAAAGAAACTATGTAAGGGGAATTTGATGCTACAGACTGGGATGCACTCTGTGACCCACATGGCAATGATACCAATGCAATGAGTGACTAGATCACCTTCTTTGTGGACAACATCATTCCCACCAGAACAGTGAGGTGCTCCATCTACATAGAGCTCTGGATCACCAGTGACTTGAAAAAGCTCCTCAACAAGTTCAAAAAGAGCTTTCAGGAGGGAGACAGAGAATTATTGAGGCTGATGTAGAAACACTGAAAGTCAAGATCGGAGATAACAAAGAGGTGGACAAGAGGAATCTGGACGACAAGCTCCAGCAGAACAACTGTTAACTGTCAGAACAACTAAGAGATCTTTGGCCACGAATCATGAAGACCACAGACTTCAAGCAGAAGGAGAACCAGATAGATGGAAGTCTGGACCAGTGAACTGAACACATTCTTCAACAGGCTCAGTTCAGAAATAATCCCAGCATCCCCCTCTCCTGCCGCCAGCCAAAGAGACCTCCCATCCTCCCTTGATGGTTGTTGGGTTCTCCAGGATTAAAAAAGAAACTTCCTTTGAGTTTAAATTTTTTGTGGACATGTACTTCCCAACAGAGAGCAGGTGTTCAAAAAGAAGTTGTAGTACCTTTGAGGATGACAACAGCTCTGCAGAAGAGGCAGCAGAGAGCAAAGCCTTCTAGTGGGAGAGCAGTCGATGATGTACTGTGCAGAGTTGGTAATTTTCTACAAAACCATTTTTATTAATAGGGTGCTAAGAATGACAGTGAGATACACTACATAAGTATGTTCTGTTGCAGCCTGGTAGAGGGACATCAGCAGAATCTGGTCCAGCTTTTGTATTCTCAGGAAGGGTAGCCTCTACTGCACCTTCTTAACCATCACTATTGCTTTAGCAGTCCAGAAGACCATTTGATATGATCCTATGAAGCAAAGTCATACAAATGGATTACAGAATAAACAGCAAAGAAAAAAAATGAAAATGTAATCAGTTCTGGTGCTTGTTATGAATTAATTCTAAACTGTTAGTGACAATAAAAATTGTATCAAGTAGTACTTGGCATGTAGTCTATTTACTAATTCCTGCTCATGCATGGCTATAATCTCATCTGGAAATCCCTCTGAAACATTAAGGAACTTCAAAGGATCTTTATTAACTATGCACCCTGAACTCTGGGCTCCTGTCTTTTCTGCTGATTGACAAAAAAGACATCCCTTCTTTGATCATTACAGCTTTTGAAAGAAGAGGTGAGGTTATTTAGAAGTTGGATCCCTGTCAAGAAGTTAGTTCAAGAATCTTCACTTCAGACGGCACAGCTATTTTTTTTCTCTTTGCTATAACACCACTAACCAGATTTAATCACAGAGTTGTCATGCTGTGAGACTGTGATGTGTTCAAGAATGATAGAAGGGTGTGCACCATACTGTGATTATGATAATATAACTTCAAGATGGATAAACACAACTGAATTCTCTCTCATCACCAACTCCTGTCAGAGGCCCTGTGCACAGACCTTTGCACCTTTACCTACTCTGGGTACAAGCAGAAAACACACAAGCATCATTAGAGGGTTTATGGTAGCCTTCAGGTTCAAGAAGCAAGCTCATGAGAGAGAGAAAATAAATGAGACAAGATCTCTTTCAGTGACTTGAAAGTGAACATTTTATAAGAAACTGTTCAGTGGGAGCAATCTGCTGTGTTATCAAAGCTTGGCAGAAAAATATGAAGACTTGGCATTATTGGGTTTGAAATGAGATTTTTCTTTATGTATGACAGCTTGAACAAATGGTACTGGTGTTCTCCCTTTTAGTCACTTTTGGGAAATTAAAGATAAGCACCATGTCTCACCTTAAACCAGCTTTCTACTGAGAGACTAGAGGGAGCCATGGATTGTAGACAGAGTAAATTAGCTCTGTCTGCCATAGTACCCACAGTCAATAAAAACCATATTTGTCCCTTAGTGCTTTTTAAACAAACCCTGATAACCACAACAGTCTCACAGTAAATCATGAAATTGCTGCAAAACAAAAATCTTTTGTACACCCGCCACAGCTATCAGAATAATCATTCAAAGTATGTCAGTTGGAGGTTTATTTCTTGCCAATATGACATATTGTTTCATTTGCAGATGAGGTGAGATTCTATGTGTAGCCAGTCGGGAATGAATATAAAAGTAAACAGCCAGAGAGAAAAATAGACAAACTTGAGTCTCCTGGAGGATGTAGTGGTGCTTGGTCTTGGACCATTATCAAACACTACTTTCTTTCAGTGCAAACCTTTTCCTCTCCAGTCCATTGATTTTATCTGTTTCAATGTACACGTAAAAACAGAAAAGGGCATTTCCAGAACCAATAATGCATTCGCGAGTGTGATGTGGTTGTGGCTTTACAGCATAACAGTGCATCCCACAGAACCAATGAAGATAAAATATATAAATAAAACTGTATATCAATAGTTTATGGAATACGAAAAGTAGCCAATGTGTTGACCCTCTTTCCAAATCAGCCTGATCCCAATTAGGTAAAGTATCTTTAATCGATAGAGGCATAACCCCACAAACCTTAAAGGGATGCACTTTTCTCTGTGTAAAGTGCCATGAAAGGATTTTGTTGTGAATTAGTGCTGTGTAACTGTGTAATTCAACAAAACAATATCCTGGTGCCAGATATCACAAGGTTCCCCTCAGAGATCCTTTTGCTACAGTGGGTCAGAGCTGTGTTTGAGGAAGCAACACAACTGTAAGCAGGAGGTTTTAATGTTGTGGCTCATGAGAATAACTAACTCTCTTGTGGTGAGGCAGCTCCCATCACCCACAAAAAGCAGACAAAGCCATATGACCTCATGTCCCTCCTTCCTACACAAACCTCTATTCCAACTCCAACAATTTTCAAGATTATTGCTTTGAAAGCGCTGCTAAGCATTAGAGCATTTCAGAACACCACTGATTTAACATTGCCAGCAAACCAATCAATAAAGTAGCTAAATTTGCTCCTGAATCTTGTCACAGGGATAAGAATAATGGGATTAGCTTACTACTGGAATCAGCATCCCAAACTTGAGGAATTATAACATTAAAAAAAGATCATATCTTCACGACAATTCAACTAAAGATCAGCTGCAGCGGAAACATAAAATGTTGCTGTCTAGATGGAAATTAAGAATGGTATGATAAACTGCAGTCCATATCCAAAACAAAAATTGCACTTTCAACCTAATCATCAAGCTATATTTCTTCAGTAGCACCATCTTTATTGAGGCCTTTAAACTTAATATTTAATGCATGTGTTAAAAATCAAGGCCTGTGGTTAGATAATTTTCAACCCCAATTAAAAAATGAGCCCAACACAGTTTAAGGGTCAGAGAGGGTCCAAGAAAGCTCACACCCCCTGGTACTGTAGTCTTCCTATCTCCACTTAAGGGTCAACATTACTCCTTGCTGAAGTCGGTACCAGGTGTAACCCAGGTCTGCTGTAGTTACAAAGTTTTACAGCCATTCCTCTTCACCAGCACAGGCAGCAAGACAACCCCATTAAAAGCTACAGATAGAATACAGCAAAGGGAACACATTTAAATGCAATAAATGAAGCTGAGGTAGGATGTGCAGGATTAGAAAAGATAAGAAGAGTTGTGGTATGGTATTGGTTTACTAGAATGGTAAAACCTGAATCTGGCACTGACAACACTGAAAATTTAGGACTGAAAGGCATTACAGGGCTATCGAGATTATCAATGACACATTGCAAGGGCCTTTCCTGTTAAGACCTAGTGCTCTGATTGAGGAGCACTTAATCTGAGGTTTACAGCGTTTAAGACAAAATCCTAAAAGCTGCAAGCCTGTTTCTCATTGAGAGGATGATACTGAGTGTCTGTGGAGTGCAACATTTGTTGAGCACTTCAACAAATACAAATAGTGATGATTTCCGATGTTAAAAAAGGGAAATACTTTTTAACTTATTTGAAAGCAGAAGGAACATTTTTTTAGCAATAGAATTATAGGTTCAATAAATATAAAAACAAAATCCCTTCCAAATGTTCTTAAAGGAGTAAAAGCAGCTTGTCTAAATTCTCTCTGAACATAAATCAAGCAGAGCCAAAGAATTAACTAATAGATTCTGCCCTGTGAACCTTTAAACTCAGATAATGTACTTGGAGGGGAAAAAAAGTTAAAAGTTCAAAATCAACTCTTACCTTGTTTTAAATTCTTAATATCACTTTTAATCGACTCCAAAAAAAAAAAAAAGGCCAACATAGCATTTAAAACAAATGTAGCTTAATTCCACTTAACTAACCGGAAAATTAAAAGTGATGTGGTCTCTGGAGATATTCAGCACTTTAAAGCTAATGGAGAGCAAGACTGATATAGGCAAGACATTTAAATGTTTTGAAATGGAGAGACAGTACTTAAACCCACGCTGGAATGATTCCATCGCCATTCATCTCAAGAGAACCCAGAAAAACAAAGAAAATCCCAGCCACCGCAGATATGCTGCAGCTTTGACTTCTCAGCTGATGTGTTTTTCTCTCCTCTGATCTCAGAAGTGAGAGAGCCGAATGCAAGTGGTCGTTACCACTTGCCCTTTTTCTGTTGTGACACAGAATTAAACTGCATATTCCTGCCCCTAATCTCCAATACAACATCTGTTTTATGCAGCATATGCAATCACATCAGGCTGTGTCAAGCTTTTGTAGTGGAGAGGAGCTAATCTGAGTGAGCGCTGCTCAGCAGAGAGTCACTTTGTCAGACAGGATATGAATTCTCTGTGTATGAGCATCATAATTCAGAAGCAGAGCACCAAACATTCCCTTCAACAGGCTGGTTTAATCATGTGGATTTTGAGTTATTGAAATCGAGAAAATTATTACTCCAGTGACAGATGCCTTAAACCATTACAAAGACTTTGTTTGAAAAAGCTTTTTAAAACCTGGGTTCTTCGGAAATAATCACTTCTGATGCAACCTTGGAAAAGAAATAAAAACCAATTATAGACTAAACTTTGCACTTTTTCAGTCATTTATTGAATTTACCCTATTGTTTATTACCATTTTTTATAATGCAGTATGCATATAATAAAATTTGGCTGAGAAAATGTTCAAAAGCATCAGGCTTAAAACATAAAAGTAGCTAAATATGTTCAAACAAATGTTGCATGATGTCATTTTGGGCTAACGACCACTGGATGCAATTTCATTTTCATATTTTTGGCACTTTTGTTCTCATTTTTCCTCATCAACAGATGAAAAGAGAAAAAATATTTCTCCAAGCAGGGAGTGGTTGCCGTATCAACCAAAGCATTGGATCAAGAAGCAAGATTATGTGATCTAAGTGCAAGACGAAATACCATACATGAGCAAGATGGAAATACAGTGCATCAGAAATGAACAGTATAGTCATATTTTGACATCTTGTTGAGGACTTTCCATGCCTATGAAAGAAAATAAAAAGACAGGTTAGTGTGCCTTGCACTCACACTCACAACATGAATGCTTCCCAACAAAATAGAAGCCATTAACTACACGCACCATTGTGGGGGATTATGTGTGAGTTTGGAGTTAAAAATGAGGTTTTGTTAAGGTGGTCATGCAGCGAGTCCATTTTTTTAAAACGGGCAATGCCTCATTTTCTAAGCATCTCTACCAGGCTGGACAGGCTGCCAGCGAGTTGCTAGGAGGAGGCTAGCACGGCCAGAAATGATGGCATTGCCTTAACAGACATCCTCCTGCTGTCCAAGTGAAAAGGGAAAAGATAGAGACATGATCTGAAATGCTGGCACCTCCTCCTCTACCAATCTTCCTCTCCCTCTACCCTTGAGGCGGTCGGCTTTTCTCTCCTTCCTACTCATCTTTTTTATGTTTTCATTGTGCCTTTGAGGCATCTTTTGCTTCCAACATCGTTCTCTTATGGGTAAGAATTTCCTCTGAAACTTAGTCATATTTCCCTTATGTGACTTGTTGAAAATAGACCTCCAAAATTTTATTTATTTATTTATTTCAATGTCCACATTGTCCAGAAACAAGTGTCTGCTGTGCCACTGAAAACTAAGATCCCAGTGGCTGAACATCGCTGTCATGCACGTTGGTGGGTTTTATTTTTATGTCTCTGTTTGTGTTTATTGATTTTTTTCTTTTTTTTTTTTTTTTTTTTAAAGGGAGATAGGGTCTCAGACACTCTCTTACTGTATGCACCAAACTCATACAGCCACATAATTTGGAAGCCAGCAGGTGGGTGTTGAGCTTGGCAGAGTGAAAATGTTCTTATGCCTGTTTTCTACCTGCAAAGATAGATGTATCCAGATGTATGAAATTTTAAAAAAGAAAGTTGTATTTTTGCTCTCTCTCTCTCTCTCTCTCTCTCTCTCTCTCTCTCATTCCCTCTCTTTTTTAAACAAAGCATGATCCTGAGGGATGAAGCAGGGCATACTGATCATCTATAAGGACTATAGAGAGAATTGGGATACTGAAGGTTCTGGTATATACATGGTAAAATGCATAGCAGAATGCATAATGCAATTCCCTTATGTGGGAGTCTTGGCATCCACTTAGAATATGTAAAGCTACTCATATAGTCATCACTGATTGGATGAGTATTTAACAATTTGGGTAATCTGGGAGAAAAACATATGAAGTGATGTGATAACATGTGTATATACTTTCCTCTAAGTGGTGTTCATCACTGAAGTTTGTTGTTTCAGTTATGGGTCAAAATATATAGCTTTGCAGGAGAAAAATCAGACAGAAATTTGACAGGATAAAGACTGCATCTCAGTTTGGAGTTTTTGTCATTGTTGTGCTTGCTGCTTTTACTTTGTCGGATTGTCTCCTTCGGGTTTATGTTATCTCCCTTGTTGCATGTATCTCCATCTGTTTGTCAGTCATGTCTTTGTTTTAGTCATTTAAAAAAACACTTATCTTAACATCTGGAGGCATGAAACTTGAAAGCATCTTCCCACCAAATACACAAGGGGTTAAAGCTGTGGTGATTTATAAAGGTTATAGGATTGAGGAATAAGGCCTTAAATTGAAATTAAGATTATACTTTTGTATGTCTGCTCCCTAGTTCTATATCCTGTTTCCCAGTTTGTCTCTGTATATATGACCCTCTGTCACTCTGTGGTCAGTCCATCTGTGGTCAGTCCATCTGTTCAGCCAACCAGTGAGGTTAAGTGAAGTTTCCACACTTTTATTGATGTATTGTTTTATTCTTTTCCTGGTTCTGAATTTTTAATTATGATTTCCTTTTGTTGAGTTCCCCTCAGAGACAAAGTAGAAATACGTCATCATTGCCATTTGTCTATTTTGGTATCAAGGTCACATGAAAACTACTTTGCATTTTATGATATCACAATGCATGAAAGATTAGCCTCAGACTGGGTTCACCTCTCCCTACGTTTTCTCTACCTGAGTTGTGGAGGATTGAAGCATTTCGCTTTTGTTCCAGGGCTTGAAGAAGAGTACACTGACCATCATAGTTTATTGCTATTTCAGAATCACCAATTACCCTAATGTGAACGTAACTGATGTCTAGGGGAATGCAAGTGTTCTTTGAGCTGTGGGATTTTAATTTGGATGTACTTCCTAACTCCACAAAAAGAGGTCCAAGTGAAAAGTCTGAACCAGGAGCCTTTGTGTTGTGTATCACTATACTACTATCAAAAATGCAAAAAAACAGGAAAGGCGAGGGTGGTGGATGCACTCCTGTTAAGTTTGCCTCCGATGACCTCTAATCATCCTGTTAAGCTTTACGAAAGTCTCATTATAAAAATAAAAGCCCCAATGAAGAGGATGTACAGTATATTAAAAGATATTTTAACAGGATTAGTAGGAAAACTGTTTTGTCAGAAAAGTCGACAGAAGTAGATATAATCATGAAAAATAGAAATGATAAACCACTGAATTGGAAACGTGTCCAGCTGTCATCACCCCATGGCAACTAGGGCAGGCGCTGATCCCCACATAACCCTGAACAGGATGAGACCATTATAGAAGATGGACACATAAACTGGCAAAGCACAATTTAAATCACTGGTTTTGGCATAATGCTGAAATCATAACACATTGACACATCCTCCCCAAAACACTGAAATTAAAGGATTATGACAATCATGATGACTCAACCTCTGGGTACATTAAACATCTGTGTAAAATGTTAGGCTAATCCATGCACATTATCTCAGTATGGACCAAAGCGGTGGATACGCATTGCCACCCCTGCAGCCATGTCACTAATATGGCTAAATAAAGCTGATTCCCTTACTGGCTCTTACTTATTCATCCATGCAATGTGTAACTCACACTAATCATAACCCCTGAAACCACACCAACTCAGACTAGAGACATTAAGTTGTCTCACGTTACCGTTAAGATTTTTTTTTTTATTTGAACACGAGTACAAGCTTGAAGCACAACTGTCTGCAAATAAACTTGACTGTCATAGCAGACGTTGAGATTCAAACTCTCATGGTAAATGGACTACATTTATATAACACTTCCCCAGTCTTGCTGACCACTGATGGTGTTTTCCGCTACAAGTCACATTCCTAAAATCAGAAACAGAGTTTGTCTGTAGTGTGTATGCGGTGCTTTTGATTGGCAGACAGCTGTTCTAGATCTGAGGCACAGTGGCCCCAAAACCCACCAAGATATACTAAAAACGAGTGACAAGCTAAACATAGTCAAACTACTACATACACAGTACATGTTATGTCCTGTTTACTGTGATCATTCACATGGTTCTGACGTCTCATTTTCGCTTTGCAAAAAAAAAAAAAAAGAACAGTGCAGTGATTTAAGTGACAATGGAGAAACAGTTGTTGAAAAATGCTTTGAAAGCAAAATGATAGTGTGTCTCACAGTGAAATAATAATTTGAGATGATAAATGTTCTCTGTCTAGCTCAACTGAGAAAAAGGGTTTATTGGCGCAAACATTATATTACCACTGCTCTCTTCGCCACCTCTTTTTATGAGTAACCCAGTCCTTCTTAGTCTGTTAAATAATGAGACAGGCGAGGTTTAAAAGCCAAAGACCTCGGAGCATTTATTAAAAAAAAAAAAAGAAAAAACTTGGAAAACTAGCATTTTATACAATGTTCAAGCACAGGTTACCCTCTAAGGAAGAAGACGCCACACCTGTGTTCAAACCATGAGCACATCCATTAGGCTACTTACATGCATTAATTATTTCTATGTGAACTTTGTGCTCAACCATCCACTGCCTTTTTGCAGAGACTACATTTTGCGTCACATTTTTCTTTTAGCTCAGATGACATTAATGGTGTTCATTTGAGTTTTTTGTGTAGCTGTGTTGCTGATGCTGCGACTGTACTGTGTTGTCTAAAATAGTTTTACAGTAATTCGCTGCGGTTATCAGCCTACTCCTTCCTAAATTTTTATACTCAGTTTTAGGTTTTTGTTCAGATTTACTCCCAAGACTTAATTATAGCAGCACCAAAGTACATTCAACAAAACACAACAACATAAAATGTAATCATATGTCAAGGAACACAACCACATTTCACCGGAAGAAATTGTTTTTCTAAAGCATCCAGTGTTTTCTGGAATATTGCATTTCTTGAGATGATTTCTTTGTTGTTGTTTTGTGAAAAACTATGTTTTGTGAAATATTGCTGAGTTTGCTGCTTTCCTGCTATGATCGTTAAAATATTGGCCTTTTCATGGTAATGCCAGCGGTTTTGTAGATAACTCTACCTATTTACCATTTTGGTTCTGTGAGGTTGTGTTGCTTTGCAGCCATTGAGGTTCTCAGGCAGATCTTATTTTGTGTACTTACTTTAGCTTGTTGTTGTTAATATCTGTTTCATGATATCATTTTAGTAATTTCATGATGGACATTGATTTGCAAACAGAGTTGATGTTTCATTTTACTGAAGTATCGCTTTTGTCCATTGCAGAGCTTTACCAAAAGTGAAATGTCTCTGACTTCTTGCAAAAACAAAATTTAAAGTAAAAGAGTTGGAGTACTTATTGATCAGTGAGTGCATCCAAGTAAATCTTTCAAGTCTCATAAAGAAATACACTTTAGCCAACTTTAGCTAACAGTTTCTTAAAAGTGAGACTGAACAGATAAAGTTGCAGACTTAAGATAATCCTTCAGTGGACTTACAGGAATTTGAGATTCATTTCAAGATAAGACAAGTGTCGTACCTCTGATGTGGCAGTTTATTTCACTAGTTCTCTCAACCTTATAAAATCTCAGTTTACTGCTGCCACTCAGTATCTGCGGGTGAGTTAGCCTCAGCTGAGACCAGCAGACAGTCAGATGACCATTACTTCATTCCCAGCACCTACAAAAAAAACTGCACCCATTTCAGATGCCAAAACCTTTTCTCTTTGACTCTATAGCTCTGTAGCCTCCAGATGTCAATCAAGTTAAAGCAGTGAATCACATAGTCCTGCGGGGAATATTATGAGGGGAGTTCATTTAAGCCCGACTCTCTCTGGGGGAGCCTTGTGTAGGGCTACAAAAGCTGTAATCAGGGATAAACTGAACTGTGACAGTGATTATCCACTGAATAACTAAGGATGGTGTTTTGCTTCAGGTGCTATGTGCACTCAAAGGGGCGTGACATGTTATTTGATGCTTTCTTTGCACAAAATACACCAGTCTCATCACACTTCATTCACCAGGAGAGCAGCAAGTGTAATTAGAAGATGAAAGTGTGAAGAATGTTAAAAAAAAAACAATTGTGTAAAGTTTGTTCTTCAGCACACCTGGCTCGAACTAATGAATCATTATTTAACAGACTTGATGACAAGTTGATAATTATTCATTCATATTGATCAGATGTGTTGAAGCTATGAAATGTCTAAAGCACGCAGGGCATTGGATCCTAAGGACCTGGACTGAAGAACACAGTTTTACATGGCCTATTTAGTATAAAGTGATGCATTATCAGCGCTGTTGTTTATTTGCTGTGGTCCACCTCTCCATCACTCCATCACACCTGTGACATTGAGCAGGCTTTAATCCAGTTTGTAAAATAAAGAAAATTCTATTCTGATTGCCTATCTTACTTTCTAACATTATCCATTTATGGAATTTGAGCAATTTCAAAGTTGTCTGTGGATTAGGACAAGTGTAAAAAAAAAAGCTTCAAGGTTCTACAAGCAATACAAAACAGTGCCTACAGTTAGTTTAACTGTATCTGCAAAGCTTCTACAGCTCACCAGGTTTGGATATTTGGCATCTCACTGAAGTGAATACACACTTTTTAAGTTAGGAAGAGCCCCAAGTAATGAATTACACGTTGATGCGTATGGATACTCTTATGGTTTTGAATTAAACTTTGCACTCAGGCATGGAGATGTGCACATGAGTTATTAATTAGTCCATGCTCTGGAATATGTAGAGAGCAATATTAATGTGTCTGATAGGTTTCAAATGCAAATGCCATTATAGGAATGTTGCCATATTTTGAGCAGGATCAATAGTCAGTACCTGTAGATGAAGATATAGAGTAGTCTTCCAAAGAATCATTAGTTTGACATCCGACTCCCCCAATGATGCTTCTTGTTCATATGAACACTACTTTGCTCTTCAATATCCCTCATTTGAAAGCTGTTTTGGATAGATGAATAAAATGTAATGTTACTGTGCATGAACATGCCAGTGACAAACTGCCTTGGTTCCACCTACAGAGAACGTATCTTATTGGTCCTGCCGAATGGAGCAGTATAAAAGCTATTTAAATCACCTATCCCTTTACTGATCCTGAAATGATCTGTGCAGATACAAAAGATTAACTAACACTATAAGTGATGGGTCACTTAATATTGAAACATGTCCTCAGCTCATTTGATAAACTATTACAAAATGTATGAACAACATCTCAGTCTTTTCTTGTTTCTATTCCTGGCAGTTTGTAAGGAGTACAGAGTGATCTTGCTGCAATCCTTTTTTTGTGTGTGTGTTCTTTTTCATTCCAGTTAGCTAAAGCTGATTTTAACATCACAGGCAACAAGATGCCAGCAACCTCGTGGAAGAGAATAAAAGCTTGTTCTCAGCTCTGATGTGTTGGATTGAGTACTGTAAAAAGGCAAAACAGTAGATGAAGGAGGACCCAATAGACCAAGTAAAGAATAAATCATTATGTGAATTGAAGAAAGCAGAAAAATCATGTAATAGTCTGATGTGACTTCAAGTAACATACTGAGTGATCAGCCAAACTGATCTAAGTGTACTTACTGTACACCAGGATGCATATTTGACCCATTTTTGAGTGATACTTACATGTTTGCTCTGTACACTCAGGAGGTTTAAGCTGGGTGTTGATTTCAATTTGAGAGAGCTTAAGCACTAAACCTCATCTTTGGTTAGCGTCCATGTTGCCTGTGCATGGTAGAGGACCCAATGCAACATAAGAGAGACAGAGTGAGAGAGGAGAATGGAGGGATTCATGTGGCAGATGGCTCTACTTCATATTCCTGTCTATGGGCAGTAATGCAAACAATGGCTCCCAAATACATTTTGGCATCTCCATCAATGAAGCCACTGAGCTGAGTCTGCAATTTAAAATGACTCTGCTCTTGTTGGAGCTAGAAAATGTCACAGCCTACTTTTTTCACCCTTTCCTCTTACACATTCTCCCTCATTGTCATGCCTGCCCACTAGTTCCCTCTTCTTCACCCCGCTATTCTCACAGTGAGCGCTGTTCCAGTCCTGCTCACCCCTCATCCCCAAACCCTACCTCTCTCCTCCTCTCTGCAAAGAATGCAACAGCAGATTTAGTTGCACAGCATTTCTTTGGCTGACTCCTGTTTAGCCTCTAATAGGATTTACGCAGGGGCTGATTTTCTGCTCTTTGTCCTCCATACTGGAATGAAGTCGTCTTGGAGCCAATAGTGCAGGTGGTGGGTTGTAAATTATGTACGCTTCCCCCTGAGCAAGTCAGAATGAGAAGTGAGTGAAAGAGGGAGTTAAAAGCTCCCGTCACCGAATTGTTTTCAGGACCAAGACTACATCTAACCAAACCCCTTTTTCAAACACACACCTGTGTCTATGAAATCGTTTGCAGCACTCACAGACTGCATCATATAACCACACACTCAGAGAGAGAGGCACAAATATTCATAGCACAGTGCACAAACAAACAAATCCTTTCCCTGCATTTACACACCCACTCTTCCTCCCCCACCGCCGCATCTCTGTCATCTCAGCTCACTTTTAGCAGCTCAATAATGGTGAAGCATAATAGCATATAAAAAGAGATAGGATCGTAGTACCATGTGGTACTGTGCTGCATATACAATGGACAGAGGCTGCGGGCCTCATCAGCATCAGTCTGATTGGACAAGACAAATCCACAGGGCCACCCCTTTCTCTTTTTCTCTCCATGTCTAACTATGTGTCAGTCTCTCTCACCCTCACAGGTAGTATTGATGGCTAATCCCCAGTGGTGGTTGGGGGCTGTTTGGGGTCGTGGCAAAACACCAACATCTGTCAGAGTATTCTCTGCAGCTTGTTATAAATCTGTCACACTGGAGAAGGTTGTAGCATGAATAAGACATTGGGCCTGAGAGACCTGTTAGGAATAATAAAAAAAAAAAACAAGTTGTGTGTTTATGTGCATGCATAACAAGCATTTTCCTGAGTTATGTGTGACGTTTGCCTGTGTCTCCTGCGTCTTGGGTGAGACCAATTTTTTTTTCCCTTTCAGCCATTTGTCATACATTGTCATGCTGCTGCTGTCATACTGGAAAATCAATACAGGTGCTAAATTACAAAAAATTACAAGAAGAAGTGAAGATAAATTTGGCGAGATAGTTTGATCTCACTGTCTGACAGTCCTTCATGAATATAGGTGAAAATTTCAATGAACTGTGCTCATTTGAAAGGAATCCACCTTTTAAATGTGTCCTTTCATGGATTTGTCCTTCAGAGACAGACAGCATCAGACCACCTCAAAACCATTTGCCAGTCAGTGACCCCCTCAGAACATCCTCAATCAAACATGCCAGCATGAAAAACCCTGAGAATTCTCTAAAGTCTACCTTTAGTTCTCTGCCAGTGAGGCGACATGGGGACTGTGATGAATACAAAAATGAACAAAGACCCAACATGACTGCTTCTCTGTCTAATTAGAGCAGTGATGTAACTCTGACTGCATCACAGACCAGTCATTTAAAAAAAAAAAATCTGCAGTGTATCGTTTCCACTTTCTCTTGCAGGACTCTGTAAAGCCCAATGATGATCTGCCATATTGTCCAGCAGGGATACCAAATGGATGCATCAATTAATAAAAACTGTTACATTTCCCTGTTTACTCATGTAAATATAAATAAATCATTGCTAATGCTGACATTTAGATGTGACATTTAAATTAAATTTAAATTTTACCCGGAATTAATTGAAAATCATCTCACTTCAGCTCTAAAGTCACTTTGAAAGTTTCCTTTTTCTAACTGAACACTTGTGTCTTTAAGCTAATTTCAACAAGAGTCTTGAAATAGCAAAGAGACATGTGTTGCAGATGCTGAGGCTATGTGACACAGAGGTGTCCCTCTGCAGGAGATGAATACTGACAGCTGTTCCTGCAATGCACACAGGAGAAAACCTGAAGGTCTACAAAACAGATCCAACACTTTAGCCTTGACCTCTCTGTCTCTTCACTTCAGTTTTCTGCTCTCGCTCCCCCTGCCCCCTCGCTCACTCTCTTTCTCTCTCTCTCTCTGTCAGTTGGGGCTCAGTTTTGAGATATTGCTGACTCCGGCTAATCTCAAGAAAAGCCTGAGGAATATATATCCTTTAGCTCTTGCGCCAGCCTAGTCTCAATTTTATGGAATGACAGGAGCAGCACAAAAGGGAATTGATTTGTAGAAGAATAGCACAATTAATTAGAAAGTACATAAGCAAACAAATATGTACATTCATTTATATATATATATATATATATATATATATATATATATATATATATATATATATATATATACATGGA
>JAOWBL010000007.1:6857797-6907707 GCA_028564865.1 Zenarchopterus dispar | reverse complement strand
CTAAAACCAAACACGGCATTTCAGAAGAAACATCTTCCAGTATGGTGAAGTGGTGGATTTGGATTTTATTTTTTTCTTCAACTACAGGACTTTGGCATCTTGTGGTCTTTGAGTTGAACTCATCCGTAAATCCGAGTATTCTGGAGGCTAACGTGAGGCCACCTGATGTGCTAAAGCTCGGTTTAAACTGGGGCCTTCATCAGGACAGGGATCTGAAGTAAACTAGCAAATTTGTGTCAGAATAGCTGAAGAAAAAAAGGTTTAAAAAAAAGCTTAGGAGAGATGTGTGTAAACAAATCCTATATTAACTGAAAAAAATGTTGTAAAGACAATAGAACAATATTCTTATACGACATACAGTAAATGACTACTTCAACTTATTACTCTTAAAAGATACTGAATAATGGAGATACTAAGTATAACCCACCTTTTTCTTTTGTAAATATCTTTGGCTTTTCATTCAATAAATAATGGATTAGTGAAAAAAAACTACATATTGCACTGTTGCATATCACAATTTAACAAAAAAACAGCAAGACCTATGAGCAGAAACATGAATATAAAGATTAGGTCAAAATTAACATATCCAAAAGCTACACGTGTATGTGTGTGCATTTTTCAACATGCGGTAATGATCCTGGTGAATAAACAACACACTATAAATATGTATTTTTCTGTTGGTGTTTAATTTAGAGGCAGCGGCCTGCACTGGGCTAAATGAAAACAAAATGAGTGTAGAGGGTCAGATACATGTCTGAATTCGTTAAAGAAATTCCCTAAATGCCTGTCTAAATCTATTTACATCATAAAGAGACAGCTAATGGAAGATTTAAAAAAAAAAGAAAACAGTCCAAGGGGCTTTGAGAAACCGCATGGCTTCACAAAGTGGTTTAAAACTTGGTTGAACTCTAACTCTCAACTGAGCTTGAAACGGTGGAATTGACCCGATGTGTTCACTTCAGCTTTGCTTTGTAGCCACTGACTACCGTTTTAATAAACAAGTTGAGCAGCACAAGACGAGGATGGAAAGAGAGAATAAACAAAATACAACTAGCAATAAAACACTGGCATCAAAAGGCCCAATTATATTTACATGTTCACACATTTTTCCCGCGTTTCCTCATACTGTACATTGCCGCAGCTCCTGTCAGTTTTTGTCTTGAGCGCTTTTCTCTTTGCTTACGTCTCTTTGAGCCAAGTCAACCCCGAACAACAGACTGATTCAAAATGAAACAATATGAGCCAGTTGTTTTTTCCTTTGTTCCACAGGTGGCAAACGAGCCATGACGCAGGAATTATACTGCTGTGTTTTATGGTGATTTCAGACAAGTAAGGAAAGAAAAGTTCAGACGGATCAGGAGCCTAAGTTTCTTTGGAAGACAAGAAGTTCTCTTGCATATTTTTAATATCCACTTAAAGTATCAGTCAGAAGTTCAGGCACATCCACTGATATTAACATACTGTATATCAGGCACAGTAATTTGTATCTTCTCCATTTCTAAAAAAATACAGAAACATTGAAATTATGAAACAACACACATCCAGTCAATTTAAATTCTTCAGACTGATCACCTTTTGCTCAAATGACAGTTTTGCTTACTCTTGGCTAATGTGCCTTGTCAAAAAAAAAAAAAAGAAAAAAAAAAAGCCCATCTTGCCCTCTGAAAGCCACTTACAAGCAATACCACTTCTGACCACATGGAGGTATTTAGATTTATTGTGCCACTGACGATACTCTGCTAATGACTGAGCCACATCTTGTCTTACAAGAGGTCCACAGGGGCTGACACGTTAACTTGCTTGTGGTTTGCTGCCCCCATGTGGTCAGAGGCTGTATTGCTACACAGAGTGGCTTTAATGGGCTAGAAACCAGTATTAGTGTACTTGTATATTGAAAATGGGCCTATTCAGTAGCTCCAGTGAAATCATATTGTCTCAAAAACTACTCGACTAAATGAAAAAGAATTCAAATATATTGCTTTTGACATAGGCGAAAATTTAATGCATCTTGGAGTATGATTGCAAACTCCATCAAGCACGATGATGAAACTGGATGTGATGAAACTCCGTCAGTGCCAGTTTGTTCGCCAGCAAGAGTTTCTAGAGACGTTTCTGAACTATCAAACATTTCTTTGAATAACAGGTTTGCATTGTGGCGCCGTTTCACCTGACGGTTCAGACATCAACCATTTAACATTGCTGTCAGCAATATGCAATACTGGATATATAACTACCACTGACATTAGTTTTAGTTAACTGCTACACAAATAATTACAAATTACAATGCAATTGTTTCTATTCATTCTTATGAAACTGTTGAGATATTTTTCTAAAATGGAAGAAAAAAAATGCCAAATGTATTATAAGAATATATACTGTATGTTAGGGCTTGTAAACACAAACCTGCTGGCTGACAAGCTTTTTCTGGAGCAGCAGACCAGGAGGAAACTCAGTCAGCAACTCTGTCAAACCCACGTGGAGATGGTCACAACGCAGGCGTGTGTGTGATGATTACATAAAATTAATCATGCAACAGTTGGCTTACTTACAAGAGCACGACGCCTCCAACACAACAGTTCAAACAAATGTTCGCCTCCTTCCTGTCTGAGAAACATCTGCAAGAAACTCAAAAGTCCAGATTTTTAAAATTACTGGGAAAAATGTTTTAAAATGAAAAAATACTAGCAAGTCATTTGTTAAAATTAGACATCTAAATGGACTTGGGGCTCATGACTCATTCGTGCCATATTGAGCATTTGTATCAATTTCCAAAAGGAAACTTTTGAGTTCAGACTTGAAACTTTAATAATTTAACATGAAAACTAAGCCAACACGGTTGCTAGGAAACCAAACATTTTTGAAAATGACTTTATATTGTTAATGGAAAAGATTTGTCCCTCTGTGGTTAAAACTATCCTGATTTTTCTTGGTAAGTCTACCTCTCAAGTTGCTCATCCTGTCTATCCATTTCAATATTAAGTAAACACTTTACCAAAATTATCCTTCATCCACCCATCACTTGATCACAGAAGCAGCCTGTCTGGTGAATACTGAGGCATTCCAGCATGTCCTGGGTCTGTCCTGGGCATCCTCCTGGTTGGACATGCCCAAAACACCTTCCCACTGAGGTGCACATGGAGGCATCCTAATCAGATGTCCAAACCACCTCAGCTGGATCTTCTCGATTTGAAGAGGCAGCAACTCTACTTCAAGTTATCATTCAGTTACAGCTTAAATAAAACCCAACTTCTACATACGATCCTTCGAATGCAGCAACTGAATTCGTTTTCTAGCACATTCGTCTCCACCACTAACAGGAGTGGCTTGACTGAATGCATTTTATCCAGGCTCCTTCTTGGATTTTAAAGATAATGGTTTTGAACTCTGCGCTGCACAGATTTAAGTTACACAAGCCTGCTCGTGCGCTTATACACAAGCGGTGCAATGTTTCCGTCTTGTGATGCTGTGACTTAAGTAAATAATGATGCCGATGGTCAGCAAAGCAGCATCTCCATAAACGTTTCATCCTTCTTCAGGGCTCGTGTGAGCGAGGGTGCGTGTGACTGGTTCAGTAAGACAAGCATGTTTATCTCTCCAAAGACATCCAAGTGCTTACAGCTTGACGGGAAATCAGTGGGCAACACCGCTGATGAGAGGCGTGTGTGTGTGTGATGGCTAGCACACAAATATGCTGGGTGGGGTGTGTGCACTTGAACCATCTGAGTGCTGCGGTCAGAGGCTGACTACTTACACCACCTAGTGGTGTTGAGGCATTGTAATTCTGCAGGTCCAACACCTACAAGCTCACCATCTTTGCTCTCCATATGGAAAAAAAAAAAAGTGCAGGAGGAAAAAAATTAATTAATTAATCAGTCACTTGGGGGGGGCATTTTTAAGAACCACTACAGAAACAAAAATATCGTTTGTGAAACATAAAGCACAAGAAGAAAGGCCTTGAAGATAAACGTTTCCATATCCAGCTTTTTTCCTTTTTTTTTTGCATGTAGCCAGAGACAAGAGGAGATCAAAAGATCCACATTGGGAAGCTGCAAAATCAGCTGTAGCTCTGCACCTTAGGACATGCAGCCTCAACGAGAGGCTTCTGACTGACACGTGCAAATCGTTAATCCCTGGTGCTTTTCATTCCCTGCTCCCGTCTTCTCCCCCGCCCTTTCACGTTCTCAAACACCAGAGGACATTCCAGCAGTCTTGTTAAACTACAGAAAATGCTGCCACTTTTTCCGTTTGCATTTACTCCGACGCATTCCTGCCTAATTCATCATCCCTGCCACCACTGAACCGGTGCCATGTCTACTGTAATATACTGAATGCAGATGAGAGGCAGAGGTAACCGTCTTCTACAGTCAGGATTCTTGCTCTGTGAATTCTAAATCTGCTCCGAGTCCTCTCCTAGTCATGCATTTGCATTTTGAGCTATACCGAGGTAGAAAAGGCATAATTATACGGTATCTGTGCAGTGTTTACCACACAAAAATTCTGCAGTCTTTTCAGGCCCTGACATTGAAGATTTAAAGGCCGCCTGCTTGTTGCATCATTAACTCAGCTGTCGCCAGTCACCTCTTTGTTGGCGGATAACATTTCCACATCTCCCCCCAGTTCTCCTCCGAGCTATTTGTAAGCTCGACTCTCAGCTAGAAACCCCAACAGTCCTTTGTTTCCATTATGCATCAGTCAGTGAAACTGAGGGACAATATCCACAAACTGTCACAGCTGATTGCTCTCAATACGCCAACCACAATGGTGCTTCATCCCGGGCAGGTTCCTCGGGGATGAGAGGCAAGCAGGGGTTGCGAATGCTCATGTAGTCACTTTACTGGAGGTTACAGGAATAGAAAGCTCTCTGAGACAAAGTTCAGCATTCAACAGCTGCTGTGAACACAAATACTGAAAAAGGACAAAATGTTACTTGAAATTATTCATGTCCTCTATTAAAAAAAAAAAAATTCAGCTAAACAAAGAAAAAAAATTGAAAGAAGAAAAACAGACATGGATTGTACAGAAAGTATCAATTTTTTTTTTCAGTTTCAGATACAACTATTTACAGGTAACCAGCGATAATGTCCTTGAAACGGGTACAAACATTTATTTTTTTCTCTTCCTACAATTTTTGATTTTTCCAAACAATTCAGAAATAGTAGAAAATAATATCAGCATCAAGATGGAAAAAAAAGCAGTCTGGGTGTTTCAAATGTCCATTATAGCCTATGTACAGAGGAGTATTTACATTCTAAAATTCCACTTAGACCAGAATTTTGCAAAGTAAATTACCAGTAAACAGTTGCAGTTATGTTCGCTGCAGCCCTACGAACCACAGAAAACATATTTATACAGGTATGGCTGTCATTTAGTTCAGTGATACAATTGAGCAGTACACGACGGAGGCTTTTCGGAGGTTCAGGTGCATAATCAGGTAAAATGACACCACAGCAGAATAAATAGGCGGGAACTTTACGTGGGTTGTCACCCGCAAACATCATGAAATGAAAAACACGAAGTTGCATGTTGCTGGACATACGGTTCCCCTCCCTTACATCAGCTACTAAACAAGGTACTGATTTCTATTTTACGGAGTCTGGTTTAAAGAAATTGTGTACCTTTATTAAGCCAAAACTCTAATCTATCAAATTTACTCCCACACGTCTACATCCAGCCATGGAGCCATGTCTAATGGGGATGATTATATTGAAACATGATAGCGTCTCACAGGGTACAGACTTTGCATTTACACAATAGGAGGAGAAGAAATTAAATTAAATACATTTTGTAAAAATTATTTCATTACAATGTAAAATGAAGCACAACTATTATCTGTAGTAATTCATCATATGTGCTATACTTGTGAGTTTAAAATGCATATAGTAATTACACACTGTTGAATTAATTGAAATTTAAATAACCTAAAACTAAAACATGACAAAACTGAATATGGGTGACAAGGAAATAAAAGTTTCATGATAGTTAATTTCCAAGTGCCGTTATCAGTCACATAGACGACATCCTTACATGGAAGCGTCCAGATGTGTTCAATACTAATTCTTAATTTTGGTGGGGGGGGAAATGCCCTCAAGGAATAAAGAACAATCTAAAAGCATAAAGAAAGCTGAAAAGGAAATAAATTGCCATAATAAAACATAAGGAGCTTAAAAATCCTCTTAAACATTCAGTCCAACTGCAAACATGTCAGTAAATGGATGTATGCATTCAAAAATAAATTCACCATGGTTTACATAGAGACATCATTGTAGCATCCATGAAAATGATAGATTTTTCTGCCGATCAATAATTTCCCCCCTGCTTGGATGTGGATAAACTGAGATTAAAATGAAATGATCCATAAAATCTGATTCAGAGGTTCACGCTACAGCTGCGCCACCAGACTTGAAGACCTGACGGTCTCGCATCAGTGGCCTGCTGTCGAACCTTTGGAGGAGATGTCTGCTTCGACTCCATTTTGTCAGACATTCCACAGATTACAGAGAAGCTTCGGGATTATTTAGCCTACTCTCTGCCTGGTTCCCCTGTGTACGATTCTGGATCTGACATGAAATGCGGCGTTGAGGAGAACTGAAAACATCTGCGGGTCTCTCAGCTAGCAGGGCTTTGGTTGAGGCTGTGCTCCAGAAAGGGAGTGAGACTTATTTGTGCGTTTACACACACACACATGCACACACACTCATCAGTGTATGCATTCACTTGTGAGATTTCTAAGTGATCACAACATCGGGTGATCGGGAAGTCAAGGGAGTGCGACTCCGATGGCTCCTGCTGTGTTGTCGGGGAGGGCTAAAGTAGCCTGGAATCCCTTAAAGTGTGCCGAGAGTGGAAGCTGGCTGTGGTCTGTTGTGTGTTAACAGTGCTCCAGGTAGTCGATGACCCGTGAGATGGACTTCTGTCCCGTGGTTCCCATTGCACACTGTGTTTCGAGACAAAAAGGGGAACAGAAGCAAGAGTGTGACAAACGCTTACATGTTCAACTGTACTTGTGGGGTTTTGAGGCACGAGCAAAAGATTGTTGAACTTCTGTTCTTGTGTGATTTCTTTTTTTTTTTTTTTAAACAGAAATGTCAAAATGACCTCCTTTAAAACAAAGTCTTGACAGGATTCAAAGCTGCTGCCAAACTCAAATCTGTGAAACTGTTTAGTTCTTCTAAAATCTTACAACATGAAATAAAATGCCTGGAATACTGAAGAACTTATTGATGACATCTAATCAGACAACCCTTCATCTATAACTCCCCACAGGGACAAAATGTCTTGCAATTCTAATACTTTTCACAGAAAGAGTTTCAGTTTAATATCTCTCCCAAGTCTGCAAAGAACTGTCATCAACCCTTGAAGGCTCTTATATTAAATACCCGTCAGGTTTTTGTAATCACCTGACATTAATGGCTCTTCTATTAGGAAAAAAAATCTCCTCATTTGCCACCGTACTATTCTGATTATTCAGCAGGTTTCCATCTCTCTGTAATTAATCTCAGTGTCACCACCATCAAGGAACATTGATAACAGGGCTGATCCGGTTAGTTATACTCACAGTGAGGTTCATGAAACTCAAGAACTTCTTCAACATTTCTGTCATTATGGAGAAATCCCCTTTAGGTAGATGCTCCCTCACAGTAGTCACATTTATCTGAAGGGCATCAGAGAAGCAGGTGATCAATGACTTGAATCTCAGGAGGAAAAGATGATGTTGGGGATGTCATGTTACATTTGTTTCAAGTGTGATATTCTCACCTGACTGCCCTGGCAGAGGCAGCCCAGTAACAGAGCGGTGTAGGAGGCAACAATGCTGTCCTCCATATGTTTACCTGCATGCTGCAGAGCTACACAAAAACAAGAAAGAGGGAAAAAAAAAAGTTCAAAAATACACTAAACAATACTGTATACTATATGGAGTATTACATCACATGTATGCAAATCAAATTATTGTTGTGAAAACATTTTAAACATCTCAGCAATAATTCTTGTCTCAGTGATGTCCTAGTAAAAAGAAAAAAAAAAGTAGAAAATGAAAAAAAAAAAGTAGTAGTAATGAAAGTAGAAAATGTCCCATGTAGAGAGTGCAACAAAAATTAGGGTTAGGCAACAGGAATACAAAGTTTGGGTGAAAATCAGATTGTTTAGGTTTTTTGTCGTATTTTTCCCTCAAAGAACCTTAAAGCCACCCTATGCAATACCAACTCCAACCACAAGGGGCAGCATCATCACCAAACGCACTGTTCAGTCCCTGGCCTAAAACAGGGTAACAAAACCTCCAATTGGACTAAGTGGTATTAGATATGGCAGACCGCCCCAACAGCATTGTCACTGGCTCTTTTGACAACACAGCAGATGCCTCCATGAGATTAGAAGTGGTATTTATATACACAGTGGATTTAAGAAGTTAAAACATAAATCAAGAAGTAAACTTCTTAAGCCATAAGCAGCATTACCAATGGTTGTACTGGAGTTATCTTGTTTCTTCATAATTTCTTACACTAGATAAAATAGCAAAACTTTGTTCAGAAATTCTGGATATTACAGCTGCAACTAACGTGTTCGCTGCTTTAAATCATAGATCAAGCAGGCTACTACTTTTATTTTACAATTTTGGAGAGTTTCTGTACAAATCTTTGTTTTTAACAGTCCATTTATATTTTTACTCTACACATCTCTATAAGCCTCCCACCCATTACATATTAATTTTGCATGTAGTGCCTTCAATTTATTTATTTATTTATTTTTTGCTGCTGCTGCTGCAATAAAGCATCTCCCCTGCAGGACGGATGAATCTATCCATAAGTTCAAGCTTGTTTATTTTGAAATAAATTCTGCTAGAAAACCAACTCAGTGGTATAATGTAGTTTTTATGCTTGAAAATATAAATATGTACCTTTATTCAGGTCTAACTCTTCATCCTCCTCCTCTTTCTTCTCAGTTTGGCTGTTGTTGGTTTCGGACGCCACCCACTGGATCTCCCCCGACGTCTCCTGCCACTCTCCACTTTGGTCCAGCGCAGGCTTCGGGGCCTCACTGATGAGATCGTCAGTCTTTGCCTCAGCCAGAATGGCAGCGCGCTCTCTCTCAAGAAAGAGCTAAGATTTAATGAAAAGACAGCTGTGACCTTTAACTGCAACCAAATAATATTTTTAACACATTTTCAAAAAGTAACAGAAACTAAAAGGACAGAAGTTAAGCTGAAAAGGAAAAAAAAAAAAAAAAAAAAAAAACTGTCTCGATCATGAAAACTAATTTCAAAGGTTTCATAAAGTATCCAAGGATTTTTACTTTGGTTGAACAATTAATAGGGAAGCATCAAAGCGACATAACAGGCATTCATTAAATTGACACTAAGTACTGAAGATAGTAAAAATGTATTACTACAAATTAGTGCATCTGCTAGATTTCATATTATAAATTGCAGCTTAAACTTTCTGCACTGAGATATGAAGTGATAAATTGCATTTCTGACAAACCTAGCTTTTTTGTAGTTTTACTTTTCTTGCTCATATAATCACTGAAGCAGTTAAAAAAAAAAAACAACTATTTTTCTAATCACTTCTCATCCTGATTTTATTCCTGCTCAAATGATTAATACAGAACAGGATCAAATAAACTTCCTTGCTGATAAACATTCATAATTACAAATAAAAAATATATTTACAGCTTCTGGCACAACTCCTACCTTCACCAAGGCAGCCAAAGCTCCTGAGGCCTGAGGCTTGTCAGCCCCGTCTCCCTGAGTCTCAGCCGAGGCTGCTGTGGTCTCCGACTGCGTCGAGTCAGCAGGCTGCATGAGGCTGTCCTCCAAGCAGGTGCTGTCTACGTTGTACTCCATGTCCACCAGACAGTGGCGGTTTCTGGAGCTGTACTCCACAAGGTTAATTAGCAAGCCCAAACCCTGATCAACACAACAGAGCACTGGTTGGTCGAGTATCGTCAACAAGCATTTGTCGGAGAGGCGTTTTGTTGAATAGAACCTCACCAACACTCGGACATCAAAGCGCTGCTCCTGTGGGATGTAACGTGGCACTCGAAGGACACAATTGAGAGCTGTCAATATTAGCTCATCCTGTTCGCCTGTCTTCGTGCTTCCCCACTCTGCAGACAAAGAAAATCATCATTAACTTCTGCTCAAACTATTCAACGCAAGTCCCTGCAGAGTATTACATGTTGTCAGCATACCAATTAGCCCAAGTCTGAATGGCCAAAACAAAAATATACTTATACTACGGAGATATGTAATGAGCAAGTATAATACAAACAATAAGCAATAAGTAGATACAAGAAATCGCTGAAGAACAATTCAAGCCAAAATCCTAATATGAAGTGAGAATACCATTGTCATGGGTGAGGTTGAGCAGCACTCCTATAACAGCCCTCATACAGTCCTCCACCGCCTTGCCCACGTTGCTGAAGCTACAGTGGGGCAATGCTCCACCCGTGGATGAAACAGAGCTGTTGTTTAATGCCCTGCTGTACCGCTGGATCATATCCTCACAGTACCTCAAAGCTCTGTTGGCAGTAAGAAACAGGTATTAATGAGATCCTAAAAGCGGAGTAAAATGGAAATGATAAGAGAGCATTAGAAAAAAAGAGGTAACAGAATAAAACAAATAGAAAATCAAAAGATTCAAAAGATTTTTAAAAATTGAACTTAACTGAGTGCCATCATGTATCCACACAAAAACTTTTAAGTCATTCATAATAAAGGTCTAAAGATTCAACCAAACTTTTAATTATTATTTGGTATTAATGGGTTTGATGGATACAATGATGTCACAAAAATCATTGACATTAAGTGAATGCGCCGCTAGATGTAGGACTCACCTGGCAGAGGAGACAATGAGTTGAGAGTCCTTGTAGGCAATCAGGTAACCCTGGTTTTCTGGATTTTGTACTGTCACCTATTGACAGAAGATGAATAAGAAATCCCATAGAGGACAAAAACACATTTAAAGGATGGAGTCAAGGCAAAAAAATGAGAAAAGCTATTAAAGTTTGACAGTTGAAATTTAATGATACTTTTAAGAGAGATGGTTGAAATAAGGAAAAAACCAAAACACTTTAACTAAGGCTGTCATTAAGTAACAAAGTTACCCGACAATTCAAAGTGTAAGGTTCAACTCAGGTTGACCTTACGTGTCACTTTTGTACAAAGACAGAGCCCAACTTTACAAAACTGTACTTACACTTTCAAGCACTCTCAGACACCTCTCGGCTCCCCATAAAGACGCTACAAGGTTCTCCTTGTCCTCCTCCTGGCTCAGGTTCTGCACACACTCTTTTACTGTGGCAACACAACAACATGCACAATGCACATGACCATTTCACACATTTGCAACAAACTTAAAAAAAAAAAAAAAACATAGCTATGTCATATATGCAACATGCACACACATACCTTTATCCACTATGTGGTCCAGGCCTCCCAGCAACCGCAGCTCTTCTTTGAACCAATCCCCAGCCCTTTTGGAGGTCAGCGAGAGCAAGGTCTCCATGGCAAGGTGACCAGTCTACCAAAAAATAAAAACAACTCATATTACTGAAACTCCTAATGATCCAATGGTTTCATAATCATCATCTTCTCTGTCAAAGAAAAGACACAGTCAGTTTACTACAAGATATGAGTCCACTTGGACAAAATTTAATTAAAAGTCTAAATGCAAATATACTGCAATAGCAATTTCTATCTTCCAAAATAATGTGCTTTTTGATTTTTGAGCAACAAAAGTACATTCACTTTTTAAAGTATTGATGAAGAGCTGCTTGATTGACAACGTCTACAGACATCAGGCATAAAAAGGTCAATTGTTTTAATAAATGTACATATAACCTTTTTTGTTTGATTCTAGTACTGATGGACAGCCTACCGTGATGTTTTCCAAGTCAAGGTGCTTATTGTGCACAGTCTCACACAGCCTTCTGATCTTTTCTTTGACCTTTGCCACTTCCTTTGCAGTGAGTTGATCCTCGCTCCCCGAGTAGTCCTGCTCAAGCTCCAGCAGCTTGATCATTAGCTCCAGACACGCCCTGTCCAGATCCATGTTAAGACGGTCCCGACTCAGAATGTACATCAGGGCAGCCGTGCACAGAGCAAGGTTCTGAAAGAACGGGGGAAAGGCGTAGAGTTGGAACAACCTGATCTAGAGTGAAAAATCCTGATTCCTGTCCAACCAAACAAGCAATAAAATAACAAAATATAATCATCTACCTTACTACACATAACTTCATGGGAAACAACTCATACCTGTGTACCAAAGCAGGGTTCTTATGCCAGGAAAATTTTTTACTTTTAGGAATAAAGAGAGAAATAATCAAAGATATAGGAATACCTAAGAGGCTCATCTCTTTACTGAATGCTGGTTTTTGACCTCACTGTTAACTTGCCATTTACAATTTGAACTGGAGCTGTTCAGTAATGAAGAGAACAAAAGACAGAACATGTGGCAAAACAACGGTCTTTTTTTTTTCTTGATTACATTATTTTTTTATAACTGCTGGAACCCAAATTTGAAATCAAGATTAAAATTTGACTAACTGCACAGTCCCAATTTCAAACAACCAAAGAAGGAGAAACTGACAGTCATTATTTCCCATAGTTGAAGTCTTTATTTCCTTTTCTGAAAGGAATCTCGGTGAACAACGATTAGAGAACAATTGTTCTAAAATCGGGAACGACAGACATTTGTTAATTTTTGACTAGTCTGTCAGCTTCAAAGCTGCAGGTGGGTTCTGACATCCCAAAAACAAAACATCACAACTAACTTACCAACAATGCAACCTTCTTGAATGGGACCGTGTTCACAACAGTTGTTTACAATACTGTTTAAAAATCGTTCATCTGGGTAAAATTAAAACAGATTTTCAAACGTATGTGATTCATTTACAACTATTCCCATTTTAAATCGTCAAACGCTTATCGGCATTAATATTTTTACCTTCAGGGTTGTTTACACTACAAATGAGATAGATTCTGACCAAAACCAAGTTGTAACCCCTCATATCTTTTCACTTATATTCACTGCTGTTTACTTTGGAGCAGAGCCATATTATGAATATCCTGGTCATGAACATTTATATATTTCTTTATTCTGGCACTGGAAGAACACTATTAGGCACTGTTTCACACATAAAGTTATTGTTTTGGTTTTTTTTTAAAACACTTTCTAGATTTTTTGTGGGGTTCTGTTCAATAAAAGTTGCCAAAAGCAAAAACAGTTGCTCCTATGAGATAGTGTGTATCATTTTGATTTTTGTTAATTAAGGTGAAAAGGGCATGTGACACTCAACTGTGCAAGTGGATTAAATAGAAACGCTGCACAAAGACGCACAGTAGACTTATAGACATTGTTCAATCATTGGCTCATGACAGAATAAACCATTTTAAAAGGAACTGTAAGTTTATTTACACATAAAAAACCAACAGTACATTAAAAAAAAAGAGAGAAAAGGAGCTGACCGAGTGTTGTGGAGCATCGCTGAGTATTTTGAAAACTTGGGCCACTTTTCCTCTGGCTCGCAGATGCATCCTGAAACTGGGCATGGCACATCGTGTGGCCAGGCTGATTATACTGGAAAAGGGAGCCAAGAAGGGGTTGAAAAGATTACAGAGGTTACAGAAGTATATTAACAGTTCTGTGCTAAGCCTAAGAGTGAGAAGACAGCATGTTGTAACACCTCCACTTGTGATTTCCTCCTGTAACATATTCAGTCTTGTATTTGTATTAGGTCCTTTCACATTAAACATATGGCTGTTTCTCCTACACAAATTCAGTCTTGGACCACAACAACTATAAGCTTTATCTTGGCATTTAACTCTGAACAGTTGGTGGAAACAAAAACAGGGATGCGTAAATAGAAGAGGAAAAAAAAAAGCAGAGATGGAGGGAATTCAGTTTTTCAGCTCACAAAATTGTTTTATAAATACAGTTAAATTAACAGAGACTTCTACTATTCAATGAATTCAGGGAGCTTCTTGGTACTCAAACTTAAACATAGCCCAAAAACCTATTTCATAATAGATTTAGAGTTTTTCTCTGTCGCTGTCAAAGGAGGCACCAAATTCACCAATCCACTTACCTAAGGCACCTAGTGTTAAGCGGCTGACTGCTCTTCAATCCTGTCTCCAGGTACTCAAAGTCATCTGTGAACTCCTGATTCTCTCCGAACTCCACCACATCATTGAAGTGTTTCACATTATGCACCACTGTGTACAGCTGTTAAAAGGGAAATGAGGTTAAATTACAGCTAATTGGGAAGCAGTGCATCTGTCCAGAGACGCAATCAGCTAGCGCAAACACATTAGCACAAACATCAACAGAAAAAACCTAATTGGTAAATTCCTTTGTTGGTTCCATTACAGCCCACAGCTGACTGTTATAATACCCCTAATCAATAACAGCTCAGTGTGTAGAGTCAGAGCGCGAGTTATCACAAGAATGCATTCAGCTACCCAAGAGGTCCTCTTAACCTGCTGCTACGCAGCGCAACATACATCTGTATGTGCTTTGAACTCACATCCTTGTCTTCTTTCCTGCATTTGAGCGCGGTGACAATATCCTGGTTGAGTTGCGTGGGGATGGTCTCTGACTTAATGACTTTAGGTGGGGGTGGAGGGGCTTTGAACAAGCCATCATCTTTATGAGAGTTGTCCTTGCTGCTGCTCGATAATGTGGCCTAAGGAAGAAAATGTATGAAAGAAATATAGCGCAAAAAATCTGTTTAATGGCATGATTTACCACAACTGAAGAGTATGTTACGCACACAGAAACTTAAGTGCTGTTAACAGATGTCACAAGAGATAAAGCATTTTTTACAAAAACTTTTTTTTTTCCTTAATCCTGGTAGCCAGACTCGCATGGCTCTGAGGAAACATTTATTTCTAGAGGGGAATTCAAAACAACACAAACAAATAAAACCAGCTTTACTTGTCTTGTAAAATTATTCAAGAGACCAATTAGAGCACTTTATAAAGAGCTGTTTAACAGACCAGTAAACAATAACTTTGCTTGTGAACAGAAGGGAACAGGAACTCTGGAAACTCGTATTAATTATTATATTTTGTGTTACAAAATGCCCTGTAGGGCTGGGCACAATACCAGTTTTTCAATTATTGTCAGTACTTCTTCCCCCCACTCAAGATTTAAAGTCAGGCATTGTTTATGCAGTTTTCATGCTATCCAGCTATAAGCATCGCCCACATTATTAGTTGGGGGGGGCTCTACTTTTAAAGTCTTTTTAAACTTATCTAAAGTCTACTTTTAAACTTATCTAAAGCTGATAAAAATAAAAATGTGTGCAACACACACTTTGTCACCTCCAAGAAGTATTTTTAAGATGAAGCTAATCTCTGTGTTGGAACTAAATTTGGAATCAGTTACTGCCATAAAAGGCATAAATTTTATTTCAATTATTATTAGTGGTTCAATTTTTGTCACCAACTGTGCTCTCAACTTCCTGTGGAAATATCTCAGATAGCGGAAGAACAGTGGAATTTGATGAATCTGTAAAGTCTAATTAGGCAGGGACTCAACGGAGGATTACAACTACTACAAACTTCAACAATGTGCAATTAAGTAATAATACACATGCACATGTGAACACAAACACACAGAACACAGCTGTTTAGTCACACTGGTGCAGACGACAGATCAGTTTTCTTGGAACACTTTTGACATTCATGTTACATTGTACAGCTCTTGTTTGGGTATTAGAAATGACATCCTGTAGCTGGTGTGAGCCATTTTAATGACGTCACCAACTAATCAAATAAATGTGGCACTGAAAATTTTTATAAATCAGATTTCATCTATTAAATCTCATATGTATTTCTTTTAAGTATACATTTTTCTCACACTGACAGACTTAACAAGAGGGCTTGTAGTTACTGAACTGAAACCGAAAACTCTCTCTTACCGGAGCAGTCTGAGATCGAGACAGTGGAGGCACAGGTACCTCCTCAGGCTCAGGTTGGTTCCAGTGGCGAGCGTTGTACACAGCTTTAGAAGGGGACTGGATCCCAATAAGAAATGAAAAATCAGTTAGCTTAACAGAGTTATCGAATCTGAACATACAGTATATTTACTTCACTTATTGAATTATTAACTGATAACTGCCATTAATTTACAGTATCAGATTAACTTCACCAATAAATTTTTTTTTATATATATATATATACACACACACACACATATAGAGAGAGAGATAGAGAGATAAAGAGATAGATAGATAGAGAGATAGAGATAGAGAGAGAGACTTCTGTGATAATACCCCAACCCAAAAAAATAAAATAAAACACACCCCCCATACTTTCACAACACCTACTATTAGTCACTTGGTTAGAGTGCAATTGAGCCCATTTTCATAGTCTATGACAACTGCAATCCCCAAGCTGCAGAAAACACTTCCTGAAAATGGCACACTGTGTGACTCAAGTATATAATAAACAGAGAATGTAGAGTTCAATTGATAATGTTGAAATAGTAAAAATACAGATTTAGGAAGACATATCAAATAACCCAAAGACACTACAAAGCATGATCCAAATAAAATATGGAAAAGTCTGCAGGCAATGCTACAAACACTGCAAATCAGAGCTGAATTACTAGATAAATATAGGCCTGAAAAAGAAAAAGCACCCAAATTCATTCAGACTGACAAAAAAAAAGGTGAAAAAAAAATTGTCCATCCTACTCAGCACACATTTGTTTTATTCATGAGAAATCTCCATGACTGTATATAAAAATTCAGACCAATAAGTCTTCAAACATAGTTGTAATCTAAATTATATCAAAGACCTGCAGTCAATAAAGCATATAAATAAAATTAACTTTTCAGTCTAGCTTATCTCTCGCTCACTTGCTCCATTTTTCCTCTGATGTTCTCCTGTCTTATGCTATCAAAACCCATTACTAGACAAATGTCATCTCAACAATACGTAAATGTCATTTCATGTAAATACCAGTTCAATGTCAATAAGCCACAAGTTGTCAGAGCTGGGATAAATCCCGTTTAAAAGAGGGTTAGCTGACCTGGCTTGACTTACTTAACACTACTTATTAACACCAGGATACTCAAAGTAGATCAGAATAGTTCACACAGATTTGTGTTTGCTCAGTTTCATGGGACTGAAAAGGATGTTTGACAATTTCTGACACACACAAAAAAAAAATCTGCAAAATATATATATTTTTTTTTTTAATGACTAAGCAGACAAAAGAAAGTGAACATTCAAATGTACCTTTTTGGGTCCACTGAAAATCTTTTTGAGTCCACTGCCAATGTCCTTTGATTTGTCACTTGACTTCCCTGGTCGCCCTTTCTGCCCCTCAGTGCAACCCGGACTGGAGTCATCAGAGAACTCAAAAGCATCTATTGGGAAGGTTAAGCATTCTCTGAAGTGTTATGTAGTCCAAATAAGCCAAGTCACAATTTACCAAATACACTATTGCTAAATTGTTTATCTTGTAATATTACATCAGCTCACCTGTATTGCTGCTGGTCTGACTGTCCTGAGAGTCACTGGTATGGGGACTGTCCACACTGCAGCTTAGAGCAACTAAAGCTGTCGCCGCTTTCTTAGCCTTCTTTTCTTTGGCCTGAGAGCACTCATCATCACTGTCGCTCTCACTCAGGTCATCAAAGCCAAAATACTTGATCTTGTAGCTACTTTTGCCTCCCATGCCCCCCTCTGGACTCTCCTCATCCTCTTCCCCCTCTTTGTCCTCAAAGCCAAAGAATTCGAGTTTGGTCTCAGCTTTCGTCTTCTTCGTCTTTGTCTGGGTGGGTCTAAACCTAAGAAAGATAAATAAAATTCAATGCTTATGTTTATTGTTGTGGTATTTTATTAGACTATATAAGAGAGAAACTGGAGTAAGCACTACTCACATCCCTCTGAAATAAACAACTGAAACAGGATTAAATAAGTAAACACCTTAAAATGTAACTGAACTCTATAAAGACAAGCATTATTTCAAGCTTCACAGATTAAAAAAAAATCAAAATAAACAATATTTATGCTTAAATGTTTGAAGCTGAGAGGATATATGATGACCCAAACACTACACATACTAATTGTAGTTTTTTTAAAAAAACAGTTAACTTAGGCAGCTTAAACTCAATCCAAAATATTTTACTTTTTTTAACCAAATCAATTCATGTTGATTAAGCCAAGTGGGTAATGCATCAAGACTGACAAGATTGATACCCATCTAGAAGTATAAAGGGCTCATTTATACTCGCTTATGTCATTCTGACCCGTTTAGGATCAGGTTATGATCAATCAAGCTCAAGTCCACAAACTGATTTGAGTCCATAGATGCAAGCATGCTTCCACACATGCTGCCTTTTGGGTAAACCAAAGCTTTCCATAGATGGGTAATCACTCTACAGAATATAGCAGACATGTGGATACCAGTTGAACTGTATCAGTGTCTCAAAAAAAAAAAAATCTGATCGTAGTCAACCTGCTCAATTCACAGAGTTTCAGTTTTTTTAACTATACATAGTAGGAAGAAGAAGCATTCAAGACACAGACTAATGACAAGGTTGACAAGCTTTATCCAACTTTAAGCCACAAAGGCCTCACAGACATGAAAATTATGTACGGACTTTCAACATTCATCCAACAAATGAAAGCTTTACTCTCTGCTGCACTGCTTTCACTTAGTAAATCATGTTGATGTCAAACATAAAGAAACAAAGAAAGAAAATGAGAAAATTTTCAAATCCTTATCAAAAACAGCATTCTACAAGAGGAACATCAGGAGACTGTATGACAACACTCAATATGACAACTTGAATGCACTGTTGGCAGAGCCTTTAAGTTGTCCTACCAAGTTTCTAAACTGTTTAAGGAAGTGTGGCAAAATTTTATAACAAAATGCACCAGTGAAATAGAGGAAAAATTAAATGAAAAACTGAATATTAACTACTATCTGCATCACAAATCACCACAAAATAAAGATCACCAGAGACAATCAGGATTCTGGACACTAATATTTAGCAATATTTATGATTAGACTATACAGAAAAAAATATTAAAGAAAAAAAAAAAAAAGACTTGCCTAGTAGGTTTGGGTGGCTGTGGATCAGACTTTTTCTTCATCTGTCCCACCTCTCCAAGGTCAGCAGGGGCAGCTGGGGTGACCAGTTCATCCATGCTCCGCTCCATTGAGTCCTGGATAGTGACATTGCACACTGACAGACAGGAAGGGTGCAGAACCGTGTAGTCCCTCACCCTCCCACCACCCCTGCCTGCAGGCTTGGCTGCTGTTTTAGCACTGGCAGCAGTACTACTTGCACTAGCAGAAAGGACACTGTTGGTTTTATCTTGGGCACTCGCTGTGTCAGTGGCTCTGTCGTTGCTGTTTTCAGCAGACTCAAATAGTGTTTTGTTAAGCCGGCTGGGCCGCTGGTATTTTTTGCAGTTTGAGGCTCTTAGGGTAAATGGCGAAGGGGGAATGTTGTCTACTGGTTCTGGTGGAGGCTCAGTGGAAAGCTCCTGCTCTGCATTCTTTATTTCCTCTGACAAATGTCCATCTGAAGAAGAAGGATTTTGGAGATCTCTACTTCCTCCTGGTGTATCAGTTGACAATTTAAGGGAGGTGTCTAAATTAGGTGAGGAATAAATGGGCTTCTCAAACACTGACAAGTTCTGATCGTCAGAAAGAACTGTGCTTGAAAGAGATGCACTGAATGCAGGTTTTTGGTTGCCATCTGATGCACTTTTGTACCACTGCTGGTTGGTTTTAACATCCTTCTCTTCTGAAGCTTGCTTACCTATAAATAGAGAAGAAAAATATACACTGTTACATTAAAAACTAAGACTGCTACTAATCACATAAACCGTGTAAAGGGTTTATATCATTACTCAGATTACTGAGTAATATATATTAACCCTTTACAGTTATGAGATACCCAACATTAATGATTCCTCTTTCTGTTAAAGTGATGGTATTCATCTGTTCATTGTTGTACTAATATTCTTTGTGCTTCATTAAGAAATCCCTGTGAAAGAGATGTCAGAGTGCAATATCTAGGACATGCAGGAGATTATAAAGTAAATAAATTATGATAATATGTTAAGTAGATAAACTATAATAATAAATTCCAGACAGTGTGTCAGTGTTCTCACACCAAGTCATAGCTGTCTTAGTGTGTGCCAAGTATGCAGTTGTTGTGTAAAACAGCTGCAGTGGATGGAACCAGCTATTTTACAATTTTCTACTTGTTTAACCATCATAAATAGCCTATTTTATTTACAACACTCTGCTTGGTGTCTTATTCTTTGGGCTTCAAATTGAACAACAATTACAATGTAGTTTTTAAAGTGATTTAAAATGAGTAAAAAAAAATACAAAATAAAACACAACCCATCTTAACTTGAAGACATCATCTCCACTGTCATTAATTTAAGAAAAGCTACTGACACACAAAACTAAGTTCTTGGAGTGCTGTTTTTTTTTTCTTTTGTCATTTGGTCATTAATGTTTGTGGCAAGCTAATAAGAAAATTGTAATGAGTTAAAACTGTGCTAAATGAAAAATATAGTCCGACAAAAAGCAGACGCTTCAGCTGCAGCTAAAACACTTTTGAACTATTTTTGCTTGTTCATTTGGCTCTAACCCTGTGAAGGGGAAGAGTAGGTGTTGAAGCTAATTATCGTAATGCGATCTGTTGGAGTACTCTTGAACAGCTGATCATATGCCAAATTCAACCACTGCTGCAGTCCATATATATTAATGCAACTGCAGCAGTTCGGACTTGTGCCATGTTGAAAGGCATGTGTGTTTCTTACTAGGTCTGACCTAGTCAGATTTCCTTCATTAAATTTTATGGACAGGCATCAAAGTGATCACCAAGACATGACTACACATTCACGAGATAAATGCATGTCTGAAACAGATTGTAGAATTAATTTAAAAAAACATTACAAACCTGCTGCGATAAAGGTATTAAACAGCATTACTTTAAGGTCAGACAGACTTCTTTGTGCACTAATTACTTACTTGAGACGATGGCAGTGGAACTTGCAGAGCCTTGTGCAGATGTCACAGCAGCAGCTGTCCCTCTAGCTTGCCCAGCAGCTGTCTTTATTACATCTCCTTCTGTAATTTTTGTCTCAGATACACTGTGGGAAGTTACAGTCTTTGACTCCTCATCGCTGTCAAACCCAAACGGGTCCTCTCCACTATCGCTGTCCTCAAGTCTCGGCCTCTTGGTGAACTCTGACACATCAGGTTTCGAAAAGGGCCTTTTGCCTCCCAGCTGAGCCTTGTACGTCGTCTCCCCCCATTTGGTGGACAGAGTTGGCCTTTTATTTGAGAAGACTTCTTCAAACTTTGAATTCGCCTCTCCCCCTTTGCGATTGTATGTTTTACCAAATCTGGATGTCATGTTGGCAGCTGTATGTTACATATTCCCTGTGAGCAGAGGCAGAAATTATTCACCATTGCACAGTCCACCCAAGCATTAGGGAAATGGTATGACCAATGAAAACACAAGGCTCTAAGGGATACAAAGAGAAACCCATTGACATTTTGACTATGGCACATTCAACAAATTAAACCATGGGTAATTAGACATAGCCTCATTTGTGTACACAAAGGTGAAAAAAAGTCTTAATATGCATTTTCCTAACTGCAAAAGACAACCATAAAAATTTTTTTTTTTTTTTTTTAAACTACATTCATTGTTTTCACATTTATGTAGAAAAATTTCATGCAAAAGTACACGCATTTTGGTACATGTCTTCTCACTTGCAAATTTTAATGTATAAACTTTGAAGAAAATATAACAGTTATCCAATTTTGAAGTGTGGTGGTCATGCCTATTAATAAATATCAAACCCAATCACATGTAGTCTCGCTCATCAATATGATGTTAATGTTACACTGGGAAAAAAAAGACTAAATTCTTCAGCAAACTTAAGTGGATTAATTTGGCAAAGTTGTGTGAACTAATCGCAAGTAGCACACCAAGTTAGCATGGCTAGCTCAAGCTTTCAGAAACAGCGGACTCGTTTGGGCTAAACCAGAGAACAGGCTTCACAAAATATCACACAACTTGGACTTGAAGCAGGTAATCAACTACCAAACACGCTCGGATAATCCAGAAAACGTACTCATGTCTGTTAACTCTGGCTTGGCCCTGCATGTAAAGTTAACTACTGTGAAGTTAGCCATCAACCGTTAGCTTCAGTACTGCTAACTACGCTAACATAAGTCTCTTGTTTACATTTCTAACCACGCTACGTTAAATGCCAGACATTTTGATTTTTAAAAAACATCATGTATTTTACCAAATGAATTTTAATACAACAAAAACCAGAGTTTATAAAAGAAAACTAGCACACACTATTACCTTTAAACTCCAGCGACTAACTAACCCTTCGCTTGTCTTGTAGCCAGCCGGCTAGGCCTGATAACCCACTCACGCACAAATCAAGCGGGTAAAGTCCGTTTAGTGCTGTAGAAACAGCATTTCAAACTTATAACGAGTGTAAATGTGTCCAAAAAACAATAATCGTTACCAAACAAAAGCTTCCGATACGTACCCGAAGCTATACAAGTCTAAACACAGAAGATAATCCGGAGTTTTTGCATTCTGAAGTGCTACTGACGGCCATTAAAATATTCCCCTCCCTCCTCGATGCTTGGCAAGACCTCCATGTACTGCGCTGCTGAAACGGAAATGACCAATCAGCAGCAGGAAAACTCCCTCGTGCTTTGGGACTGGGTCAACAAACGCAACTCTGATTGGTTAAAAATTGAAACCATGATAACCAATAGGGGGCGCTGGAGGATTACGTTCGTTGTTTTGAAATTGAGGACGTGCCAAGTGAAACGTTAATGAGGACGCTGTTTACAACTTCAACAGTAGCTATTGTAATAATTTATAAAATGTGTTGATTCTCAACAACATTATAAATTTACTTAGACATTGAATAAACTAAAAAATGCCAGGATAGTTCTTTGATTATGTGATTTTTGGAGTGACAATTAAAATGGAGGGTTTAATGTTAGCGTACATGGTGCTTTAAATGTAATTAGTCTGTAACAAAAACATCCAGTTGAATGACCATCTTTCATTGGCATGGCTTGTTTTTTTGAAATTATTTGAAACCTTTGTGCAAGGGCTGCAATGTTATTTTTAGTCATTATTATTTGGACTGTGCTTATAATACAGTTTTGCAGTGTTAAATATTTCTGATTGATTCAGCATTATTGACATTTTCTTTCCACCTTTCTGTCTCCCTCATCTCAGTTTTAATACGTACAACAGCCTGTAGTACGTTAACTTTAAGTTGTATCACAGAGATCATTACAATCCTAATTCCAAAAAAAGTGGGATGTTGTGTTAAATGTAAATAAAAACAGAATGCAATGATTGGCAAACTTTATAAAGCCAAGGGAATATAAACAACATATCAGATGTTGAAACTGAAACATTTTGTTTCAGTTTCAGGATTGCAGGCAGGGAAATTCAGCATTCAGACTCTTCTCCTGTGAAGCCACGCTGTTGCGATGGATGCAGTATGTGGATTAGGATTGTCTTGCTGAAATATACAAGGCATCCCTGAAAAAGACATCCTCTGGATGGGAGCGTATGTTTAAAACCTCTATTTTTCAGCAGCGATGGTGTCTTTCTACATGTGTGAGCTGCCTTAACCACAGCCACTAATGCAATCCAATACCATCAAAGATGTGGGCTTTTGAACTAAGTATTGATAACAAGCTGGAGCCCTCTCTCCTTTGTAGTTCGATAGACACGGCACCGATGGTTTCCAAAAATAATTTAAAATTTTGATTCATCTGACCACGGAATGGTTTTCCATTTTGCCTCAGACCATATTAAATGAGCTTTGGCCAAGAGACGACATAGATCATGTTCACATATGGATTCTTCTTTGCATGATAGCGCTGTAGGCTGCATTTGAACTGTGTTCACAGACAGAGATTTTCTGAAAGGGTTTCCTGAGCGTGCATAGTGATTTCCAACAGAGAATTATGATTGTTTTTAAAGCAGTGCTGCCTGATGCCCAAAGATCAGGAGCATCCAATTTTGACCTTTAGCCTTAGCTGTCTGTGCATAGATTCCACTTGATTATCTGAATCTTCAGATTATATTAAACACTGCAGATGGGAGGATCTTCAAAGTCTTTGAAATTTTAGGTGGGTGGAGGAATATTATCCTCAAATTGTTCTATAATTTTTCTTGCAGTTTGTCACAGGTTGGTGAATCTTTGCCCACTTTTATATCTGACAGGCTCTGCCTGTCTAAAGTGCTCCTTTTACACCCCGCCATGGTACTGATCTGCTGCCAGTTAACCTAATTAGTTGTCAAATGCTCCTCTAGTTGTTATTAATGTATGCCAAGCACTTTTCCAGCCTTTTGTTGCCCCTGTTTCAATTGTTTTGAGATACTGCTATGAAATTCAACATGAGCTAATATTTTCCACGACATGGCAAAATGTTTCAGTGTCTCAGTAAAAACATGGCTTTATGCATATAGACAATAGAACATGAAGACAATGCCTGTTTGAACCACATTATTTTGTTGTCTCAATAAAATAAAATGTCTTCCACATCATAACAATGGCTTCCACAATTCTGTGTAGCCAAATTCAGTTTCTGAATACACACTGCTCCAAATATTCCAACGCCTCCAATGTGCAACAGGATATTTTTCACTTACACCACTACGAGTCTAGAGCAAGAATGGTGCAAAATTAATAAAAACTGAGCTCTCCTTTCTCAGGATAAGCTGGTTAAAATTATATCAACACTAAAATGACCATTACTCACCTAAGGTAGACATCACATCTCCCTCAGACTACATTGGTCCTCAGCAGAAGTATTGGCCTCAGCCCAGAAACATATCAGACCAGTTTTACCTTTTGAGCCATTTACGATATTCTTTGGACATTTGTAAGTTGAACATTTTCTTCATCTTATGCAAAGAAAATGGAGTAATAGTTAATCTTGTTGTGGAGGTCTCAGTTGCCATTCCAGAGCTATACGATGGGCTATGAACTGGAAACATAACTGAAGACATTTAACATGCTTGAGATGAGTCACAGCAAAATTAGACACGTTATCAAAGTTTTTTCTTGGTTACTCAGTTTCTCTCTCAATTATCCAACACTTAGACAAAGATGCAGTGTTAAACTTACAACTTTCTAGCATTTGTAGGGATAGTTGGACCTGGAGCAGAACTGTCAGTTCACATCATCTCCCAGATGTGGTGATGTAGTACAGCCACACACTGCATGGCTGATTGATTTCAGCTCAGGGATGGCAGTCATGACTTCATCAACAGGCGAACTTTAACACAGAGTCCAAGACTTGAAATCTCTGTGCAGTTCTGAAATAAATTAATCAAGAATTCATGGCATTTGCCAAGTGAAATAACAACACAGATTCTTCAAGTGGAACATCTGCTGAAAATGTTTGCTACCTTAGATGCATCAATTACATCCTGCAGCACTGAGAAAAAAACAGGAGATGGCAGCAACACAGACTGACGCTCTGCTTCATTTTGTCCTAATTAATAATGAACATTTGATCAACTGCCAGTAAATATTTTAAATAATGTTTGATTATTTAGGATACCTTTGGGGTGACTCCCATCAAATGAAAGCGGATCTCTATAATTACACCTTCCATGTGGTGTATAAAAAGGGAAAACGGTAGGAAGGATAAACATCCAGTGGTTATTAGAGACATAGCCTGTAAGTCAAAAGTGAAAACCAGGAAGCTAACCACTGAATGACAAAAAAAATGTTCCTCTGTCTTCTTGGCATACTTATGAAGCTGCTGAGGTTTGATTTATTCTCTCCACTGCCAACACAGCACATTACATTTGAGCTATTTTGAGGAATAAAAAGAAAAGTAAGCTTCTGAGAACAGAGTTGTTGTTGAAAATTTTACATTTAATAAAAGCATGTAGGATCTTTTGCACTTTGAATCCGTTTTTGTTTTTCTCCTGATGGTTGCTTCATCATCACCATCCAAAACTGATGCGGTAAACAAATATCTCTGTCGAAACACTGAGTGTATTCATGCGAGCGCCACATCTGTGACCACTGCATTGTGGGTCAGATCTCCGTTTGGCTCACATTTCTGTCTCTGAGGTCAGCCTGGACGGCCAACTGCCCAATAATCACACCACACGACAAACAAACCCATATGAAGGCAGTAAAATCAAACTCAAACCAGATCCTGATTGGATTTATGTTCCTTCTCTGTGTGTGTGCATTAGCACAGCAAAGGCTACATGAACCCTGCTCTCACAACCGACACACCAGCTTTGATGCAGTTTTTCTAAAAGAGTGTGTGCATGCTGAAAAGAGGACGAGACAGAACAACAATGAGAAAACCAGCATGCTGAATGTCTAAACAAATGTAGGTAAATCCTTTATTTTCTTCTCAGTATACATCACGTAATTAACAAAAACATTCTACAGTACTTGAAAAGGGAGTTTAGAAAACAATAATTATACAAATCAGATTTGCTCAGTGAGTCTCTAAATTGCTTGAAATTGCAGCAGACGGCTTGACTGAGCAAAAGTCTGCGTTAAAAAGACAAAAAAATAAGAGCGCAGATAAAACAATAATCAAATTATTACGTTTGTGACCAAACAGTAGTAGCATTGATCAAAGCATTAAAGACTAAACGTGAAAACGCACACAGAAAAGTAAGTACAGCACCACCTTTATAGCATCTGCACAGTTGCTCCTTTCAGGGCAAAGCCAGAATTTTCCTGGATGTGGGATGCCACCGGGTCTTTGGCTACGGGTAGAAGCCCCCTGCCGTATATAAGGTCCACTGGTGATAAGTTTAACTTAACTCCAGCTCCTGTTGTTTGATCAATGGAGTGTCAAGGGTCAATCTCCATGGGAACAACAGTGAGGATGGCGTCCTCGTTGCCACGGCGCACAACTATTCTCAAAGAGTCATCTCTCTTTATGGCGGCACTGACATCACTTGCTGATGAAATCCTCTGGCCGTTGATGGAGATGATGACATCATGTTCCTTGAGTCCACCACTGGAGGATAGAAGAAGAAGGAGAGGTGATTTATGTGGGGGGATTCATAAATTGCAAGCACATGTTGCCTGAATAGCAGCAAGAATGATTTGATTCCTAGCCCTGATTACTTTGGTTGAATGATCTGACATTTTTGGAAAAGTTTTAGCCTCTGATGAAGTGGATGGGGTTGGATGATAATGTTGCTAGTGAGGAAGGCACCCAGCTGACCAAAAGATTTACAAAGTTTTACGTTTTTGTGTCTTCTCCCACCACCCTCTCTATCTTTAGTTCTGCATTAATAAATGCAGAAATGACACAAGCAAGAATGAAAGGCCATTGCTAGTCTGCATGTGGTCGTAATCAGCAACACTGTGCACATTATCAAATGCAAAGTCTTCACACCCTTCCAGGTTTTGCATATTTTCTAAAGATAAAAACCTGAGATATCCCATTTTAAACTTTCAGACTGTCAACCTGGTAGGAATGACAGTTCACGGGAATAATCCTTCAGTATTCAGTCATTCCTTTAAAGCTGAACTTTTCTTTCCAGCAGAAGTATTCAAGCTTAACGAGGTGAATATAACAAGGATTTTCAGATGTGGTCAGAGATTAAGTGTTAGTTTACGGTCGAGAGTCCAGCTAAGTCACTCCAGAGGTTCCTCAAAACCACTACTCTGAACGGTCTGTACTTTCTATCCAACTTTTCTTTTATCCAAACTATTCTCCCAAAATCTAAAACAGAAAACTGCTCCCACACAATGATACTGCTACTACCGTGTTTCAGCATAGAGATAATACTACTTATGTAATGATCAGCATCTATTTTCTTCCACAAATAAATTTGGGGGGAAAAAAACAGACTATAATCTTTTTTCATCCATTTAAAGACTTTTCTGGATGTGTTGTAGATTTTAGTGGTTGTTTTATGTATAATAAATCTGTGAGGCACAGATTAGACATTTTAAAGTGGTTCTAAAACAAACAAAACGTGGAAAACTTAAAAGGGATTTGAAAATTTCCGTCACATTTTCTGTGCTCGACAAGATCAAAACCATCAGAGATGAGGTGAGAGTGATGTATTGCTTTTATGATCACTCCTTCCTCTCTGTAAGGGAACGTGCAAATATAATTTCCTCATTATTTTTGTCAAAAGAATGAAAAAAAACCCTCAAATTAATTTAACTACATGCAGATGTAATGCTCTTGTGTTTTATGGTGGGTTGGACAGGAATCAATGTAACATTATGTCAAAAGAATTTTAATGATGGTGCGATAATGATCCAGCGATAATGTATCAGGGTTTGAGTTCTACAGATAGAAACACGCTGGCCAAATGAGCACCCATGTTAAAAAAAAACTGACTAGTAAACCTGAAATCATGTGGTAACCAGCAGTCATGTGAAGCAGCAGTTTAATCACAGCCACATGTCAACTCAGACCGCCACACCTTCACTTGCAACAGCACCCATTAACGCACTGCAACCCAGAAATTTCCATTATTACTCTCAGCTGCTCACTGTGAAGATTTCCCAAGGCCATAAACCAACACAACATAGAGCTAGATGAAAAATCCAAAAATGAAGAAAAAAATTAAATAAAACACACAGGATATAAAAGGGACCACAGCAATGTTGCTTCGCTGAGAGCTGAGTGATTTAAGTAATGAATAAACTCTGACGGGGCCTTGTAGAAGAGCACTCTGGAGAGGGATGGGCGAGCAGGCGCAGGAAAACCACAGCGCAGCCAGTAACCTCCCTGCATGAGGTTTGAAGGAAACAGCTGACCTCAGCGTCTCCTGTGTCCCACTCCACTGGAACTGTGGCGGTTGCTCATTTCAGTGGGATCCAATTGTGGGAGACGGGTGGGGGGTGGGGGGGTCTCGTATAGGTTCAAGCACTACATGGATACCAGGACGAGCAATAAATAAAAAAAGTAGCAGAAAAGTTGTGTTTAAAGAAGGTGAGTGCACATTTGATGGTCACGCTAAGGAAATAAAATGAAGGTGTAAGATGAAATATACTATTTGCTGTGTGAGTGGCGGGGAGGGGCTGCAGGGAGACTGACAAGATTTTTGTACAGACCAGAAACAACATTTAGCTAATCTAGATGACTCAGTTTCCCACATAGACCTCATTGAGAATCATACATGTACAATTACTTTACTTGCAACAGAGAAACTCCTTTCTGAGACATATGAACATAAACTCTCCCTTACATCGCTGCCGGCGTCTTCGCAATGACCTCCATGACATAAGCTCCTGAGGTGACGTCTGGGAAGTCACGGTGGCGGGTCTTGAGCTCTTTGGCAAGCCTTGTGGTAAAAAAGTGGAGGGAGAACTTATTAACCAATCAATGTATTTTATCTTTCATAAGACAAAATACACAAATGCTGCAATTAGGCTCTAGGCATGATTAAATAAAATGATACAACGGCAACTTACGCTGCAGTGAGAGTCATCATCCTCACACCAATATACTTCTTTTTAGCATCTTTTCTCCCTAGAAATGACAAAACATGAGCTGACTGAAGTTTTGAATTGCATCAGTACATTTATGGCAGATAAGTCATCTCAACCAGAGTGTGATCTTTCCTTTACGTGTCTCAGGGATCGTCTGGGTCACAATAAACACACGGCAGTTTGAACAGCAAAGCAAACCAGGACTAAACTTCAGCTTTGGTTCAGACCAGAAAGTGTGAACGTACTTGTAATCACAAAATATTAATCCAAAAGGTATTTGTCGTTCCCCCCACCCCCTCCAAAAAAAAAAAAAATTCTCTGAGTATCCAAATCTTGGTCCAGTGCTTTTACTTTCGTAAGTTTGCCCTGGTGATCGAAGACAAGCAATAAAAGCTCTTACGTACCTCTGGACTGTCTGTCGTATGACTCGGCCAGGAACTCTCGGATCTTGTCTGACGGTATGGCGAAAGAGATCCCAGCGGTAACTTTCAATGTGTTGATCCCAATTACTTCACCGTCCTGAAACAGCAAACCTCACTTAATGTTTGGTCACATTCTTGGGAATGTCAATACTTGGCTCTACTTTCCACTAAAATGTACTTACCAGATTTACAAGAGGCCCTCCAGAGTTGCCGTACTGTAAAACCAAATGATATACTACTTATTAATTGCAGTAATGAGGAAAAATGTTCTGTGACTAATAATAGGCATCTTTATCCATTTACATTAATAATAGCATCAGTCTGAATGTAGTCCATGTCAGAGTTGCGAAGGCCCAGCTCTCTTCCTCCTCGCTGAGTGGTGCTGACGATTCCTGTTGTAACTGTGTTCTGGAGCGAAAACGGGCTGCCGATGGCGACCACGAACTCTCCTGGTCTCAGGTCAGATGATCGGCCCAGCAGCAGCACAGGGAGCTTGGTCTGTACGAGGGAAACACACAGGGGCAACATGGTCATCTTAGCGAGATGAAAGGAAACCAGGATATGTTTTTAGGCGTCTGCGTTAAGTCTGCAAAATTTATGAATTTTGTTAAATGTCCAAATACCATAGATTATAAGTAGAGAAAGTAAAAAAATTGGCAGATTTTCAGCTCCACCTGCTTTTATGCGGTGAAGTGGTTAAAAAGCAAAGCTAGCAGTTGTAGGATCTGGGAGGCGATCAAAAAATATGTCAGAGGAAATCATAATAAGCTAATTACAAAAGTTGGTTTTGTAGCGTCATTAACGGCACAGAGGACGCGCAGGTTTGCCAATGCTCAGTTTACTGCGCTGTGAAATGTAAGCTACAGCTTCCATAAGCAGCTGCTTCTACTTTAAACACGCTTGTCCTTTCAGCCCAGCTGTGTACTTAATTAGACCTATAAAGATTCCAGACTTTCTTTAATTTCATGATTTCATATAATAATTTGAAACTTTGGTTTAATAGCTGCAATTATCAAGTTTCAGTTTACCAGGTGTACATGTATCAGTCCAATTTCCACACCCTGAGTGTGTATGAATTGTTACAGTGTGTTGTGTCCTCAAGTACAGCTGTCTTTGATGCTTAAAAAATACTGATAAAAATGATGAAGAGCTGCATAATTGACACAAATGAGAGGTTCTCATTAGGTTATATGGGAAAACACTGACATCAGCAACATGATGACTGCAATATATGAATTAAAAAATTCGAAATGTGTTTTTCTTAACACTGCCCCACGCCCCAAAAACAAATATGACCAAACATTAAACACTGTGCAAACCAGAGTCATTTTTTCAACGTCTGCAGAAATCAAATCTGTACAAGTCAAACCCAAGTTCAGCTCTGCTTCAGCTGCAGTGCCTCCACTGAGACGATCCTAATCGTGTGTTTTCTGAGTGGACAGCTTGAAAATGATTACAGCTCAGCCACAAGCCTTTTAAACAAAACCCCGTCGCTGCTGAGGGGCTGCGCTCCCACGCAAAAAACCATCACTCCTCCAGCACCTCAGAGAGAAGAAGTGACATTCAAACCAAACAACTCAAGTCAGAGTACAAATACTCCAGTTCAAAACCTTATTTGTTGGCTCGGACAGACCACAGATGCTGAAAAACGGACTGAAATACAGTAAATAATGACTATCTTGATCTCCGGCTGGACCTTTTAGGAAACCGGTCTAAGTTAGCGTCTCTGAATGAAATCATCTCCTCAGTGCAGCACAAAGCCAGAGCCACATCAAGAAAAGTCTACATAAACAAAAAAAAAAAACCTGTCTCAACTGTTTTCACATGTGTGTCTGTTTTGTTTACTGAGGACCACAAATAAGGGCCAGACAAGGCCTCGAGGTAACTGAGAGCAACAGAAGAGGATGTGCAAAGATTAAAGGATCTATGCAAAGACTCACAAATAGCTGATTTTATTGTTGCCATTTGTAAAGCCTTCGTTAAACGGAAAACACCTGAATGAATTAATCTGGAAGGAAAAAAAACAACTGAAGCAAACAGCGTCAGCGTGTTAAACCTGGAAGTAAATGATCTTGACTGCTGAGCTGAAGTTATTATTAGAAGGTGACAAAGACAGTGATCACCAGTAGGTAAGAAAAAGAGCCGTTGAACTTGACCTCGCATGCATACATGCAGGAATACACAACTACAGACACAAGCAGCAACGTCCTGGGCCGGGTCCTGATTCCCACCGGCCGATTTGAACACTTAACTCTGCACACGCTCTAGCTGAAGAAGTATATACATAAACCAGGAGACATGTTCCTCAGACACCTGGCGCAGGAGCAGCAGTCTGGATAATCAGCCCTGAGCCCCTTCTCCTGTCACACTCCATGTGAGATGAGAGTATAACCAGATGGAGAGAGGAAGCAAAAGAAACGCACACAAACACACACACACACAGCTGAGAGAAGAGGACGTCAGGTGGATGCGAGTGTCTGCCAAAAGACATTCAGGACTCCACCACCATGATTGTAATAACAGTTAACGATACTTCTTGTGTCGTGGAGACGGTTGCTACCTTGACTTTGGTCGATCTGAACACGATCTGCGTTTTATAAGTGCGAAGCCGCCCGCTGCTCGTGGAGGTCTCCAGCAAACACACACCCACACAAAGTCACACTGCATTCAGAAAAGCCACATAGATAGACTGCAAAAACGCAGGAGCTGGCTGACACGCAAACCGAGCCTAGGTGAGAAGGCAGAACAAACACTGAACATGCAGACGGCCCCGCATTTCCAAAGACGTCCTCGCTTACATATCGCTTACTAATTTATACGAGTCAGCAATCTGGAACGACTTGTGGAAAATCACCTCGCCATCTGAGTCTTTTGACCACCCAAGTGACTCACGCTGCTATTTCAGACTAAGGTTAGGATGAGCAGCTACCCGACTGTTGGACACTTAAAGGAAGGAGGCTAGGTGAAAGAGGGGAACAACAAACACCACAAACCACAGGAGAGTCTGACAACGGAAAAGAATGAGTCACAGGTGCAGTTTTATGTTGCTTTAAAAAGATACCCCAAAAATAAACCAAAATCTGCTGTGAGAGGTTTTTTTTTTTTTTTAAAGTCAGATAGCATCATCTTCCTGAAAATGAAAGGCTGTTTTTGTTGAGCTGGACACTACGTCAGATGTAACTGATTCCTGTCTCATGTTTTACAAAAAAAAAAAAAAGCAAAATCTACAACTGTACATTCTTGCGAGTCCAGATAATAACTTTGGCATCAGATTAGTGTAGCTCTGTTTAGCTTGGATAAAGATGCTTTTTTTCATATCTTTTGTAGCTGATTCCACCTTCTCCACGTGGATGTTTTTTTTCTTACACAATGAGGGAGAATAAGACGGATAAGCTGGCAGACACGCTGACTGCTTTTAAAATAACTGTGGAGATTTATCTTTGTTCAACGTCAAAGCCTTGGTCGTGTGGAGCCTCATTTAAAAGCGACTACACTAACTGCTGTTTTATGACTAGACCAGGTGCAAACTTTAACTGCACTCGAGCCTGTGGACGGTGGCTTAATAATCATCTGAGACACATATGAAGTCACAGAAAGAGTGGGAGGACGTCGTCTGGGCATGAACTCTCACAAACTGAAGTCTGTAAATGAAAACCCGTGCACCTGCTAACATATGCAGCCAGACCACTTCAAAATACACACATTCAGACACAGAAGCCTTGACTGAGTCTGTGCACGACCTGAACTGTATAAAAAAATCCAACTGAGGCTGCTTAAAATTCTCCTGTTGCTTTTCACTGACTTCAAAGCAAAGAGCACACTTTTATAAGTCCTACTTATAAAAAAAAAAAAATCACAGGGGTATCGCACACTAAGGTATAGGGTTTTCAGCAGAGAGGCCCGAACATATGCACCTGAGACTGCGGTAATGCAGATAAAAGCGGGGCAGGATTCAGCACGTTCACGCGGTACCAAACATGAAGTCAGAGAAGCAGGAGATCATGTCGAGAAGGTTCAGAGATAACACGTGTGCTTGTCTTCTGGCACGTATGGGACTGGCTTACGTCTGCATGTGTGCGCGTTTGTGCATGCTCGCTACACTTTAAAAAAATGTATTATAAAAGAGTGTACGTGTAGGAGCTAAAGTCGTGCAAAAGTTAACACCCCTCTTTCAACTCTATTTTTTTTTTTTTTGCATGTAAAATATAAAAATAATTTGATCCTAGTTGGTGTTTTTATTTGGCAGAAACAACCTCAGGCAAACAGCAACATATAACTTTTTGCAATTGTTTGGCACACAAAATTTTTAAAAAAAATAGTGGCCAATTCTAATACTTTGTATGCACCCATGGTTTTTTTCAAAGCTTTATTGAATTATTAAGGTGAGGAAACTCTTGGGATTTAAAAACTCCTTTTCAGGAGTGCTCTGACCAAGACAGGTAAGAGCACAAGAGTTAGAAATCACACATAATAACATTTGTACATAAAATATGCATATTAGCCCCATAAATCTCCAGCAACATCATCAAAGAGTGTGAACTGGATCATTTCATTTTTCAGCCTCTCTGATGTATATTTGCAAATTCAGATGTAGTTTTGCTTGGATCATTGTCTTGTTACACAACCCTTTTCCAACCAGCAGATAGCCTTTGGTCACTGGTGTGGCTGCAAAGAACATCTCCACTGCTGTACTTCACAATAGGTATGAGGCGTTTCTGCTAAAATGTTTTTTAGGGGGGTTTTTTTGCGCCAAACATAGTTCCCATAGGGCCAAGCAAGATTTCAGATGCAGTTTTGCAACGCTCAGTCCTTCTCCCATGTTCTTTTGGACAGAAGAGGCTTTCTCCTGGCAATCTTCACAAAAAAATGGAAAAGAAAAACCACAGCAAGACAAAACGTACTTGCTGCCTTCTTCTAACTCCGCCATTGTGGCCTGTAGGGTTTGAGATGCAGTTCTGTTTTTAAAATTCTCCGCGGTCTGGCTTTATACTCAATTTGCTAGGATATTTCTGGGGAGACTGGCAACTGTCTTGAATACTTTCTACTAATAAATAACATTTCTTATTTTAAAACACTGAACTCCACGGTTAGGGAAATGGTTTTATAACTCCTTCCAGACTGATGTGCTGCAACATTTGCGTCTCTGAAACCACTGCTTACATCTTTCCCTCTTGGTATTGTGTTAACATGCACCTAAACCAGCAAATCAACAAGATGTCTGCCGATACCTACCTGCTGACAGTCAGTGCATCCACTGCTAAAAATTAACAGCACTGGCTTCAGCTTACTCTCTTAAATCCTATGGAAGATGTAGGAGGGGTACTTAGTATTTCCCACACATTTTATTTTCTTTTAGGTTCTGTTTTTATCTAACAAATAATGACAAGATGAAAAAGTTTTATCTCATCCTTCATCTGAGACTGTATTAGTGCTATTAATGCTAAGACACACTATAAGAAGAGCATGTTTCTTTTATTTAAAAAAAAAAACAAGATTAAAAGATGTAGTACTAACTTTTGCACATTACTGCATGTTCAAAGTCATGGTCTGCACTAAAAGGAGGTCTTCCTTGCTTTGTAGGTGTCTCAATCACACTCGGTGAAAACCATTTCCATGCTGACACCAGTGTGGAAACCACTATGGGTTCCATGTGTCACTGAGAAGGTTGTTGGCCCTCATAAGCACAAACACATGTCTGGGAGCTTCGTGTGTGCGTGCAGCTTTGCCTGAAAGCTCAGACGGACTCCAGGGCGTCTCACTTCTGACTTAGACACCACAAAACTTTAAACTGCACACATCCCAATGATGAGAGTACATGGTTTCTAATGCGCTTTTTTTTCCCCCCCTGAGGGAGATCTCAGATAGTATATGTGTCTCATTTCTCTTTTAAGTACTTTTATTTACATGGTGCTAAAATGCTTATCCTCTAAGAAGTGGTGGCCTTAGGGCTTGCAGAATTCCTGGCAGAAATGCTGTGTGACCCGATCAGGACAAGTGGTTCAGAAAATAAATCAAGAACTTCACCAACTCCAGTTCAAACCTTTTGCACACAACTATTCAGTTTCATTATGTAAGAAACTCAGTGATTAAGATTTGCTTACATTTCAGCACGAATATAACTCGGCGAGGGATTTGGGAGTTTACTTAATTGAAGTTCAGGGGTCTTTGTTGTTACAAACATGAAATAAACAAACCCATGACGATCTCTGATAACAGAAGCTGTTATCAGCTGTCGGCTGAAATGTGATGGTTTTGGTGTGTTTTGCAATTATCCATCCATGCTGATTTCATCCTCATCAGCGCAGCTGCAGGCATTAGAGGGTTGTAAACAAGCGTTAAGACCATTTCTCCTGGACTCTGTCAAAGTGGTGCACATTTTACCGTCTACACTCTGCCTGCTGACTTAATCAAGCCTAAAAAAAAAAAGACCTAGCTAATAAAAACTCCTTTAGGTTTCATATGATTAAGGATGACAGGCGTGCATGTATGTGTAGCACTTTTCTGAAGTTTAAAATCGCACAAGTGGAGTATGACACATACAATAAAAAAATGAGAATGCAGAAAAAGTTTCAACTGAGTTTTTAAAAATGCTTGTATAACTACAGCTTTCATTTAAAATTTCCATGGTTTGAGATATCATAGTGACTGCCAATACATCTATTACATTTAAAAGTATGAGTGTGTTTTTCACCAGTTTAGCGAAATCAACCTTTGCACACTGTTCTCTAGCTTGCAACTCTGTTTAACATAACTATTTGTCTCATGTACTTGCCCATCAAAAGAAGCATCATATGTTTGTCTCATTTAGGCAACTAAATGAATAAATCAATAGCTAAATAACTCATAGAAAGGACTGCCTCTAATAACTGGTGATTGCCAACCACAGCAGTGGCTCATTTGAAGCTTTGCTTTCATGATTCATGCGTCTCTGAAGTGACGTCATTGACCGGTAAGCTATAACAGTTTTGGGCAACGCTGCTGCATGTCCCGCAGGCCTGGAAATCAGTTCTGGAAAAGCTGAAAAGTAGGCCAAGATAAAGTGTGTAAAGACTCAGCAGGGCAAGTGTGTGCCTGAATGTGTGTGTGTGTTTGTGCCTGTGTCAACTTTCCTTGGCTCTTTTCCCAACCAACTGCATCCAGAGGCATGGGAACCATTTTGGTTAAAGGAATGAGGCAGAAATGATGGGTCAGTGAGGGAGGAGGATTTGAATCACTTCTTTTCTGCCTTTCTTTAATAAAGGATGACATGCAGAGTCTTTCCACTGACTGTGTCCCTGCAGCGTCTGCACACTCACAAACACACATTGCCTTATTTAATTAACTGATTGCAATTTGCATTAGTTTCTAAATACTGATGACCTAGGGACTATAGGTCAAACTTTTCATAATACAAATAAGCTGAATTACCTGCTGTAACATAAAACCGGCAAAACAAATTTTTAGCGTGAGTTACAATTTTTATATATTTTTTTTATAATTTACTGGTGCTACATCCACCACCTGTAAGTGGGAATTAAGTTGTTGTTTTTTTTAGTTATCTCCAAACTGCTTCAGTCCATTGTTGTGGCATATTTCACTGTGTTGATGTGGGAGGGGCTAATTTACAATAGCCCCACCCATTTGTACAATTTGGACATCCTTGATGAGTGTGAGAATCTATATGTTCTCTTTCTCTTTTAGTATTAAAATCAACACCCAAAAGAATGTTTCCCTTTCCAGAGATGAAAGAAAAAAAGGTTATTTTGTATAAATTTTGTATAAATGGACCAATAACTGTCTTGACCAATAGCTGATGACTGTGTAAAATCACATCACAGTTCAGTTTGCTCAACAGATGATGGTGAGCAAAACAAAGGAAACTTCCTATAAATATAATTATATCATATATCATAAACTACCACCTGAATACTTTATTGTCATGTCACAGTTTTGGGATGTCTTGGGAGTAGGGAAATCTGAATATCATTGTTATAAATACTGGAAATGCATCAACAATGGTTTTTGTGAATATGAAAACAGCAGAGCCAAGAAATACAATAAATACAGAAAAAGTGACAAGTCCAAGTGCAGTATAGTCATTCATCAGCTCATCAGTGCAGAGGCCAGCACGGGGATTTTACAGCAAGAAATCACCAGCATGGCTGGTGAGTTTTCAAGGATTCAGGATTCACTCCTCACTTGAACTTAAAATTCACCAAAAAAAACAAAAAAACACAGATACTGAATTTAGTGATAAAGTGTGTAGACCCTTTGATCAAAGACAAAATGTGCAACGAACTAACTGATGACTGAATTCAACAATTTAAAATCAAGTGAAATGAGAAAATGCTGCAGATCCCAAACAGAGTCAAAGACTGAACAGAGTCTGAGCACCTCTGAAACAGACGATTGACCCCCTGATGCTCCACTCAGTCTTCATTTCTTTATCAGCCCAGAGAGGTCCCACTGCAGTTAAAATATTTTAAGAAAGCTAATGCTTCCATTTGCACTTGAAGCGTAACGCATCCATATCCACCTCCCAAAAGCACACTCCAAACAATGTTTACACTGCAACTGAAGCTGCAGAGTTTAAGCCAAAGCACTCTTAGCTGCACGTGTAAAAGATTCAGTAAGCACCCTAACCAGTTTTAGGGTCTGCTCAGGTCATGTCATTGATTTGAAATGGTATGTAAAAGTTTACATTTTAAGTGTTGTAAAGTCGTTCCAGGAGTCCAGATCAGCTGTTTTCCAAATCAGGGTGCATCTAAATTCCAGGTGAGCATGGGCATGCCCAACATGAAGATGAGAGGACTCAACAACAGTCTTCATTGTCCCGTTATCAAACACAGACAGCCCTCATCACCACGTTAGCTCACACAGCCCTCCAGAAATATGAAATCTCTCCCGAGGCCTTCGTTTTCTCTCTCAGTGCCGCTCCATGCCATCCCCCCCGCTACAGGAACAAGGAGTGCAGCTCTCTTCCCCCTTCCCCTTTTCTCTGAAGCTCCAGCAGCTGTGGACAGACTAATGTATTCCCCAGAGTTGAGGGGTTGACCACAGCACTGGGAACAGACTGGGCCTCGATACCAATAAACTCCAATTTCACACAGAAAAACAAAGAAAAGAGAAGAAGCCCCCCCCGTAATATCAGTCGGGGAAAACTTTCTCATTCATAAACAATTACCTTATTGTGCAATTACATTGGTTATACTTTTCTGTTTGTTGAGCACAGATGCTGACAGCCGTTTCATTTTTTTAAATCAAAAAAAAAAAAAATTAATCATGCGTACTAGAGTAAAGAGGGGAAAGTGGCAGCAAATGGGAGTTATGGAGGGTAGACTGGAATATAAAAGACCTCTATTTAGTGCCAAATATGGTAATTTTGATACAAAATGTTCAGATTCTTGCTTTTGGGCAGAGTTTTCCCTTATAACTAAAGCTCTAAAGTTACAAGAAAGATGAACAGAAACAAAAAAAAAAAAAAAAACCCAGACTCACTAGTCTCAGCAAGAGGACAAAATCATTAGCCCCCAAGGAACTATAGACCATGTCTCCATGACCAGAGACTGCTTCATGTCTGTATGTAAAACTTTTTTGTGGCTAAATGTTGACGTGGTCAAAGCATTTTGCTCTGTTTAGAGCTTCTTTATGTTACATCATTGCAAAGTAAAAGAGCATTTTTCCTTTTTTGTGTGTGTGTGTAAATTTCCAAAACTTTGGAGAGAAAAATCCTGAAAAAGGAGAAAAATAATCTGCCGTCTCTCTGCAAAGATGAACTCGCTTCATCTGGACATGTGTCCTGGAAGACGGAGAGCTTTTGACCTTCAAGGTCATCGTCCAAGAAGAACAGGAGCACATCAAAGCCAGACTGAACTCTGCCATGAACATATAAAATATGCACTTTTGAACTTTGTCCTGTTGGAAAAATGCAAATGGATTCATGGATTCTTAATTGCTGAAAGGAAATAAAACACAGTTCCCACAGACAAACACGGTGCTGGAAATATAATGCTGAGAGATGGTTTCGCGTTTTCAAACACAAGTAACCTTATTTAGTTCATGTGATGATAAAAAAAGATTATGTTAATAATCTGAGGAATAATATAAATAAATCTGATGCCAAATATCTTATCTTATATACATACATATATGTGTCTGTGTGTCTTTCCGCTTTTGAAACCATATACACTAAAAAAGTCTTTTTTTCATTTCTATTGAGATGTTTATTTGATTTTATCAAAGGAAGTAAAAATTTTGAATTTTTGAATTTTGAACTTTAATAAGTACTTAACTGTATCCAGTTAAAGTTCACTGCAGTATACAGCATGTATACACAGACAGTCATGTGACCAGCTCCAATTAAAATAATGCTTTGCATTATGGGATATTGTATCCATCATAGTCTGGTCAATTTCATATTAAAACACCATCTGCATCTGTCATGAACAATGGAGATTCTACCATTGTTCGCATGATGCATAATATTTATTATATTTTGGCAAAATAAGTACACCCTTGTAATATAAGGAGTTTTTAAAAATGGCCTCTGTCTTGGTTCTTATTTGTCACTTCCTGGTTTGCAATCATTTGTCTGTCCTGGTCTCTGCAAAGCTTTGGTGTTATTAACTTGGTCAGCATCCTTTAGTATTTGGTTTTGGTTATTCTGCACCTTCAGAACTTTTTCTCACTATTAAAGAACTTTGTTCTGATTAGTCCTGCATTTGGGTCTTCCCCCCGCAACACTGACATAAACTTGAGAATGCTTTTTTTTTAAGTACTACTTCAAATTTAACTTAAAATGTGAGTCACAGTTAAGTTTGAAAAAAAAAAGTCCCTTAAATTTGATACATTTATGGATGCATACTGTACCAAAGTCCATCATCTTCTGAAGATCTAACTACATACTGTCGGGCAGCAACAGCAACTAGACTGCTTGTTATGCTGCGTCTATATGAAGATGAGGGGAAAAAAACAAAACTTAAATGGTAATTTCGCCTTGCTTGGTAATCTGTATACACATCATCTCCTCTGATATCATCCTTTCGACCAAAATATCAAAAACTGTAACTGTTCACTCATTTGCTCCAACATCAGGGTGCCACGTCTCACCAGTGCTTTAGGTCACCGCTGTTTAAACTGTGCAAACAAAGTGAAGACTGTGATTTACAAACCATGGCACCAAGTAGAAATTTGGTGATTTGAAAGACAAGTGACACAGACATGCCAACCACACCGGCATCAGCTCATGGGCTTCTGGGCTTCCTGTTACTCAGGAGTCAGCTTTATTCCCGTGACATGCCTCAGACCCTTTAATGTGGATTTTGTGGCAGCATTTCCCTCCAGTGTCAAATTTTTCTTCTACTGATGGGCCATAGCACCAATAGTCACCTTGAGTCACTCTGGGAGATGCTGGTGACTCGACAAAACGGGTTAGTAAAATCCCACAATCGACACCTGTGACACAACTGAGCCATGAAATTCCCCCAGTTCTCACTGATATCCCATATCAGGACATCTTGTCCAGGTTGGCTAGTTTTACTGTCCAAGGAGACTTTTACAGTCAAGAAGACTGTAAAACTTGGAAGCCTGTTGCAGCAGTTCAGGTCATATTGTTTCACTTGTATCTTAAGATTTTATGGGGCTTTTTTTTCCCCCTTCTCCCTTTCTTTAAAGTCACTGATTTCTGGATCCCTGGTTTAGGATGACGTGTAGCCTTTGAGCAGCTTATAGAGCTTTCCTCAGACCAAGTAATTTAAAAAATAAGACCCCAAAATCCAGACAAGCTGTAGAGGAGATGTAGAGGATGTAGGGCAAAAAAAAATTAAAACAAAGATAAAAGAGGGGGAAACTTTAACAATTTGTTGCTTAAAGCTACAAGGCGAGTGCTGAATATCGATATTATAAAGACTGCAGTATTTTCCAATGCTTCAGATGACATGATTACAGAGTATACGACCAGAAAGAGAGATAAGAGTAGAGGAGCGATTGCAGATGTGGTAAATCCCGAATATGTTCCTCTAAAGAAGAATCTCTGAGCCCTAAATTTTGAACTGTTGGCTGTGAGTTTTGTTCATGTTGTCTAATCAGGAGAGTTTACTTTTGTATCCTACGTATGATGTCATCAGCTTGTTGCCAGGCTACAAACAGTCTGCGTGGCGTTCTCTAGAGATTTCAACCACACCCCTTCACTTTGAAATATGCCATCATTTCTGATGGCAAATGAGTCATTTTTTCTTTTCTTTTTCTGTATTGTTACTTTATTTTACCTTCCCCTACCCCTCTTTTGTGATTGATAAAACTATTGTTCGGTTAAATTCGGTTTAGGCAAAGCTCAACTCTCAATAATGGTTGGAGAGTCGTCAGCTTCAGAAGAAAAACGCTGTTTTCTTTTAATGATCCAAATATGGAGACCTGAGGAAAACCGCCAGCTGCCGTTTCCTTCTGATGATATGTAACCTGAATCAGACTCTGAGTTTCATGTGAAATACTTAAAGGAGAAATTCTTCAAAGTAAAAATTCAGTTATTGCTCTTCAGGTATTCAAATTAAATCCCCTGTAGGAATACGTTTAGATGACTATATTTACCCCGTAAATGGAAATGACAGCTTTCCTTGCCCTCCTGCCCTCTCATTATAACTCGCTCATCCTCTAATTTTCTCATGTATTAACTCTCACTTGTTCCAAATGTCACCCACAAGCTTTACTCCTCTACATGAGCAGAAATGCCACTTCTGTGTAAATCACGCAGGCTTTCCGCTGCCACTGCAGGTCCTGTGCTTCATCGCTGTCTCCCTGCATGACCAGCTCAGGATTAGGTTTCCTACCAGCATGACCTGCAACCGGCTGTCATGTGATGACAACAAACCCGCTTCACTGAGTCGCCTGCTGGTGACAAACCGGTTAAATCGTCTCCAGCTGCATTTAAAGGAAGGGCCAGATTTCTGCATCAATTTCAGAAACATGTCTAAAAGCTGTTTTCATGCTCTTGTGTCACAAAGTTAGCATCTTTGGTTTCGTGTAGGCCGAACACAGTGGGCAAGTGGTGCAAAGAAACTGAATAGGGCCCCAGAATGAAGAGAGGCCCGCCGTCATCAGGCTGAACGGCTTTTATAAACGGATGAATAAGCACAAAGCATCTGTCACCGCTCTTTCCTGCCCTCTCTGCTCTCATTGTTGGCCCGGCAGATCCTGAATGGTTCCCGCTCTCCAGAATTGAAGTCTCCGTAATACACCTTGCGTCGCAGTCACCGCCGTCTTTTCAGCTGTGTCACCCAGCCATGAGAGTCAGCTCCATAACGCACGGGCGCCGGCTCTCAATCACGCATTGCTTCACATGACTCACCGCCGTTAACAGGCAACGTGGATCCGTCTTGTCCAGCAAACAAATGGATAAAGACGGACGGGGACGTGTGGGGAATCAGAAAGAAAATGTGACAAACAGATGCTTTCCTTTAAATACAAACACTTTGTGCCCGGCGGCGAGGAGCGATTGTCTCGGTGAGTTTCTCGTGAGAGGAGTCGCGCCGTGTCTGTTGGCGGCTTTTGCAGCTTCGCGTCGGAAAACAGACAGGATCTGGACTTTCTGCCAGCCAGCTGTCTTTTAGAGTCCCATCTGGCTGCAGCTGCATTCTCACTTTATGTCTCTTTGAATCTGAATAATCTGCAAGATTTACAGCACGTTCATGCCAAACTTCAATCCCAAGAACCTTGGGATTTTTACACTTTACAGCACCAATAGATCATTGAAACTGACTCCTTAATCTCTGCACACAGATGCATTGGTGAAATCCAAATTAGTGCAGTCCACACTTTCCAGCCATCCAAGGATTAGCTCATAAAACTTGAAAACAATGATATTTCTTTATTATAGGCAAAGTTTAGTCATAGTTTCATCTTAGTCTGCTCTATAGTTTGTAACTAAATAGATATAAATGTAATGATTTGGCACTGAGGCCAAGAGCAAATCTGGAAACGAAAAAGAACTGAGAGAAAAAGGGGAAAATATAGCCACGAGTTAGACTGCAACCCTACTTTTTCATTAAAATGCTCAAATTTCTAAAAATAATATTTTGAGATTATGGAACATATTGTTCAGGTTAAGACTGCAATGACGTCTAGTCTGCCCTTAACATGCAGGTGCAACAGTAACTGCATGTTAAAGGCAGACTAGTGCAGACTAGTGCAGGTGCATATCTGTGACAATAGTGCAATATTTCAATTTCAGCCCAGGCTTTTATGTTTAAAATATTGTAGCGCTCTCTTCTCTTCTCCTTAAAAAAACTCTCCTCTGACTCAAAACTATGTTGTCCATGTTTGCTCCCTGTTCCCCAGTCCGAGCTCCTGCACATTTATCACATATCTGCTTTTGGATATTTGCTTTTCACTCATGGATTCCTGTGAAATCATCTGTCAAAAATCCCAGTCAGACATGACGCTTCTTCAGGGTTGCGTTCATTTTTCTATTAACATCTCCCTCGGGTGATTACTAGTTTCCTGGGCTTCAAAGATAACTTGCCACAACTTGCCACTTCTTTTGTGAATTGGCCTTATACACAGCAGATTAAGTTTTGGAGAGAATACTGAGGTCACGTTGAGGGAAAAAAAAGACATGTTAAATTGTGAGAGTAAAGTTATAACTTTAGAAATAAAAAATTACAACTCTAAAATCATAAACTTATGAAATCCAAGTCGGAAACGCACCGTAAAGCTGTAATTTTATGTAATAAAAACCATTCATATATGGGAATAAAGTCATGATTTGATTAGATAAAAGTCATAAGACAAAGCAAACGTCATTTAGCACAACATGTCTTAACAAATCCAGTTTCAGAAATTCATTTGTGAAACTCTGTTCCTTATAGTGTTATATTTGAACTCAGGAGTTGGAATTTCTGAGTTCCTACTTGTAAGCTTCAACTGGAACGCTCCCTGAGGTCGGAATTCCAACTAACCTAACTACTAGAGATCAGAGTCCAACATGGCAGCTACTCGTATTTATAATGTAAACACTCAGCTAATTCTACTACTTACAGCAGTTCGGTCTTATTCTGTTTATGTGAAGTCAGACTTACTTAAAGCCCTGTTTGTTTGTTTGTTTGTTTGTTTTATATTCAAGGCAAACTATTCCTTGTAATAGTTTGATTTTATTCTCTTATTATACTTTTTGAAAATATTATGACTTTTTGACTATAAAAATAATAAACTTTTACTTGTAAAATTATTTCTCCTCTTTATAAAACTTTGAAAAACATTGCTCTTGTAATATTGTGATTTCTTTCTTGTAAAATACATTTTTAACCTTTTTATATGTCAGCTCTTTTCTGGGCTTTATTCATGTTATAACTTCTTCTCTTGAAGTTCCAACTCTGTAAAAGAAAAATTATTGAAACCTTTTTGTAGTAAAGTTATATCATTTTCCATAAAATTACAACTTTAGTGTTGTAATATTATGACTTTTTTTCAAAGTCTTACAATATTTCCTCACACAGGTGGCCTTAAAACTTTGTTGTGTAACTTTATCAAAATGTTTACTTCTTCAGTTGCTTTAAAAGATGCTTAGATTGAGTACGTTTTTACTAGCAGCTGTTCAAATGAACAAATTCAGACTGAATTGTTTGATAAATGTGGGGAAACTCTAGAAAAATAAAAATTTGAAAACCTTTGTGGGTAAAAAAGGAAAAAAAAATCAAGAATACATCTGGACGTGAGGAGCGCTTTGACTGACCGGCGCATCGATCTTGATGAGGGCGATGTCCGACTTCTCGTCCACATCTTTGATTTTGGCGTCGTACGAGGCGCCGCTCTTCAGCTCCACTTTCACTCTGTGTTTATTGGCCACAACGTGGGCATTGGTCACGATCTGGCCGTCTTCTGACACGACGAAACCAGAACCGCTGGCCACAGCCACCTCCCGCTTGGAATAAGTCATCCTGTGGACGGACGAAAGGTGACAGTGGAAGGAAGAAGGAGAAGATTAGAGCTTTCTCCTCTCTTTCAACACGTCTCCTCTTCTAGAAAACAAACCAATGTGAGATGACAGCGGAGTCAGCTACAAAGACATATAAGGTACCTTTATTACCATTAGGAAGTTTTCAAAGGGGAGCTTTGAAAAACCACAAAACGATCTAAGTGAGGCAAAGATGGATGAGGGCAGAAGAAAAAAGGCTGGAGGCTTTTCAAAAAGACCACTTTTGCTGGCACAAAGAACAACGAGAAGCAGAGATAAGAAAGCAAAAGAGCTTATGGGACGATGAAAAGGGAAAGTTGAAAGACTAAAGTAGAAAGTAAAGTTCACAACCAACCCACAGCTGTAGTCTGGTCCGGCACACAGGTGGGCTGCAAATTCTAGTGTGTTTCAGCCTGTAAACCCTCCACACACACACACACACACACACAGAGAGAGACAAAAAGCTGCACATACTTGCGGAAAAGTTCAATGTGAACCACAGATGGAGCAATTTTCTCCACCACGTCGGCGATGAAGTTGTACTTGTGCCTCGGACTGTCTGGGTTGTCCTGAGCTGGAAACACAGCACACAAACACACACACACACACGTGAGAGTGAAAATAAAGAAAAGATGCACTGTAATAAAGCATGACCTAAGGTCTAAGTGAGAACAGGAACCTGACAAAACGGCCCTTTGGCATAACAAAGTCGGGGGAAAGAAAATATGACAATTCATCTGCGGCCCAGACAGTCTCTGTCAGCTCTGACACACACACCGTCATTTGCCAGCTCTGGTTATAAACATTACAAATGGATACCTAGCATTACCCTTATTTTACTCCATACTTAAAGGGACTCTAAGTTCTTAAGACAAAACAGATCTTTTGTGAAGTATAATACCCCTCACACACAGACGCTGTACGATCGAGAGCTGCCCAATTAACTGAATCTCCAGAGTTGGGCAAGTTAGGGAACGTGTACTCTTCCAACCGGTATTTAAGTACCATTAAGATAAAGTTAAAAAAAAAAAAAAAACTATGAATCAAGATTCCCCAAAACATTTGCCTCTGAGCTTTATCATCTGTAAACCCTACCTTGAACTACTTTGTCGCACAGGAACAATTTTCAGTCATTACTTTCTCCCAGAAGACAGACTTTGTAGAACATAAAGGCACCCATAAGCCACTGGGATATCGCCGACTGCAGTTAGGGGTTAAGGAAAAGAGAAGTAGACTTTCCGCTTGAGGTGCAATTAAGTTAACACATGCATGGAATGAGAACCATCTCCGCCATAAGGAGAAACCGCTAAATTATACCGTATGAAAACATTAGTCAACCCACATAAGGGGGGGGGGTTGTGGCATCTTATGATCAATGGATTAGTCTAGACTGTCAGATAAAACACCTAATGACAATCCTGAGATATTTCACTCACACATGTGAACCTTTTCATAGGACATTTCCAAAGACCACTAAATATGTCATCTGGAAAGCACGAACATCTGTAAAAACAAAAAAATGCATTGCAGTCTATTTCAGAATTGTTGCTTAGTTCGGACAAAAATGGCAACAATACTGAAATCGTAAACAAGAAGCTGCTTGTAAACAAAAAAATAATTCTTTTCAATTCTCCACAGATGTGTTTTTCTTGTTAAACTCAAAAAATTAAAAAAAAAAAAGGTAATGAAAATGAAACACTGAAGTCATTTTCCCCACCACTTCAAACCCGGGGGTCCGGTGTCAGCTCTGATGGGGTTACGGTCACAAAGGGCCGGCCCGGTGCTGCAGAACATGTGTTGTTGCTGGAGTGTCCGTGCAGGCTTCCAGCCACTTCTGCTTCACCATGTTGCAAGGCCTCCTTGCACACAAGCAGAAATTTACTACCGGAGACACACAACTTTACCGCTGCAGAGACAGTAGGCCAAGTGGTGTCGATTTTCAGAGGATGGGAAATCATGAATCAGACATTACAGACAGTTTGGTTATTAAGAGAGCCTGACAAAGCCATTGTTGCTTCATTTCACTTCTTGACTGGGCTCAGAAAGACTCGGCTGTCGAGCTAATTTGCCTTATAAGCCAACCTGAAAAGCAGCTGCCTGAGAATCTTGATTTACCTTAAATCTGAATCCTTGAACAGCAGCGATGTGAGGATAAGACAGGCGGGATCTAAAACCTTTGGATTAAATGTTCCTTTTCGTTTATTCATCCCCTCAAATGCAGCCATGTGAACTCAAATATCTGCAACTGCAGAAACTCTTGTGAAGTAAATGTGTAATTTAACCTGAAACATTCATATTTGCATGTAAAAGAAAACAAGAGGTGCCCCAGATGCTGCGAGCTGGTTTAAAGTTTCAACTTGGCATATAAGATAGGCTTGCTTGTGCACAACTGGACTCCAACTAAAGTTTAAGTTTGTCATCCCTCGTCTTTGGAGACAGACCGGAGGAAGACTCATTTTGAGTTGTGCATCCTCATCAGTCATTAATACATACAAGTTTCAGGAGTAATTGCGCTGTACTTAATTAGATAGCTGCTCATCAGACATATGAGGACCAGAAACTGGGGAGAATTGGAGAAAATGGGTTGAATTTGAGTTACAATCCACTTTGAGGCAGTAAATGCTGCTGGCACCACAATTAGATTGCAAACAGCTTTAGATTTTAATAAAGACTAGAAATGTGGAAGCTACCACTGATTTACAAGCTAATGTGGAAAATTAGTTACTTATTTCTGACTGACAGCATAAAAGAAGTTTCCAAGGCCTGCACAGTGTGCGTAATGGGTTGTGGTGAGTTGGACTCCTTTTGAGCAAATGGTGCACAAATAACCAATGGACACACACACATCTCTGCAACTTAAAATCAACAATTAACCTGATATGAGTGTTTTCAGGGTTGCAGAGTGGTGATCAACCATTTTGAAAAATGGGAAAGAAGGTTCCCAGTTCAACAAGAAGCTGCGGTGTGTGTTTGTGGAGTTTGCATGTTCTCCCAGTGTCTGTGTGCACACAAACTCAACATGCATGTTAGGTAAAAAAGGTTAATTTTTTTGGACTGAGAGAGACCAGCAACCTGTTCAGGATGTCCTCCACTTCTTGCCTGATGATCACTGGGAAAGACAGATGGACAGACATACCAGGATGAAATTAGTGGCAGACTTGTGTAGACCTTGATGACAACCTGACAGTGATGCAGTCAGGTGTGTTTGGGCAGGGGGATGTCTAAAACATGCATGACTGCTGATCTAGAAGATCCTCAGAGGACACAAGCTCAAACCTCAGAAATCACATTAGCACCACAGATCTGTAGGTGGGTGAGTAATCATGTACCATTAGGTTACTGCGTTCAAATTCTCTGTTCCCATTTGTGCTTTTAATACCGTTTTGCAAGAATATCACCTCATTAGCTGTAAATGTGCCAACAGACTCGGGGCATCTATTTTGTTGGGATTTATCGCACAAAAGGTGTTTACCATCCAACTACGTAAAAACAAACTGGACACTAAAATAGGTTTGTCTTGTTAAAGTTTAAATATCTACTCGATGTATGTCTATAATCCCTGATATTAATCCCTAAAGAATGATTTTTCTTGAGTCTCTTTTTGCAGGAATCGAGTTATTGACAATAAAACTCTGAATCGTCAGCATAAACACACCCAAATGTAGCTTATAAGCTCTCAATGGATCCCAGATGTGTTTATGGGTCTGCTGAAATAGTTCACAGGTGTGAGCCGAGGACTTTAGAGATGACATTGGACCAATTTTGATTTTTATAAGTGTTTACAAAACAAAAGGACTGAGATAAGTTATTTAAGAAAGAACAAGTCTTTATATCATATGAAGTACATGTTTTTGGACCAAATGTATGAACTTCATGAAGAATAAATCTGAAACAGCTCCTTGTGGTAGAAGATCTGAGTAACGTATTAGTTCTGACATAAGTGGGTCAAATGAAAGCGATGTGGTATTTGGTGGAAACTGAATGATGTACTGATATGTATGTATGTGTGTATATATATATATATATATATATATATATATATATATATATATATATATATATATATATA
>JAOWBL010000007.1:6825660-6838605 GCA_028564865.1 Zenarchopterus dispar | reverse complement strand
AAAAAAAGTTAACAGATTGGATTACATGGTATCCCAAGATGCATTTTGATTGAAAAATGTATTTAATTACACCCTTAAACCAAATAATTTTACTTGCAGGGGTCTATCAAAGTTGTTTAACAGGCCGAAGGATTTAAATAGTGTCTACTGGATCTGTGATTATTTGTAAGTACACCTGTCAGGAGCAACCATGTATCTTGAGTTTGAGATTACTTTTCCAACTGAATCTGAGTCATTTGATTTTGATGGTTTTCTTGTCTGTTTGCACAAACCTGGCGAATAAAGTTGATTCTGATTGGAGTACAGGCCAAACGTCAGTCTTCTTTTGAGACTCCAGGGTCCAACAATCCTTTCCAAGCATTTACCTCGTCTTGTGGTCCCTCAACAGGACCCACCCAGTTAACTTAAGTCTAAATTCCATTTCGGTCCGTCTGCTTCTGCACCCATCAGCAAAGTTGTCACATCTCCTCCTTCCACAAGTCCCGGCCTTCAGCATGGATCAGCACCTCCTCCAGGTGGACCCAGCCGAATGGTCTGCTGTCCTGTCTGACAGGGAAAGGACCGATGGGGTGAGCAGAGGACCGCTGCCTGTAAAGAATGTTGAAACTTTCATTACTATTACACCCACTAAAGACAGCTGGTAAATGGGGAAACTGTCTCACTTATTGAAAAAGAAAATGCAGTTTACTGCTTCTGCAGACTCTAGACTCACCTGTTTAAGATTGCCTACTCGCTTTAAGTCCAACTACACTGTCCTTCATTTCTTTGACTGATTTTATCCATTGTTCTTTTATCTGTTTGTTGTGTAGTGTCCTTGGGTTTCATGAAGGGTGCTTGAAAATCAAATGTATTGTTATTATTATCATTATTAAACAGTGTGAGAAAAGCTCAGGTTTTGTTATAATATGGTGAAATGGAAAGAAAGGGGAAGACTATTGATGCACCAGAAATGAGTCCCGTAGAGGTAAAAAAAAGAAAATCCTTGAAGAGATGTTCTCACCCATTCTCCGTTCAATTTTGTGCCATTATCCAAGCATTTATATTGAAATGTATTTATTTATTTCATTTTACAAATGTTTATTTTTTTATATATATGAAGACAATGTGTATGGTATTTGTTTTTTTTTAAACATTTTACTACAACAGCTCCAAATTTTAAATACAAAAGTAATTAAACTGGTTAACCTTTTTACACTAAATGCAGTGTCTTGTCTGCTGTTTTTTAATTTAAAAAAAAAATTACATTCAGATACAACTTCAAGATGCAACACTTGGAAAGATTCAAAACAATTACCAGAATGATACAGGTATGTTGCAAGTCATCTACAAATGATGCAACTGAATGTGTGTGTTACACAGGTATTCCTTAGGGTCCCATCATGGATGGATAAAACTGTACTGATCCCACGGTGGAGAAATTCACTGGCCCTAGGTCAGTGTTTCTCAGTTCCAGTCCTCAAGGACTGCTGTCCTCCATGTTTTTGATGTTTCCCAGCTTCAGCACACCTGATTCAATTTAATAGTCATTGTCAGCTTCTCAGCAAGGTCTCGACAAGTCTGTTCATGACACAGTCGTTTGTTTCAGGGTGTGATGAAGAGGAAAAACATCTAAAACATGCAGGACAGCAGTCCTTCAGGACTGGAATTGAGAAACACTGCCCAAGTTGAATAATTATGTTTCCATCAATAAAAATGTTATGGTATATGATTATAAAGACTGAATCTAACATTTCTGCAGATCAGTATTCTTGACGAGCTGTTTTTGCTTTCTTGGATGATTTCATGACCTTTAATTCTGCTCAGTGTTTATTTGACCTTTGGTTGTGTTTATCTTCTAACTAAAAAAAAATAAAACATGTAACAGAAGTTTTGTGGTAGCAATCTCCCATATGTTTTTGCTTCTTTTTCTTTTCTCTTTTTTTCAAATCTCCATATTCTTTTCCCACTCCAGTCCCTTAAGATAAAACTGAATAATTACCCAAAATCTGCAATAAAATCTAACTTTTAATTAGATTGTTTCATTCAATTTGATTTATTCTAGTTTATTTACAGACATGTATTAAATTTACATTGTTGTTTTCTCTTAAATAGAGCAACCCCTTGCTGGTTTTACTAAGAAATACAATATTACTGCTTTAAAGAAAAAAAATACTTTTTTTTTTGTCAGTTCAAGTGGTTTTGTGGATAAAATATTTACTTGAGCTGAACTCCAGGACACACTGAATATTAACATCCCTGAAAATTTAAAATGTAAAGTAGGAGAAGTTCACATTTTTTATGAAAAATGTAGAAATAACTGAAAGCCCAGAAAAATAATTTCCCTGCCTGTGGAAGCTTTGCCTTCACATGTGACTGTGTCCCTGATGATGATATTTTTAAGTGAAAGCTAACACTAATAGGACCATAAAGATGTAATGAAGAGCATACCCTGGCAGTGAGGTCAGGGTCTTGTGATAAACATGGGATGTTAGCTTTATTTTAATCAAGATGTAAAAGCAGAGTAATTAGGTTTGCATGAGCCTCATTTACTTCCAGTTTTTTTATGTGCACTGGTGCGCAGTTGATGCAAGTCGCAGCTGTGTATATCTCCATGTCTCTGGTGTTGTTTCATTTTAATATTTGGATGCTACAAAAAAACATCTGTGTATTTTTCTGTGAACATCTGCGGGAGTTAGTGCTCACTCCACTGTATTTCTGCGGTCTTGGGATGAAATGAGACGAGTGCACAACAATAGCAGCTGACTGTTGAAAATGTCTTGAACGTGAGTCAGAATCAGAATAAAGACGTAAGAGTTATGTCATCAGTCTCCCGTTTGTGCTAGGAGGGAAAGGATTATGGAAATTGTAATTACAGCCTCTTGAATTATGCTGCTGCTCTCCATTTGAAAAGGAACACTTTTGAATTAACATAACACTTAAAGTGTGTTACATTATATGTGCAGTAGATAGTATGAAGTTTTACTTTCACCTAGTGCTACTTTGAAAGTGTTTTGCCCTTGTATGCGATTTGCGGTTTAACGTCCTCTGTTGGTCTGCTTGGTTTCAATCAAAGAGCCACGACTGACTTCCAGGAAGTGCTGCGGTTTCTGAAATGACCACTAGAGACTGGAGTCCCTGAGTTTAAAATGTCTAACTTTACAGCAGAAATAAATATATTTACAGCCTGGTCTCTGTTGCTTTGTTTGACATCCATAACAACTGTACTGGGGTGAATTTTCCTGCTTTGTGATAAAAAAAACAAACAAACAAATTTGATCTTATCTTATCTTATTCAAATGCAGGTAAAAGTCCAAAAAACCCACAAAGATATGAAAAAAAAGGGATGTGTTTTTTTGAGTGACAGCTGCATTTCAGTCTGTGCTGTTACCAAGCTCCAACCATCTGATCTCCAGATTGAAGCTCATGTAGAACTGAGATTTGTTGCAGTTCCTCGACTCGCCAGTAGAGGCTGGCTCTAAAAGCGAGTCAAGCTCCATTGACTCTCATGTCCACATTTAGAGCAGAAATAAGCATAATTACATGCTGTTTTCAGCATTCACACCAATTATACATAGTATAACAACTATACAACTACTATTTCTACTACTGTTTTTACAATAGCAATGCGTAACAAAAACAATGATGTTGAAAAAAGGAAATCAGATCAAAAATCTGACAAGAAAGTTGCAATTGATGCATCGCTAGTCCCCACCTGTCTCTTGGTTGCCCTTGTGTTATAAAGTCCTGTGTCTCTTTCTTTGCTTGCTTGTCCTTTGTCTTTCTGGCTGTTGAGCTTCACCATTGAACTTCCCACTTGCACCTGCCCTGAATAGTTTTCTTGTTTTCCCTAAACTCTCTACAAGTTGAGTTTCCTACTGACAGTGTTTTTTTTTTGTTTTTTTTTTAATACTAGGACTTTGCTTGCAGCAGTGCTGTGTCTGCAAAGCTGACTGCTGGGTAGCTGACTCCATCTTCTTAAAACTAGTTTCAACAGCATAAACAGAGGTGCCTAATACAAATGTTTCCTTTAAAAATAGAAAACATATCACAGAAATTTCATTAAGACCAAAAGAAATTCTGCCAGTTAGTGAAAGGGGAGTATTGTACAGTTTATCGTCTTTAAAGAGAGTTATGTTTATATATTCTGTTTGCACCATGTCACAAACAAAACAGATGCAGCTTTATTTCATCTCACTCTCACAGAGCTTCACCTATGGTGAAATAGTAGTCACAGAGGCATGGTAATGAAAATTTGATAGCCAATCTTTTAGTGAGCAGAAGTGGGAACTGCAAAGTGAAGCACCAGCAGGAGGACGGGGTAATGAAAATGGATGGATGGATGGGAACATTACCTGACAGGATGGTGCCTGTGCTTCCCAGTCCTGCTGAGTGATAACCTCAGTAAAGAAGGAGCCAGTGATATTTCCCCTGATTTAAACTACCTGCATAAGTCGGAGCCCATTTGCGGTGGCTCCTCACCGGAGGTACACAGAGCAGAAGAAATTTAAACAAAATGCACCCTGTTGGTTTGGTGCAGTGGGAGCTGGTTAGCGAGCTGACAAACGAAGCGTCTTATTTGCTTTGAGACAGATGAGGTAGATGGCTGTTTTAAGGGACTCACTCATTTGCTTAATGATACAGAAGTTTGACCAGCTGGCTGTGTTCTGTTGCCGGCTTCTGCTCGGTTTCTTATCTCACCGTATAAAGTTCATTTCTACCACTGAGACTCTGCCCACTGTGTCCACTTCTCACCCTCGTGATGTGCTGTGAACCTTCTCAATGAGAAGCAGCGTTCATTTCTGTGTCTGATGGTGGTTAGAAAACCTTTCATTAAAAGTGAAAAAGCCCGAGGAAGCTGCAGCTCTGTGATGGTAGTGGGTTTCTGTGGGTAACAAGGCCTGGAGGACTTAAATCGAATTTGGCACTACTCCGAGCAAGAAAGTCTGACTTTGTACTGCTCTTGCTATTTGGGGATTCATAATAAAATTGTTTAATTTTTCTAAAGATATTTAAAAAGATCCTCTACTGCTTACAAGCTTTGACCAGACAAGATCTGAGACTTTAAGTTTTGAAATGAAATAAATCTACTTGTAAGACGGGCACATATAAAAATAAGGCTTTTTTTAATGAGTTCTCAAGAAGAACAGCCATTCATATTTTAAAATAGTTACAATCAGAAGCCCCACGTACCTTCACAAGTAAATAAATATGTGACTCAAGGAGAATTTGATCCACAGATTTGAGGTTACTCAAAAGTTTAAAAGATGTGCATACTTTGCATTTTGTGTAAAGTTAATATTAATTATTTCATAAACCTTTACAGTAAATCAAGTCACTCCCAACCCAGAATGAGCCACCACCCGTTTTCCAGTTGACATCTATGGCCTCAGACCTATACACCGCTTGATTTTGGAAAGATGACGACTGGGAGACAGCCAGGGCTTTGTCATTCATCATAATGCCAACTTAGTTGTCCAATATTGTTCAGTGTGAACAGTTTGGTAACAGCGTCAAACACTACTAGGAACAATTTTCTGACAGGGTCAGAAATCCTCTGACTTTGTAAAATACAACATGAAATGATGACAGAGCTTCAAAGAAAAAGAAAATGACATGAATGTGAAGCTAGAAGTTTAAACTTCTTAATAACCCCCTCTGCTCCTTAACTTACCAGATCAATAACTCAGACATTTAATTTACTTAATTCTATACTCTGATTAAAAAGTGTTTCTTTAATATTTTGAGCAGTATATATATATATATATAACAATTTCCTTGCCTTGCCGTTCTTTTTGTCTGGTTTTGGTTTTGAAGGTCAGAAATGATTACACAATACTTTTTCAAGTGGTTTTGTGTTTGAGACAAAATCAGAACTGACATTTCTGTGACATACTTGAAAGAACAGCCTGTCAATCACTATGATTTTGTGGCTGATGGATTAAATTTTTTTGACTCTAATTGAAGCACTCACAGTACCGACGATGTGGGAGCAGGTTTTAACTCACCTGTTGACTCTTAGACACTCGGTCCACCTGTTGTTACATGAGAGGGCTGAAGAACCTTCAAGGTGGACTGATGATCAAGAAGAATTTAAAAAGTGCATAAATCAGAAAGGAACAATATATTGTTGTTGGTTGTATTCAGCAAAATATGTCCTTAAATATTAAAAAGCATAAACGTTTAAAAAGTATAAGATGTGGAATTGTGAACAAAAACATGACAGAAACAACTGATACTTCATGTTCTTTCTGCCCACTGAGCGTGGCCTTCCCTCGTCCCTCAGCACGATCCTTACAGTCCACTTGAGTTATCAGAGATTTCCCACGAGAGGAAATACGAAGGCGAAAGTCAACAGAGGCTTGTTCCTTCACCACTCAAATACCCGGCTTTATGAAGGGCACATTTTCCCAGTTTCCTTACAGACAACCTTGTTAACCTCACTTGTAAAAATTATCCTAAATTTACCAGAATGAAGGGCAAAGATGGTGGATTTCTGTCTCATTCGGAAAACAGAGCTCAGGGTTGAAGAATCCTGTTTTTACCTTGTGCATTTATTAACCATAACTTATAATTTTCCTAACATAATGCAGCATAAATAAAGGGTTTTTGACAGGTAAAATCTGACCAAAAAAAAAAGGGGGATACATTTTATGGTTAACATGGAACAAAGATCATGGCAAGCCAATAAATAAATTAAATCCACAAATTCTAATATTTAGTTGGGTCACCTTTAGCTTTAGTGGTGTCATTTTAATGAACACTAGTTTACATTTATTTCCAGTCAGAGTTGCATTTAATTATCTTGTATTAACGAAGTTGTGCTGCTGTGCTGCTAAAATGTTCTCCATCCCATCCCAAAGATTCTCCTTGGATTTAAGGTTCGGACTTCATGGTGATCCATCCATGTGGGAAAATGATCTCATGATCCTTGAAACTAGAAAAAGTATTCATGAACGGAAAAACTTGGTCCTTCAGTGCAGTATTTTCAGGCGCTCAGATGACCTCAGTTTTTAGGTGGATGATGTTGCTGAACCAACTGAAACAGACCCTCATCATCACACCACCCCCACAGGCTGGCATGGGAGGCACAAGGCATGCTGGGTATTTGGGTCTGAAGCAATGCAGGCAGGTATTGAACTGATCTACTGTGTGATTGCCTCAGTCATATCATACAGGGTCTGTCTTTTTTATGAGGGTCTTGAGGGCTTTCTCTCATTTTAATCTTTGTCTCACTGATTTCTGTTTTCTCCAGCTGTATTTTATCTCTCTCCTCTTCCAGTTTTTTTTCTGTCATCCTCCAAGTTTTTCATCTGGTATTGGAGACTGTGCTTTTTTTTTAGTTTGGATTCTGTCTTCATTTCCTTCACTTTAATCTTGGATCGCTCTGTTAGAGATTTCTCCAATTCCGAGGTTTTCTTTTCTTCTTCCGCTTGTTTCTTTTCCTCCCTTAAATTTCAGTGCAGCAGTTATTCCTTCTCTGTCTGAATTTCTTTCTCCATTTTAATATTTGTCTCTCAGATTTCTAGTTTCTACAGCTGTAATTTCCCCCTCTGGTCTTCCAATTGCTTCTTTTCATCCTTCAATTTTTTTTTTTTCATCTGCTGCTGCAGACTCATTTTAATTTTTTCTTGGCTTCCTTCACTTTAACCCTGGCTGGCTGTGTTAGGAACTTCTTCAATTCCAAGGTATGTAACCCCCCCTTTAAATTGAAGAAGTGCTGCAGCAGCTTTTTTGTGTCTGCAGTTGTGGAAGGGCTTCCTCCATTTTGATCTTTGTCTTTTTTTTTCTCCCAGTTGCAGTTTTTCCCTCTGGTCTTCCAATTGTTTCCTGTCAGCCTCCAAATTGTTCACCTGCAGTTGCAGACTTTTCTTTTCCAATTTTAGCCCTTTTTTTTTTTTTTTTGCTACGCTAGGCATTTTGCTTCTTCCTACTGAGGGTAACAGGGGTCTGCTGGAGCTTTTCTTGGGTCTCTTTGGACAAAATGGTGGATGAGAGATGGTATCTGAGACACAAGTACCTCATTTTACTGACATAGGTCTATGGATGAGATGGAGTATTGGACTGAACCATGTAGAGGGATAAAAGTGAGCATGAACAACTAGCTTCCAACGGTTGTGTCACAGTTTTGAGTTTTGATTAGGTTTTGTTTTATTTTGAAAGTCTCTATTTACTTTGCGTTACTTCCTTTGTTTCTGTCCTGATTGTTTGCAGCTGTGTCTTGTCAGCCCCAATGACTCTCTGTATATTGTCTTGTTTTTCCATTCTGCTCTGATTTCTGTGCTTTTAATTTTGCTTCTGCTTACTTGTATAACTGAGTTTTTGGATTTTCTGCACTAATTGCACTGTTTTTGTTTTTTTTTTTTTGGTTTGATTAAACCTGTTTATTTTTAAACTCCTGCCACCTCATCTCCTGCATTTGGGTCCTATGTTTCCTGACACGTGACTTGTTGCCTCACTTTTGGTTATAAATAAATAGATAATTTATTCAGATGCAACAGAAAAATGGATTAATTGAGATTCACAATTGCATTTTATTCCATAGCCAATGCTCTGATTAAATTTAAAACATGTACTGTGTGTCGGTGTTGTCCAGAAATTAGAAAATTAGATTACAAGGAATGCAAGCCGAAGACAAGAAAACATAGTGGAATAAGTCATGCTTCAGTGATTAATTAAAGAGTACGCTGCCATCGAAAATTCTCAAAGTGTATGTTACACATGGGATGCAAGATGCCTCCTTTTATCCTTTGTAGTATATAATAAATCCATTTCTTTTATGTATAAATAATTGCAAATGCCTCCAGGTTTTATAACCGCATGCTAAACTCATCCTCTCTGCTCTTGTTGTGTCTCTGAAGCTTCCTGTTGTAATGCCATTATGGTTCACCCTGGTAAATGGTGGCTATTACTGAAACACTGAGTGCTAAATTTCAAATGTGGACAAAGGAGGCCTCTCATGTCCTCTGAAGACAAAAAGAGCTAAAGGTGGAGGTCTCTCAGAAAAGAAGAAAAACCTGGCAGATGATCCCAGACAACATTTATAGGTGGACATGTGGGTTAAAGATGGACTGTAAATCTTGGGTTTGTTTGTTCCAGGTTCTGTGGTGGCCCTGCCCGTGTTTGCTCATATGGACCCCTCATTACTAAAACCATGTGAGACCCAGACAATATTTCCCCTTTTATGTACCTCAAAAGATAAGGTTCGGATAGACTTCCCATTTTGCCCATTTCAAGTTCAACCCCACTGTGTCCCCAGGTAGCCCACTTTGAATCCAGATGTGGCCCGCATGGACATGTTGGCTGGGACTCTTGGATAACATATTTTTCAAGGACTAATGTGGCCAAAACATTTGTTTATTTATTTATTAGTAATTCTTGAGGAAGTCTGTTTTTTTTTGTCTCTCTTGGGGTATCTAATTTTTTTTTCAAAGATAGGGACATCTGAATATTACTATTTCCAATCCAAACTTCTTCCTAAGGCAGCAAAGGTAACCAGAGGTGCTGATGGTAAATTTGTTACATTTTCTTTCACGCTTTTTAAGGACTTGAGGACATTCTGCGTTCAAAGAATCAGCACGTGAGGAAAATAGCACCCAGACACGGTGAAAACACTCATTGATATACTGTCACGGTGCGTTTAATGTTCATCCTCACTGCAGGAAAGCTGAGATTGGTCCTGTATATTTGTACTACCGTTTTAAAAGCGTGACGGCTGAAAGGCGATGGAGCTGAGAAAAAAAAAAAAAAGGATGTGAAAACAGAAAAAAATGGACCTGCACCGACCCGCAGTTTTGTGAATAATAAAAGTTGCAGAAACGAAGAGGAACGTCTTCTTGCCTGTTTACTTTGAGACTGCAACAGAAATATAAAGGAAAAGGTCAAATTAACAGTAGCTATCCCTATCATAGTAGCACCGTCATGAAATTCAAATCAAATCAGTTTAAGAATACTTTATTTTATCCCCGAGGAGAAATTAATAGGTCTTGTAACCCTTCCAGTCACAGTCTGGTGGCCATCTTGCCTACCAGACTTTTTTTTTTTTTTTTTTCTCTCTCTGAATTGTTGAGTGCATATCTAATGGCATCCGTTCTAATCTAAATCAAATCGAGAGGAACCGGACTGATTCTTTGTATTAAAGAGGGAAGTCAGGCTAACAATAGCTGCTGTTCTGGGACAAGATAGCTTGAACTGGGAAATGACTTGGTACATAAAAAGGAGGGGAAAAGAGACATTAATCCATGACATAGTTAACACATTCGAACAGTCAACATATTCATACATAAAGGTATTGGGCACAGTAGTTTGTTCAGGTCCTTTAAAGCAGTTTTTTTTTTTTTTTAAATAAGGTCGAGCTCAGGTCGGAGACCTTTCTGCTGAAAACAGCCTCACTTCTTCAACCTTTAACTTTATGTCCATGTAGTGTTTTGTTTTCACATTTTCACTGGAGTTTGACAGTTTTGTACTTTACTGTTCACAAGAAGCAATGACCCAGTTTGATCCTTGATTATTCCTAATAATCTGCTCATCTGAAGGTTTAGATGTGTTTCGTTTCCTGTCTGAGATACTCTCTCTCGGCGTGCACGCGCTGGTGTACCGACCAAGTTGTTTACTATCACAAAGACATGAAGGGGGGTGTCGAGGGGGGCACTGATGAAAACTTGTTCCCACACATTTCTTTTTTATTTTTATCCTCAACAGTTACTTGTTCCCATTACGTGTTTTATGACATAAGACACAGTGTACATATTTTATTTTTTTGTTTTTGCACAAAAAAGGAGCCATAAATATAAGTCACATGAGACAAACAGCATGTGACAGCTCATACCCCTTACAGCAAAACTCTGCTGCTTTTCTCTGCTTTTTTTCTTCATTTTAAAGCTGACGGCCAGAGACACTGAAAAGAATAAATAACAAAGTGTACGTTTAAAAAAAAAAAAAAAAATCACTTCAAGCAATGAGACTAACAACAGACTTGTTTTGTGCACGGTGTGGCATAAATATCACTTTCCCTCAGAACCAAATAAATCAGTAAAACTCTGTGTATATTTTCAAATGCACTACTTTAGGTTCCTACACACAATGATTTCTACATGCCTTTTAAGTTAGTAAAAGTAGATTCAGGGTGACAAGAGCTACATTTAAGTCTGTGGCAGTCGATATATATGTATATATATATATATATATATGAACAGGAAAATACAAGACTTTACGTGGCAGATTAATACAATCATGTTCACATTTATAGAGCCTTTGATAAAATACTGTCACACAGAATATCACAGAGCTACTCAAAGTTATCTTGCACATACGGTACACGGCACAACATGTAAGCAGAAGCTATTACGGAGATTACAGCAGATGTACAGTCCTACTTAGCTCACTTGTTAAGTTCTCCAAACAGGAGAAATGACTCCATTTACAGCCGTACCTTGTACGATGGCTGTTAAAGCCTGGTTAATCATACACAGGTAGAGCCAAGTGTTTGCACTCCGTTTCATGGGAGCAAACCCGGTACTGACGGGCCCATGCGTCTTCTCTGCTGGTTTGAAGCCCCTGCAGTTTGGCACCAACTCTGACAGTTTCTTCTCTGTACATTCAGAAGTTCGTCATGTTTTTGCAAAGAGAGAATAAACAGTGCTTTTATTTCAGTCGGTCCGATGGTATAAAAGCTCGGGAGCGACATGACAAATGGGTTGAGAAAATGACCCAGCGCTGAGGTCGGCTGGCGTGCCGTGAACGGTGTGAAGTGACAGGTTCAGGTCCCGCTGAATCCAAACAAAAGCAGGTTGAGAAGCACAGTTGGTGAAGCGGACATTTACTGAATTTCAGCCCCAGTTCAGTGAAGTCTCTATGTGGGCAGACATCCCCGTTAGAAACGTCCATAAATCCACATTTCCAGCAATTTCTGCTGGACTGTCACCAGTGTAAACACGGGATGAAGGCAACTGGAGGAAAAGGGCCAGTGTGGCATGAAGGCATATGAAAAAAAGATAGGTAATTGATTTGTTTTTTTAACCTGGAAAAAAAATAAAAATCTGCAGAGGGCAGGAGGTCGAGGATAAAAAAACACAAAGTTTCTGGCTTGTAAAAATGGTTTCACAGAACCGTCAACTGTCAGCTGGCTGTACAACATTTCTATCTATAGAGTAAATCTGTCAAATAATAATATCGAAAAGAAATTCTTCAAAACATTTGTTACAATTTTGTACAACTTCATTTACTTCCATTTAAAAAAAAAAAAAAAGCTCATGTTATTTCAATGATGCTTGTTTTTTTTTCCTTCTTCTTTATTCTGGCCACTCCCATTTTTGTATCCATCTCCGCATGAAGCCGCACATTTAGTGACCTTTAGTTGACAGGATAATGGCCTTGACATGATCCAGCACTAAAGTCCAGTTCGCAACGCATCGCAGAAGCGGTCCATGCTCCTCCACGCCAGTGTGTGCACGTGTGGTTTGTGCGCATATGACTAAAGCCCCGTGGTGACTTGCGTGACTTCTGAATTGAGGTCATCGTTGGTAACCCCTCCACAACAGCCAGAGTCCACCGACGACCCCTCCAAGGCTAGTCATACCTGCCGAGGGGGGGGGAGAAAGCAGGTCATTGTCATGACGCAGACGCCGCTGGGCTGTTACAGGACCCCCGTTCAGAGCTCACACTGAAGCGAGATCGGATCACAGGTGGCTAACGCAAAGTCAGATTCATGACGGCGGTCTGGGAAACCTCCACAGGTTTTTTTCATAGTCTGAAATCAAAACCTTCCTGGGATAGATTCAGGGACTGCCTAATAAATGAACGTCAATCGCTTTATGCTTCGTTTGACTTTTTTGTGCCCAAATGAAACTCTTTATCGTTTGATATCTTCTCCATGTTTGTGGTAACGTGTAGCCTATTATACATATCCTATGGCGTCTTCGTTTGTTTCCTTCCAAGTCATGCCCAAGGGCCAGTGGCAACAACTCAATT